>OZ005648.1:60678276-61108276 GCA_963930645.1 Salticus scenicus
TAATCATTATTTTATAAATTAATACACTAGAAAATATGTCATATCTTTTATAGACGACCTATAAAATGCAGTAATATATACAATTAAAAAAAAATCTTTTTAGCACATTTATTGCTCTTAATAGGCAAGTAAACCATTTTTTCACACACATATTTTCAAGTAAATAATTTTTCGTAAACATAAAATGACAATAATCGGATGTTTTTCTTTTTTTTTTAATCTGTAGGAAAAAATAATAGAATAGAGCATTCATTTTTGTTATTTAATAAATAAAATGCAACCATATTTATTCATTTAATCAAAACAATTACTCTAATATTTAAAAGTACTTCTAAAAGAGTTTTTAATACAGTTTAATACGTTTGTGTTTGGAAGATCCCAATAATACTCTGTAAAGATTTAAAAAAAAAATGCTTATGTAATATCCCTTTTCATTCTTCTTAAAATAAAAATTTAATCGTTTCATTTTTAAAGATTCATTATATTGTCTTTTGTAATCTAATTTTCAGTTGTTTGTTTAATCAATGCCTGTTACTGCTGATAACATAAGCAAAAATTAATTTTTTAATCATCAGTTATGTCTTTATCTTGAATTAAGTGGTGGAGGCAAAAAAATCTTCAATAATAAATTCATACAATTAAAGAAACATAAAAGCTTCTTTTTTACTAATAAAGCTCATTTTACAAATGTAGGATAAAGGAGTATATAGAAAAATTAATTAAACATTTGAAATATATATATATATAATATATATATATATATATAAATGCAAATAAAGAGAAATCATACCCACAGTCATTTAATGCCTGGTAAGATTAAATAAACTTTACAGGAGATTAATTTAAAAGCCATAGTATAAATAAGAATTGATTAGAATTTTGGATAATTCTAAAATCAGAATTTTTTTTTTTTTTTTTTTTTTAACAAATATAAATAATATTTTTGAGAGAATTTTGTTTTTTGTAAAATGATAAGCTCTATAAAATATTAGTTCGCATTTACGAAAATATTAAACTTTTTTATAAAAGTCACCTGCAGATAAGAAAAAAAAAATATATATATATATATATATTAATTTATTATCTAAAACTGTATCGTCTGAAAAAAAATAATAAAAAATGACAGTAAATACAGGGTGTCCCATATGCAGTGCTACCAAATTGGAGGAAATTTTTATTCAATATCCACAACTAAATTTTGCTTGCAACGGTTACCTAATTACATAGAAGATTTGTTTGTAAGATGTTTCAAAACAATTAGGAAACAATTTCAATTAAAGTTTCGTGGTAGGAATTAAATAAAAATTTCCCTCAATCTTGCAGCATTACCCATAAGTCTGTAGACATTTTAAAAAATCTGGTGTGAAACAACCACACGACTTCCATTACCCACTATTACAGGTATTATATGCATTTTTGAGAGATAATGTGATCAGAAAACATAAAAGTGACCTAAAGAGAAAATCGTTCAAGCTGTTTTTGAGATACCAACTTTTACAAAAAATCAATTATTGACCAGAAAATAATAATTGCATACAAAAGGATATTTAAAAGTGAGTTAATATGGCGAGTTTGAAAAAAATCCGTACAACCGTTTTTAAAGGAACGCCTTTGCGAGGCCTGAAATTGAGCTATTTATACAGGACGCCTATCAATTTTCCTGAACTAACCAACTATATCATTCGAAAGGACATCTAATAGAGTGTTTATATAGCAATTTTGAAGAAAATCGTTAGAGACGTTTTTGAGATACGGACTTACTGTCCCACTTCCGGTTTCCGATGTCCCATTTCCGGTTTTTCAATTTTCACCAAAATTTGAAAATTTCATCTTTCCACCAGACGTATTTCAATTCTAAAGTTTCGTAGCTCTATCTTTATTAGTTTCTGAGCTATAATAGCCAGAAAAATCTTCACATACATACATACACACACACACACATACATACACACTGACCAATTACCAAAAACCACTTTTTTGAATTCAGGGGACCTTAAAACGTGTAAATCAGGTGAAAACCCGATATCCAATTTTCAGACCGAATACAATACTTCCATTACCTACGGTAGTAGGGTAATGGAAGTAAAAATCATAACAATTGAAGGAATTGATAGATTTGAACGCAGTTTGCGAAAATAATCATTCTCGTGTAGAGGGGAATTTTTTTGGAAAAGAAAAAAAAAACATTGAGCTATCTGTCGCTAGAGGGCGTTGTGTGAGACCAGATCACACATTTTCACGAAAAACTGCAATTATGCGTCCGTCATCACGACAAATTACTGGTTACAAACGAATTATAACACTGTTAACTACAGCTTTAGTCGACGATTCTTACCTGAGAAAAAGCATCTTCACCAATAACGCTTTATCCACCAAGTCAGCATCGCAATTAAAACTTCATGTATGTCCGAGTAGGAGGCAAAATAAAAAATAAGCTGTTCTAATCTCAAAATTGTGCAACTTATAGAACTTTCATATGAATGTTTCTCTTTCACATCCATGCGAGACATTTAAATATTTGTCTAGCTACCGTCAACAAAAAATTTAACTATAATTTTCCCTTTACCAGAAAAAAAAATCCCCTTTCGCGAGAATGATTTTTTCGCAAACTGCGTTCAATTCTATCAATTCCTTCAAAAGTTATGAATTTTTAAAATGTCTACAGACTTATAGGACACCCTGTATATATATATATATATATATATATATATATAAGAATTTTTTAAAAACGAATATGTGTACGATATAAAATGATATAAAATTAAAGATTATTATAATATAACGTAAACGACCTTGTTAACGACCTTGACTGTAGGATTTCTTTACAAATATTTTGTATCTTTCATATGTTCACACAGTTTAAAAGAATTCGCATTTTATGCAATAATGATTTTGATTTAAGAATAGCTCTTAAAATCCTTGCAAATTAACTGTCATGTCTTAACTTATAACCGAATATTTCAGTGTTTTCCTCTTTTGATCTATTTCAGATCTGTTAGATTTCTATTCAGTTAAAGGTGGTTTTCTGTTTGGAGAGAAGTTGGGGGCTAAGGATGGTTATTGGCTAATTGCTACTATCCTTTCAGAAACTTCTCTTTAACTCTACACGGTAGGGCCTCCCTGATGAAGACTTCTGTGTGTTTTGGGGTTTTATTTCATTTCATTTGTTAAATTATTCCTATATTCAAGTTTTACATTTCCTTTTGCAGCAATTTTGCGCACTGGTTTGTAAATCTCCTGTTGTTTTTTCTAATCTTCAAATTTTTATTTTTATTTCATGTATATAAATACTTTAAATGTTTCTTATATATATATACATATATAAAGAACAATTTGAAAAGTAGAATAAGTGACAAGTAGTCCAATAATTATATGCGTTAAAAATGTCATACTTAATGGAAGTTAGAGATAGACAACCTTTGTACAGGGTCTGTTTCAAATATGTGTGAAATCTTTGAGACGACATTACGTTGTATTGAATTCCGTTTTGCAGTTGTAAAAAATCAGTCATAAAGAAATTAAGGCATAAAATTCTGTTTAAAGATTCTTCCAAAGAAAATTATTTATATTATGTTATCTGTTAAATAAATTGTGTCATTTGTCTTCTGTATTTAAAGTACTACTAAACATATTTGAAATGAAAAAGAACGCAAACCATGGAATGTCGTTTTTTGTCTCTCAGTCTTTTTAATCATCTGAGCTAAAGGTATCCAACGATAGAATCGCATTATACAATTATTATTATTCTTATATAATTCATTAAAGCTTTATAATAATAAAGTAGGAATATATCATATTTATAGTAAAAATATTCTATACAGGCGGACAGCATTAGTCCAAAATATCTTTTGAAAACGGAAAAAGAAAAAAAAAATATCGTAAATTTCACCAAAAACAGTCACGTCTTTATTAAATTGTTTTTGCGATAAGCATGTGAAGATAATTTCTGTCCACTTTTTTATTTTTTCTCACTCTTCTGCTGCTGTGAAGAAATTGTTTATGTAAAGAGGACACTTTTATTAAAAATCTAATTAAAAGATTTTT
Source organism: Salticus scenicus (assembly GCA_963930645.1). Lineage (NCBI taxonomy): Eukaryota > Metazoa > Arthropoda > Arachnida > Araneae > Salticidae > Salticus > Salticus scenicus. Next base: position 60,682,321 of record OZ005648.1, read on the forward strand.
GGTTCTACGTTAATAAGGCAGAGTTATTCTCTCATAACTAGCTTGCATTTGAATCAATTAAAATTATCCCGACAAACAAGCGAAATTATTTTAGTATATTACCTTAATTAGAATTTTAGATTAGAAAAGGCCAGCTACCTATTATTCCACTGAATCTCCAACTGACCTCGACCTTGATTTCTTTTCGTTTAAATATTGTCACTGGGGAATCAATTTACGTACCTTAAAACACCATTTAAAATCCGCTCCAGTTAGTTAATTTTTCGAAAAATCTCCAAACACGAATCCTAAAACTAACTTCATAGGGCACCTCTCATCCACACTATTTCTCGACCAAGAAAATACCTATTCTACACTTTTATCAACCTAACTTCTTTCTTTCACCCATGATATTTACTTTGAACAATAATATTTCCAACATATCCATAAACTTTGTAAGGTGCCTCAGAAACGTTTACAGAAAATTACAATGTGTAAGAAAAGAAGAGCAATAATAAAGAGATAGATTCAAAATGGTTCGTATTAATTATAGTTAAAAAATTAAATTAAATGCTTTATTTTCAAAAGGTTTATAGTTTGTGATGTAAAAATTATTTAATAATGTAACAGGGTTAACTACCTTAACAAAGGTTAACTACCTTCCTTTCTAAGAGATGGCGATATTCGTCATTCTGGTAATAGAACGCGGAGCTATTTAGTCGGTTGCAGATTTCTGGTAAAATAACAAAGAGCTATTTAGCCAGTTGTTAGAATAAGATTCGTTTTGAGTTGCTGTTAAGTCAGTTTACTTTCATATATTATATCACAATATACAGTCGGTAACAAAAGTGTCCGAACACTAGCAGAAATTCCCATATAAAAAAAGTACAGTTCATAAGGTTTTGTTAAATAAATCCTTATCGAATCATGTTTTTACACTGACAAAGAACAGGATTCGACAAGGATTTATTTAACAAAACCGTATGAAGTGTACTTTTTTTACATAGGAATTTTTACTAGTGTTCGGACACTTTTGTTACCGTTTGTAGCTGTGAACGAAAGTTTTACAAGTTTTAAGTTGTATTTATATAAATAATGTTTTATGTTTTAGGTCAGTTAATAAATATGTTTGGAAAACTAATAACTGTGGATTATAGTACACAATAATTCTCTGAAGGCTATATTCTAATATATTTTTATGCATTTTTTGCAAAATATATACCTTTTTAGCCAATAAAGATTATTTCTTTTAATCTTGGATAAAAGCATTGTCACCCACAACATGGATTAAAATAAAATGGACCACTTTCCCATATTAAGAGATGTGGTTATAAATGGTAAAAAAAAACAATTTACAGAAATACTTTTGGAATACGTTAAAATACTAATGCACGTAGACATGCATTCATGCATATTACAAAATGACACGTCATTCAATATTTTGAGACACTTTGCCATATATTTAGAGAAATAAATATTTACCAAGAGTAAACATGCCTGAATCTCTGGAAGATTAATTGAAATACTTTATCCCTATTTTTATAATTCAAGCAATTTACTAGATCCAGACATCAATATTATGACTATACTTCAGTTGTTGGTCAATGCAAATAGAAGGAACGGACTTTAGAATGCACCCCGTATATACGAAAATATACACAAAAATATACAAGTTCTACAGATGTATATTCTATTCGCATAATCTAGATGTGATTTAAATATTCCTTTATTAGCACATAGATAACTTTGAGAAAATTCTAATTCATATTAGCATCATACATATATAATTCAATTAATTTTTGAATTCAAATTAAGAGTAAGTTACAAATTTTTTCGTATTAATTTATTGTTTAATATAAGTATCTTATCAAATGCAATTGATTTTTCAATTTAATTCATATAAAAGCTCGAGAAAAATTAATTTTCTCGCGACATTAATTCTTCTAAATATTAATAAGGAATTAATCAAGGCTTTTATAGGGATCATCGCTTTTATCAATTAATTAGTTCTCTAAAATAAAATTGAAGTTTCTAATTGGGGCACTTATTCCGATAATTGCATTTAATTTTGTATAAAACATGATGGTGCAAAGAAATAATCCTCCTTTCAATTTACATAAGGTAGCTTAAAAGTAATAAATGAATACTTAATAAATGCGTAAACTTTATGTTTTAATATTATACAAGGGTATTTAAAATGCATATTGTTAATTACTAAAAAATGTTATAAGAGAATCTATTACTTTAAATCGTATTCTTTTAGCCCTTTAACATCCACTACATGTTTCCCAGATTAAAAGAAAATCTGCAAAAAATTTGTTAAAAATAATAATAATAATAATATATAATATATATATATATATATATACAGATTTTCTGAAGTTAGGTTAAGTGCACCAGTGATTGACACTTTTAGAGCAATCTCTGATGTTTTTAATGTTCTAGTCATCAGAAAATATTTTTAGAAATCTTTAGTTAATACATATGTCATGAAAGACATTGTAAACCACATATATGTTAAAATATATACATTTGATAACAATTATTTTTTTTTATGAATTTTTGTTTGACACCCACTCAATGTTCCAGTAATTGATAGTGCCAGTTTTTCATTTTATCAGTAACTGGCACCCTATATTCCAGTGTTTGACACTGCTAATTATTCATTTTACCAGTTATCAGCACCCCATGCTCCAGTAATTGACATAAAGTGTTTAAATTCTTATATGTAAAATATATGATTTTATTAATTTTCTTATTTATTAATTATTTTGGGATAGATGTCAATTACTGGAGCATGCCAATCACCGGATCACATGCCCTATTTGGAACATAGTATCTGTAGAAAATTTGCAGTTTTGAATACTAATCTTCAAAAAAAATCACAGATAAAATGATATTATTATCTGCCTTTTTTTTTTTTTTTTTTTTTTTTTTTACAAACTTTCAGATTATCTGTTGTTTGTTTAAGGTATTTGCAAATAATATAAATATTAGGTATACCATTTTACCTGTAGTTTTTTACAGATTAGTGTCACGTGAATCCTTAACTATTGCCAATTCACATCTTATTATTTAACTATCACTATATTTTCCTTGTTATTTTAATTATTATAGTGTCCTTATATCTATTCCTTTATACATTTTGCATTGATAATTGTGTGTATGTAATACTATTTTCAGGTAAATTCCTGTAATATTTTACTATAAAAATTCAATAGCATTAAAAATTAAAAAAATTAACTGATTAAAGAATATTATTATGAAATATAGTAAAATCCAAAAAGTTTGCTGCAATTGTGTTTTGCTATAAAAGTTTGTTACAAATATTTAAGTATAATTCTTTACCTGATCAAATACTACAGAAAATGACCGATATTTTTCTATACTCTCGTGTTAGCATTTTTTCACCTGGCATCAATTTGCAACTTATTAGCTATCATTGAAACCACTGTTAAACGGGCGTTGCCAATGTTTTTTTTTTTTTTTTTTTTTTTTTTTTTTAATTCATTAACATTTAAAAGTTACTACAATTTTTTCTTCTTTTTAACGCCAGTTTCTTGACTCTAATTTTATAAAATTAAAAATATTATTCAAATATTTATAGCCTGAAGAGTTTCTCTGCAGTAACAGTTTTGTACTGTTTAATTTAAAACTATGAAAAACGATTCATATATAATTTTTCTGATCAGAATAATACCTTAAATGTTCTAACACTAATTGTAAATTCGCGTATCAATTAAATGTTTATGATTAAATTATACTAATATACTTTTCTTACGCTTTGTAAATCTTTTAAAAACCATGAAGAACTGTGAACAGTTATATCGTAGACCTCGACATAGGATCAGGCACTTCCCGTCTACTACAGTCGGCAGCAAAAGTATCCGAACACTAGCAAAAATTCCTACGTAAAAGAAGTACACTTAATACTGCTTTGTTAAATAAATACATGTCGAGTCATGTTTTTAGTCAGTCTGAAAAGATGATTCGACAAGGATTTATTTAACAAAACAGTTTTTAATTTACTTTTTTTATATCGGAATTATTGGCCAGTGCTCGGGTTCTTTTGCTGCCGACTGTAGCTTCGACAGCGAAACCACTTGAAACTGGCACGAAAAATGCATAAGTAAAGGGGTTCACCACGGTTTGACCGTATAAAATGTTTCTTTAGGAAAAAAATATAATACAGGTTGTAATTTGTTTTGCATGTGATTGTTGTTTTGTATAAATTGGATTAAAATTAAATTTGAAAAAAAAAATTGTCTTGAATGAATAATATTTGAATAATTGGATGGATTGAATAATAATTAAATTGGATTACTCAGAAACCAATTATTAATAAGAGAGCAAAGGAATTATCAAAAAATAAATAATAAATAAATAAATAAATAAATAAATAAATAAATAAAAAAGGATCAGATTTAAAAATTCTTTGCTTCTATTTGCAACAAGTACAATTCCTCTTGCGTACACCGTTTAATGATATTTTTATGCACCAAAAAATCTTTATATGTGCTGATAGTCTGTGGTAATATACAGGTTCATATTCCAAAATTTTATGCATAATCTGAAAATATACTTGAACAAGGGTATATGTGAACTTCAAAAACCTTCAAAAGATACTGATATACTACTCAATAAATAAATAAATAAATAAAATCATTTATTTTGTGTTTGACTTGGTGAGAGAGGAGAAAATTAATCTCAATGTCTATGTCTTTCACAAGGTTTCTTCTTTGCTAAGGAGGGAATAATTCAACATTTTAGCTTACGTTTTCTGTTACAGTTTACAATATTCTACAGAAAATTTGGACGTATTGGAAATGAGTAAATAATTCTCTTCTGAGTGATTTTTTTTTTTTTGTTTTTGTTAAATAATAAAAACATTTTAAAAAGATGTTGTTCTGTTGTTAGATGTTAAAATGGTTGCAATGAAAAATGTTTCCTCGATTATTATTATGTGATTTCAAAACTTTTATTTTAAAGTTCAATAGCATATTTTAAGTATATTACTTAAGAAATGTAAAAAAGTTTCTGTTTTAACTCTAAAAACAGAGAGAGTTTATTTAAGAGTTCGTATCTAATAAACTACTTTTAAGAGTTACTTCAAAATATGTTACATTTATTACAACATTTAATTATCGTTAGTAATTGCCATATAAACATTTAGAATACTTTTAAGTATATTTTATGAAAACAATCTTTATTGTTTTTGTTAATTTTTATACATATTATCAAAAAGTCAACAATTTGAAATTATTTCATCAGTCGAATGGTATTTATATATATATATATATATATACAGGGTGATTAGAAAAAAACTACCCTGATATATGAGATCATAGCTACCATACCGTTCAGAGAAACTGAGTAAAAATTTTGTGGAAAGTATTTTGAGGTATGCGCTCAAGAATTATATAAAAAACAACAGTTAATCTCTAACAGTTACGATTACAGTGACAAAATTTCGAAAATTTCAAATGGCAATTTCTTTTATTGAAATGGAATCTCCATAGCAAAAAACCATAAATAGCGTTAAAACGGTACTCTAGCACGAAAAGCGGCAGCGCTAGCAGGCTAAAAAAAAAGAAAGGAAAATGACTGTTACGGGCCTACTAGAGCACCACTTTCATTTTTAATGACGTCACATTTCAAACTGAGTCTTTGGTTCAGACTAAAGTCTACTGATTCTGCTTCGAAACGAAAAGAAAAGACCACCGTACCTTTAATTTCGTGTAAAACTACTGAATAAAGGCTTTAATTTCGTTGTTAGTCGTAAGACGCTATCATGATGACGTCAACACAGTACGTGAAAAACAAGGCATTGTAAAATGGCAATCAAACTCGATTTTGATGATGATAATGATGTTTCCCAGAAAGCGGCATATTTTTCACAGAGCAAGAAAGCAAGATACACATCCCGCATTTCACAAAGGCTTATTTTTCACTTAGTGTGATGACGTCACTCATGACGGTATCTTACAACTAACAACGAAATTAAAACCCTTATTCAGTAGACCTACATGAAATTAAGGATACCGTGGTCTATTCTACTCGTTTCGACACAGAATCAGTAAACTTCAGTAAGAGCCAAAGGCTCAGTGTAAAATGTGACGTCATTAAGAAAATGTAAGTCATGCTCTGGTACGCACATCACAGCTGTTTTCTCTTTTTTTCTTAGTATGCCTAGCAATGGTGATTTTCATGCTAGAGGTACCGTTCCAACGCTATTTATGGTTTTTTGCTATGGAGATTCCCTTTCAATAAAAAAAATTGGTGTTGCCATTTGAAATTTTCGAAATTTTGTCACTGTAACCGTAACTGTTAGAGTTTAACTGTTGTTTTTATATAATTCTTGAGTGCATACCTCAAAATACCTTCCACCAAATTTTTATTCAGTTTCTCGGAACGGTATGGTAGCTATGGTCTCATATATCGGGGTAGTTTTTTTCTAATCACCCTGTATATATATATATATATATATATATATATTTGCGTTTATGCAAATATGATAAATTCCAATGAATATCAGATCATGAAATATATTATCAAATATTTCCGAATTAAAATTGTAACTTTTATATATCACAACAAAAGATAAATTTAAGATTATATATATGTATTTTTAATTACAGGATAATTGTATTTTTTCATCCTTTGTATAAAAAATATTTACAATGATAACTTATACAGATTAAAATCTCAGGTACTACTAAGTTAATTCCAAAGGAAGTTTTCACAAGCATCAGATATTGTAATAAATCATAACGTAATCCACTAAAGACATCAACTTATTCCGTTCGGTAAGAACTGAAGAACCCTTGGGGAATTATTTAAGCGATTTTGTTTATACTTAAACCAAAAGGCATTACTACGTGACATTGTAATAAAACTATGTGTATTGAATTTCAAACAGATAGTTCTAATATTATTTATATGAATTTTTATTTTTTCCATAAAGTATTTTAGACAGCTTTGTACTCTTGAAAAGAGTTATGCTAATAAATAATTCCAACTTCCGGCGAGGAAAGAAAGAAAATTAAACAAAGATTGTATACCTTTTCTATTATTTTTATTTAAACTACTTCTATTTTTCCGTTTCATTCGGAGAATTTCTAAGGTATAATAAATAATGCTTATTGAAAAGGATTTGAAATTTTCTTAAATTTAAGAGTGATATTATGTGCGTTTTTAGTATCTTCTTAGAAAAATGAAAAATTTTATACTTGGAAATTTTTATACTATTTGTTATTAGTATGTGTTAACAGTCAATCTGTGGATCAAAGTAGTATCATGAAAAATAATCTGCTGTGTCACTCACACGACTTTCTCTTACTCTGAAATTTAATACTATAAATACAGGTTGGAGATTAAGAGGCAAGATAGCGAGTACTGTTATGTAAACCTATGTTAAACAATTCAAATTAGGCTTCGGAAGAGTTTTATATGATAATTAGTTCTGTGTGAGGGGCTACCGCCCCCTCAAACCCCCGTTCCATTAATTTACCTACATTTATATAGAATTTAAATCGGTTATTAAAAACTATACTACCTCTATTACAAAAAATATATATTCGTTTCATTTGGTTTAGTGCAGTCTATAGATGTTAAATTCTACTTATCTGCAATTTTCCCCATAGACGTAATGTATTTCAATACTTTTGAGTCTCCCTGTACACGAACCATTTGCTTCATCTCAACGAAAAGCTTAGTGTAGCATCCTTATATGATACACATTTAGAATACCGAGTTTGGAATTTCTGCTACTATTTGTTCTTGAGATATGCTGATAACAGACACACACACAGACATCCACACAGACACACAGACCATTTGCTAAAAACACGATTTTCGTATTCAGGGGACCTCAGAACATGTAAATATAACAAAAACTCACGTTCGAAAATTTGACACTAAAACAATACTTTCTCGACCCTATGGGAAAGAGAAAGTAATAAGAAATTAAGACATCTTATTGAGAATTTATATTGAAGTTTTGAAGTTTTTTCTAATAATAATACTGAACAAGTAAATTTTTGCAATGAGTTGCATAAATATCATATAATATTACACCAAATTTAAGGTATTCTAAAATGTTTTGTGTGGCGAATATATAGGGTTTTCCAATAGGGATGATACAATTTTAAATTGTTAGAATGCGTATTATTTTTTGACATTTTTTATGCCATTTGTGTTTAGTATGCTATGCCATTTGTGTTTAGTATGCTATGCCGTTTCGAAATTATTAAATTGTTTTATCAAAATCATTGTTCATATGTGAATACTGAGAGAAATTTGGGAAGGATTCATGGACAACATTATTCAGTTAATCGACTCCATCGATTGTGATTTTTCCTTTGGGGATATGTTAAGTCACAAGTTTAAGTTAATAATCCAATAACAATTGAGCAATTAAAAACCAACATTGAGCGTCTGATTCGTTAAATAACGCCAAATTTATGTGAAAGAGTGATGGGAAATTGGGTTGACAGAATGCGGTGTGTACAGAAGAGTCGTGGTGCTCACATGAACGATATTATTTTCATACTTAATGGCATAATGTAAGCTTTCGAAAAATTTGTGTCTCACTTAATAATTTATGTGTGTTTTTATTTTTAAATTGTATCGCTCTTAATGGAAAACGCTTTATTTTCCTCGAATTTTACACTATGAAAAGTAAATGGCAATTTTATGAATAAGAAAATAAATCTATGATCATGAAAACAAGTTTAATGTTTTTTAATGTGATGGAAAATTATAGTAAAAAAAAATGAAAAGTCAGAACGCAACCTATCCAACTGAACAAATAAAATTGCATTCATTTATACATTAAAAATAAATACATTTATAAATTACAATGATGGAAGGTATTTCAGAAATATATTTGATACTTTAGACATAGCAGAATACTTTTTAGTAAAAAGGGGCAAATTTTTCCTTTCGTAATGCTAAACATATTCATGTTAAATAGATAATTTTTGCTTAAAATATCTTTTAAATGTGATCTTAAGTTACATAATATTAATATTTTATGTTTGAGAAGTCTAATAAGTTAATTCTAATAAAAAACAAATTTTCATAGATAGTCTATATCCCAGTTTGTTCATTTACATACCTATTGATGAATACCTTTAGATATAAAAATGTATTCAAAGTTCATTAGGAGGAAAAAAAAATAGGTATGCAATATATTCTTCAACATAAAACCCAAAGTCGCTTTAATGAATTTCTATTTTCTTGTAGTAGTTGGTAAACTTGAAACGTTAGAAATTACTATGAAATAAATTGTAGTACCTGTGTCGTAAACAGAACTATGGTTAAAATTTCTTAATTAAATATATTATATTTATGAGCATGTATTAGATTTATCTCCATTATTATCACCGCACATTTGCATATATATGTTTACGCAAACTTTTTTTCAGTCTTTATTAAACATGTTTTCATTTAAATTTATGTTTGGTAAACAAACTGTGAGTTGCAGCCATTTTCTTTAAGTGAACGTGCATACATATATTTTAAGTATTTTTTTTTTTTTTTTTCATGTGCTAAAAAGAGATTATATATTTGCATATAATCTAAAAGATAAGTAAAGGAAACACTCTGATCTACTCAGACTCATACGGAACACAGCCTTACAAATATACAATCTATATGGCGGCACTGTATGAATTTTATATTCATATCTTATTTTAATTTATTTAGGATAATTAAACAACATTTAGAAGTTATTTTACCAAAGAATACCTTGTTTAAATTATTACATTTAACATCTCCAAATAATAATTTTTATTTTGGTGCGAATATTTGGTACTGAACTTATTTATTTGTAAGTTTTCTTGATGATTTCTATTAAATGTTTTTATAAACCTAAACTTAAAGTTTTTATATGATTGTTTAAAATATTATTTAATTAATTTAAGTTTCCATCGCAATAAAACATTAAATTTTAACAATTGACGACAATTCATTACATTCATTTTCATAACTTAAATATACTTTATCAAAGATTTTTCTGGGTAAGGAAGTTGTAATTATTAGGTTTTTGTTGTTTAACAGCGTTTGAACACACATACACTCATAAGAAGTCATGTAAAAATGCAGTCACATATATATATATTCTCTTCTTTATGAATTTCAAATTGAATTGAATTAGTTATCAAGACAACGTAGCTAATGCATTTCAACCTTTTATAAAATACTATTAACATATATTGGTTTATTTTAAAAAATCATGCATTTTTTTAATAGAAATCTCTTAATATACTAATTGGGTTTGAAATCATTTTGAATAAGTAATAGACCAACATGCAATTGACTTTTAAATCCAACAAATATAAACAGGGTGGTTATAGTTAAACTTCCCCTATAAACAGCATCTTACAGCGCAAACGGGTGAACGGAATGCAACGAAATTTGGTATATAGACTATACACGCGATGCGCTCAAGGAATTTCGGGGAAAAAAATAGTTTCAGAATATCCACCAGAAGGTCCTTTTTTCCGGAAAAACATTAAATATAACACAATAAAGGACCAAAAACGAATACAGAAACAATATTAAAATTTATTGACTAGTTACTGATATCTTTGTCCTCGAACCACATTAAGTAATACTTGTTTTGCATGAAGCTTCCTCTTCTTCGCAAGCATGCAAATCTCGGCATTTTTTCCCCTAGAACTGTCAGCTTTTCCCGGTTTTACATTTAATTACTCATAATCCTTGTTCTGGATTGTTAATAGTCTACAGTCCACTATACTGAAGATGACGATGTAACCTCTCAACCACAGAAACATATTCTATCCTCTTACTTAGTACTTCAAAATCCTGTATTGATACCAAATTTTTGTATCCAAAACAGAACAAATATGTAACCAAAAGATGAATCATGGAACAACACCCAGCTAAAAAAAAAAAAAAAAAATGTAGAAAAATCTGAAGGTAACCTGAAGACATTTGGATAAAAAATTACAAAATTTGCAGAATAACTGAAGTTTAAAAACAAAAGATTTTCAGTTTGGAAAAAAGTATTTTTTTCTTTATATTTTATTTTTTTATTTTATTTTTAAATTTTTCAAAATACCTTCAGATTATTTGTAGTTTTGTGAATTGTTTTTTTCGTTAATAGAGTTTTTCTAAAGATTTTTTTAGATGGGCGGTTACAGGTTTAATTTCACCACAGAAAAAGTATTTATTTTTTTAGACTGAGATTCAGTTTTAAACAAATATTCTTGCGTGATTTTTGTACTTCTTAACAGATTCTTTTTATAGTGTACTGTTTAATATTTTTTTTTTTTTTTTTTTTAGATTATTTTCTTAAAATTTCATTAAAGAAAAAAAAAATAGAATTTTTTAATTCTTTTACGAAATATTTTTATATATATATATAATTTATCAGGTTTTCAGACAAACAGTAAAATTATTTTGATATTTATATATATAAAACAGAAAAACTTTTGTCAGAAATTTTTAACGCAATATTTTTTAAATGTTTGCTTTGAGCTACAATTAAGTACTCATTTTTTCATTCAATTGTTCTTTTAAAACATATATACTTTTTATAAAAATAAACCCAGCTAATAATAATAAAAAATAAAAAAAATGCAGAAAACGTATAAAATAGAGAGAACTGCACAAAACTGTAAAACATCTGCGGGTCTTTTAAGGCGAAAAAAAAAAGCTACAGATTTTTTGCTTTCAAACTGATGCTATTCTGCAGATTTTGTAATGCTTGTTTCAAATAACTGATTATCGGTATTTTTTTTATCTTTATCTTTATTTTTATTTTACAGTTTTTTTGCAGATTTGTTTTAGATAGGAAGGAGATTAGTTGATTTGTATATCTCTGATATGATATTAACATGAAAAAAAAATCTGATTAATAGCACAATCAATTTCATAGCGTTAAATTTTTAAATTCTGTTTCTAAACGTAATTAAGAAATATAGTGTAAATTAAAGTAAAGTTACCTGCTGTAAATGTGATATTTATGCTCTTATTAAAATTCAAATCATAACCGAACTTTATTATAATTTTCTTTTTTATGTAGAAAAAAATAATAATAATAATAATAAAAATAAATAAATAAATGCTAAAATGCAATTCATCATCTTCACTAATGAACGATATTTGCCTATATAAGTAAAATGTAAATTGATCCCTTGTTAACACTTAAAGCTATAACTCGTGTAATTTTACAACAAAAAATATATTATTATCCTTTTAAAACACAAGTAATTGTGTAATATATTTTATAAATTACAGCATGTTAATTTTTTATATCATTAAAAATTTAACTAAATATTATTAAATATCATAATTCGTAACAAATAATTTTGTACTCTTTAATTGGGTGAGGAAGTTTTATTATATTTCAAGAGAACACATTATTGAGTTTAGATATGTTTATCAATTTACTTTGTTGTAAATGCAATTGTTAATAAAAAATAAAATAAAATAAAATAAACTTTTATACAGGTGTTCTTAATTAGAGCTTCTATTTTTTTTCGAAATAGTTTAATTGTTAAACTTTAAAATGTATAAGTTATTTTCAGAAATATGTATAAAATTTCAAAATAAATATTAATTGCACAGGTCTGTGAAATCGGTTTTTAATTTATTTTTTCACTGTTTTGTGTTTCTAATATTTTTTCTATACACTGAATTCAGAAATTGTTGTATTTCCTTCCCATCACATAATTGCTTTCCTAAAGAGAGGATGAATATATGAGGAGCAAATATTGAAACCGTGTTTTCTCCAAAAGTATATATAAAAAAAAAAAAAACAGAGTTAGTGATTTTTCATTAAACTTAACATAAAAACAGTGTAACTACATATCTTCCTAGATATTTCTACATATTTTCCTTGTATCTATATACAGTCGAACTTCGTTAACGTGAATCTCAAGGGGGATAAAATATTTGTTCATGTTATCATAGTTCATGCTATCAGTAACTAATTTATATAACTAAACTAATCTTCATTTTGATGGGGATTGTGGAAACAGTTTATGTTAAAAGTAATTCACGTTGACAGTTTTCACGTTAACGAAGTTCAACTGTGTAAACAAACAATAATTAGGTTTTGAGTTTAGTTATTTTTTAATTGATTACTTTTTGTGTTTTCTGAAAAAATTGAGTCCGAAGGAGAAAAACACGGCTTGAATGTTTGCTCATCATATGAAGAATTGATGCATAGTGCATAACAGAATCGAAACTCATTATGTCTAAAGTACATTAAAAACAGCCTATTATTTACATATTATCTTTTATACACTGTTAAAAAAAAATGCCACTTTGCTGCCAGAAATTCTCTGTAATTACAGAAAAATACGTTTTGTGAACGTAATTTTTCCGTAATTTACGACTTTTTCTTAAATTACAGAGATTTTCCGGCAGCAAAGTTGCATTTTTTCTTTTTAACAGTTTAAGTCTATGTGACTTCACACCGAAGCTCCATTTAGAATTTTATTTTTATTGTTGTTGTTGTTTGTTTTGTTTTGTTTGTGCACGGTTTGAGGGTACTCACTATGCAGCATCCAATAATAATTTTTTCAAGTGTGCATTCAACCGTCCCTGATACCTCCTATGCATTTCTTCTATGTCTTGATTCAACTTCTGACCATGTTCTTCCAACAGATCGCGTAAAGTTTGTCAGAAATAACAGAGATGGTGGTTGGGAAAGTGGGATTTTAAGCTCAGTTCTGTCAAATATCCCCTTTTTTGTCAAATCTGTACGTGGTGGAAATTGTTTAATTTTTTTTCCTTAGTCAACATCCAAAAATATTTTAGAAAAATACGTCAACTTGTAATATATATATTTTCAAGATTATATAAGATTATGTAATATATATATATTCAAGCTGATTTGTGTTAATGATATCCAGATATGTTAATCATTTTAATAAAATATCCTTATTTTACAACAATTTTGTTATTTATATTTATTTTAGTATTCATAAATTTAATATTAAGTTAATATAAAATAATGTAATACATTCAAGGTTTCATAATAAATTAATAAATCCAATGTATGTATGTTAGATTATTCATAAATGTAGTTCTATTGTTTTTGTTTTTTTAATCTTTAAAAGAAAATTATATTAAATGTTGTAGCAATAAAAAGCCATAATTGTTAAAAATTATTCTCCACGTTTGCTTACTTATTAAAGAAATTATGTATTTCTTATTTAACCGTAATGGTGATTAATTGAATAGTATTTATTAATTGAATAATATATATATATTTTCTGTACTTATTTCTTCATTACGTTTTATATTTAAAAAATAAGAGTTATGTAAAAAAAAAAAAAAAAAAAAAAATGATATGAATTATTTGAGATACCGGAAAAAATTCAAACGTTTATTTGAACAATATATATTTACGTAGATATAATAAAACTAAATATATAATAAATCCATTTTAAGTAGATAAAATAAAACTAAAATTACATTAGAAGTAAAAGTGATAAATACTAAAATTCTCTAAAGTATTTCAAAATGCTTTAAGTCTTTCTTTTATTGTCGGAAAAATATTAAACACTGGAATGAAAATATCATTGATTATAGGGATGTATTTATCAGACAAAGAATCAAGTAGCTTCAATGATTGCAATAAATCATAAAGCAATCCACAAAAAGACATATATTTATTCTCTTGGTAAGTACCACATGATCCGTGGGGAATAATTCAATCGATTGTGATTGTCGTTATATCTCAGGAGAACTTTCTCATGATCGTATGATCTGTTTCGAGCGATGAGTCGTTCGAATATTTTATTTTTGTTTAGGCATAACTTTTGCGGAATATCCCAATAGTTTTAGTCTTATGTATATATGTCAGCATAAGGCTATTGAAATAAATTATATTACCATTAATAAAAGTATTAGTAATTTTTTTCAGCGTAGACAATTATTTTATTATTAAAATTTTATCATATTCTTTAGTTAAAATGTGTGATATTAATATTATTATTATTATTTATTTATTTTATTTTTTGTTTTTACATATGTCTATTTTTAATAAAACATCGCCAGAATTTTAATTTAACTACATCGTTCAGTAATCAAAATCAATCATTTTATAAAAAATATATTACACTGTTTTAAAAATCTGAGATTTTCACTTATGGTATTGCCTCATTTCTGTACTAAATATACAGATTTTTTTTTTTTTTTTTAAATATATAATGCTAGTGATGAGATAACTTCATACATAAATGTAGAAGACTAATTACTAAAAAAAAATATATTTCTTGGAAATGAGAAAGAATTTTTATTTAATACATAGTAAAAGCTCTTGAAATATCTAAATCATTTGCACACAAGTTCTGAACGGATGAGAGGAATTTGTCAAATTATAAGTTTTGGCAATTCCGTTTTATTTATCAAAAAATGTAATATCTCTGGCCTAAAACAATTAATAGATGTGTAAAATTTACTGAAAATTTTCAAATATACTTGATAAGGTTAAAGTTAGTTAATAATATTACTCCCTTCATATATTGGATTGTTTCTATCTCACATTAGACTTGTTGATCTCAACAAGTCTAACAGTATCATGTCTGGTAATATTTTGCTTTTAAAGAAAGGAATTACCTACGATTGTAGTTTAATGCGCGATATAATATCTTGTTTTTCTAACTCGATAACTCTAATCCAATTAAGTGCTATTTGGTAGGATAGAGAGTTTTTTATAATCACCAATTACATTTCGACGCGTTACTATCAAAACACTTTGTAATTTGAAATTTCTGTTCAAAAGTAAATTCAAATGTCACTTTCCTTCCATTCAAAGAGTTGCCATGAGTGTGTTATATCACAATAAAATAATTATAAGATAAAAAACTTTTTATATACCATGTTTTAAATTTTCTGTTGAATCATAACTGTAGAACTACATTAGAACATTATCAATGCGTATAAAATTTTTAAAGTGATAATGACGTCAATTTTTGGGTGATGCATAATTTAACTTTTTACAATTTTTTAACGATCACATTTAATTAAGTGTCTTTATTTTTATGTCAAAAGAAAATGAATTCGTATTTTTTTTTTTTTTTTTTTACCAAAAATTAAATTATAGCTAGTGTTTTAATGGCTATTTTAAAAGCTATTAGGATGTTATTATTTTCATATTTTAACTAATTTAAAAAAATCTAAATAAATGTTCGAAAATCGGACTTCGAAGTATTGTGTTGTCATCGGGTTCTGAGCTAATCTGAATGTTTCAAAAGTCTAGCTAGTAGGGAAGTTAGTTAAAAACCAATTGCAAGGTTTTTACCGGACAAAAAACAAAAACAAACACACAATAATCGAAGTTATTAAAAACATGGTGAAAAAGATTTTTTTTTTTTTTTAGTACATTACATCATTTATAATGTGCTAAAGTATCATTAGAGTATTACAGCTGGTGATAAAAAAATACATTTACACATGCATTTCAAGTTAAAAAAAATAAAGAGTTGTTCTTTTGAAAAATTGCATTTTTAGGACATGGTGTCCTTTATCTCCAGAGTACAGGATATATGCTACAGAAATTTGATAAAAAAAAAAGTTGAATTGAGTTTCTAAGAATGAAAAGTCATCAGGACAGGATTTGAATTTCGGTAATCTGGCGAAACGTGATAATATTCTAACTGCTAAACAAATCTAGGGAATTTCTTATTGGCGATATCTGCAAATATAAATTTCAATGAAAAGTTTGATACACTCATATATATTTAAATTATGCAAATCAGATAGCAAACGGTTTATTTCAGATGATTACATATTGTAAAGTTAAACAAAAGGTGTCAAAATTGTAGCTTAACATAGTCAGTTTCTCTGTTTAAAAAATAATTCGACACTTCGATCTAAAATATAAACTGTAAATTGATATTACCGATTTCACATTGTTTGTTTGGTACTCTATCTTCTTATGAATACTTTAACCTCATATAATGAGACGATATGAGTCATACCGTCAAAAGCAAAAAGCTTTATTTGCATCTGAGTTGGACATAGAAATCTATGTTTGCGTGCTGTTAACATCATATATTATCCACTGACTCTGCTAGCGCCTGTGGCTTACTTTTGACTGCTAGCTAAAAAAAAAATCCTGCTTTTCCGAATGCATTTTGTAGTTATAAGCGTTTATTCCTGTGTGATTCAACATAGTTTCAGTAATTCAATGTTGTGGTTTTCGATGACATCTGAGATATTATGGCGTGTAATAGATGATTGTGATTTTACTTTTTATAATATTATTTAATCTTAAAAAAAAATAAAATAAAAAAAAAAATATATATATATATATATATATATACAAACACACACATATATATACATATATTTCTGTTATATTGATAATGGTTTTGTGTTTTTGTATGAAACTATTTCTGTTTTCTACTCCACTTTTTTTAGAAAAAAATGTTTTCGTTTTACATCACACTTGCTAATTCTTCGGGTTTACTGTCGGTATTCGTTGTTTCTTACACCATTTTATTTGCATAGAAATGAACGATTAAATAAGTAGAAAAAAAATATTGTGAAGAAAATGGCAAATATTAAAAATACTCTGGAATAAATTAGACATTTTTGAACGTCTATGTAACTTTTGTGTTATGTTTAAAAGATACACACACACACACACACACACACACACACAAAAAAAAAAAAAAAAAATGTGTGACTCTCGGACGATATGTTCGCGAAAAAATTTCATATGTATGTAAAACAAATAAATAAATAAATAAATAAATAAATAAATAAACTTGTTTTTCTGTACATTTCAGTGAAAAGTACATAGAGTCAGTAGTTTTTAAATAATATATTTTTTTTTTATTTGACTTTTGGATCATTCGCTATATACTGCATTCAATTTTTAATAAATATTTTCTCAGGACATTTTTTATACCGTATAAAAATTATGAGTTTTTGAAAACGTGGAAAGATTAATAAAATTGAATACCTATATCTAATTGGATTTAATGATAAAAACATAATTAAACTTAATGTCAGTGAAAGATTAAATGCTTCCATTACCTTCTACCACCTTAAAATATTATTTA
Organism: Salticus scenicus; assembly: GCA_963930645.1. Taxonomy (NCBI): domain Eukaryota; kingdom Metazoa; phylum Arthropoda; class Arachnida; order Araneae; family Salticidae; genus Salticus; species Salticus scenicus. Next base: position 60,700,353 of record OZ005648.1, read on the forward strand.
TTTTTATAACGGCTATTTGTAAAGATTTGAGCATGTACTTATATAATAAACAATGAAGCTTAATCCTATTTAATTCCTATTCTCAAACCTTGCTTGTTTACATTTAATCTGTGAAAATCTTTACATGTATTACTATTATTTTTATATACGTTTATTCTTTCGATTCTCAGTTTTTATTATTTAAAAATATAAACAAGTTTTTGTTTTCTTTAAATAAATCCCCCAATTAAATCTCAATACTTGTAATGCATTTAATCTATACAAATAAAAGGATATAATTTACGTCTGTTTCTAGTACTCTTTAAAATAAAGGTTTCAGTTTTTTTAGTTATTTAATCCTATTTAATCCTATTTATTCTTATTAATACATTTAACATCTTAAAGCATTTATTATTTTAAAGTATGAATAATGTCTATTTTTCAAAACATATTAAAAAAAAAAGGCTTAGAAATTTGTCCAAAATTACATCGGTTACTTCGGTTACTTTTTGTTGTTTATTTAACTAATTTAGGGAGAAGGCTGCGGTAGCCTGATCGGTAAGAGCAGCGAGTTCGTGACCGAAAGATTGCGGGTTCAGTCCTCGAGCCGGTCGAAGACCGTCCTGTACGCTAATGGCGACTGGTGCACGTTAAATTCTGTCGTGGTCGCAAAGTTCTCCAAGTTCCCATAAAAAATTATACCTCTGGAGGGTACCAGAACGTGGGACCTGATCTCGGACCTGATCCGGATCAAAATTCGAGTTTCTGTTGTTTGGCTGGTGCTGCCATCTTTCACCAGCTTCTGGAGCTAAAATCATCCTTCCTCAATATGTGACGCTCCTAAAAACGGAAGGTGCACCCCTCTTGCCTTAAATCTGGATAGTTCCGCTACCGGGGCTCGGAATTTCCGAGTGGCAAACAACAACAACAGTGATTAAACTTTTATAAAAGGCATGTGCAAGCAGTATCTCACTGACGCAATAAGTTAAGTGTGCAGTCTCTTTTTTAGTGTGTGTTAAGTGTGTGGCATGTGCTAGAAGTATCGTAGCGAATTTGATGTGTTAGGACACTACAGCCTCAGTAGTTACATTTTGTGACTGTGCGATCTCTTTATCAAGGTGCTTTGTGGTCAAGGGATGTGATAGCAGTATCTCAGATAATCCAAAATAGTTACTTTTTCTGACTTAGTGTGGTCTCCTTTTCAGTGCACTCTACTCTGTGTGACTGACATGTGCTAGTAAGATCTCAGGGAATTTGACGTGTTAATATACTACTGTGTCTTTGGCTGTATGGACACTTCATGAGTCCGTGCAGTTTGTTCAGGCCTAAAGATGAAGCAGAACTGCATGAAAAATTTGCGTATAGTTTTAAATAAAAAATGTAAATAAATACTTATCTGGTAAAATATATAAAAAATAATACGAACATATATATGTATATATATATATATATATGCATTAAAAATTATTTTTCTGTCTTGTAATTAATAAATATTTTAGTTTACATCAATTAAAATGAATATAAACTACATTTTTTAAACAATTGTCATGCTCCATTCAATTTACGTGAACATATGCGTATTTTAAAATAATAATAATAATAATAATTATTATTATTATTATTTTAATAGTGCTAATAATTCTTGGCTACGAGGACACCTATAGCTTTTTTTCAAAACCTATATCATAGGTTGATAATCGTCGAGATATTAATTAAATTTGCTTTATTTATTACTTTGCATTATAAATTAATTTTGCTTTATATATTACGACCAACGTTACTTTTTTGGGAAAAATGTATCTCGTTTTAGTAACTATAAATTGTTTATAAAAATGATTTTTTTATAAATACATTTAGAATATAATTCATATTTTATCCTATAACATACGTAAAAAAAATAAAATATTAAATATGTAAATAGAAATTAAAATATGTTTTTAAATGTATAAAAAACAATTTCGGTATAAAATGTCGTATGAAAATCATTTACATAAGGTAATTAAACTTTTATCAGCTGGTTTATATATGGGATTTTCAGAATAAGCTAACATAGATTTTTAAAAAAAAAGTTCAAATGTACTATTTTGATAATTATATAGTGATGCTATTTAAAATTTTGACTAAGATCGGTATGCTTGTATGGGTAGTAAGTGTAAATGCTCCTTGAATATATATATATATTTTATTTAGTTACAATCTTAAACGATGAATGTATATGAGCTATTAAGCGGGAAGGGTTGGTTCGTGGGGATGGATGATCATTCTTACAAAGAAATATAATATAATATATATATATATATATAACTAACAGTTTCTTAAATTACCGAGATTCTTATAGAAATCTGTAGGTAACACACCAGAATATTTTGAATACTGAATGATTCTGTAGATGACAATTCTGATCTTAATCTTAATGCCATCTACTCAAAATGAATTCGTGTTTGGTGCAGTGTTGTAAGATTGCGTAACTTTTTATTCAACAGTCACCAATAATTTTGAGAAGTGATATTTAATGCACATAATCGACGATTAATCATCTATTATGTATATCAAACATCACATCTCAAAATTATTGGTGACAATTAAATAAAAATTTCTATATAACTAACAGTTTCTTAAATTACCGAGATTCTTATAGAAATCTGTAGGTAACACACCATAATATTTTGAATACTGAATGATTCTGTAGATGACAATTCTGATCTTAATCCTAATGCCATCTACTCAAAATGAATTCGTGTTTGGTGCAGTGTTGTAAGATTGCGTAACTTTTTATTCAACAGTCACCAATAATTTAGAGAAGTGATATTTAATGCACATAATCGACGATTAATCATCTATTATGTATATCAAACATCACATCTCAAAATTATTGGTGACAATTAAATAAAAATTTCTGGCAACACTGGTTTGATGTACTCTGTTTGATTCAAATTCATTAACACGAATATAATTATGAAGAAATAGTTTCAATATTCAATAAAAATATACGAATGCTGGTAGTGATTATTAAGATATAGAGATTTGTAGCACTTCGTAGAATAAAGCTAAAATTTTCAGCAGTTTTATTTTATTACGTGTTGTAATATGGATTTTATTACATATTAACATATAATTACACCATTTATTTTACTTAAATTATTATATTATCATATTATCAAATTTATATCATCACTATTTCTGTTTATAATATACTACATAATACATATATATAATAACTATTTTCAATATTTATAGATATAATGATATTTTATATAATTAATGAATATTACTAAATTATTTAACTTAAAATCTTATTGTGTGATACAGTGACTTTTATGTTTGCGTCTTTCGAATTTTCAAATTTCTTCAATGTAAAAGAGAAAAGACAATGTAAATGAACCTTCAGTTATCTGATTTTTAGATACACGAAATTCTGTTATATTTAGGATTTATTATATATATATATATATAATTTGTATTACTATAGTTCATATTTTCAAACTTTCATTACGCTGCATTTAAGTTTAAGCAGCATTATTGTAACTATTATCCGAAGGCTAAATGGTAAACCACATTTAAAAATTTCATTATCATCACTTTGTATTTTTATTGTAACTTAGTAAATATTAAACTAAATTAAAAATTAAGTATATATATATATATATATTTAATCCCAAAACATTTATTTTAACTCTTATTTTAAGGTAATAAAATATTATCTCTTATATTTAAAATAGAAGATATTTTAATTGTAAGAGTTAAATATAACTCTTTACTTTAAAAAAGCCTATTAACAGAGTATTTTTTAGGGGAAAAAATATGTCCCTTGCCTTCATGATTATTAAGATTTTACAATTTTTACAAAACGATTTCAGATACTCATGTTTAAAATTTTAAATATTGTCGGCGTATATATACAAGAAATACAATAACCGAATTATTTCTAAAGACAAAATTAACTTGTTTGTGCACGAATATGTTAAGCATTATTTAATGCCAAGTTAAGTATGCTTTTAAGGAAAATTTAGGCCTAATTCTGGTGTTCGTCTAAATCAAAACTTTACTCTAAAAATAAAGGCTTTTTCGCATTTGTGTTAAACACATAATGGTTTATATAGATGACAGTAGCGTTTATCGCATTGATTGACGAGAAAAAAGTTAATTAATCTAATCACAAATAAATAAAACTATTTTTTAAATAACGTAACGTTCCAGAGAAAAGTCTAACGTGTAGATCACTTTTTAACATAGGAGCCCTAACAACACACCTGTCCATGGTACATCCTAAAGATGTCCGTAGGATTTCCATTGACGTCCTTTTTATCCATAGGACTATGGATGAAAAGGGAGAATGTCATTTGGAGAGGATAGAGTACTTCGATGAAAATGTACTATGTTCTTTTCCCAAGCAATTTAAGATTTTATAGAAGATTTTATAACACTAAAAGACGGGATCTTGAATTTGTACGCGTGAAAATATTAAGAAATTATTCATTTAAATAGATCTTATTCAATTTATTTTTCTAAATATTGAAAAGGAAAATTATAATGTTTGTGTAAGTCTTGGTATAACTTTCTTCAACGATGTTTTTATAATTATTTTATAATTTTCATTTTTAAAATATAAAATACGGGAAAGTTTTTAAAATTTATACAAAATGTATTTCTGTTCATTTCATTTTGCAATATTTGACTATTTGTTTCAATAAAATACAGTAATGGACATTACTTATATTCTATTTTTTAATCGTTTAGATAATTAAAATGAAATATTTTAGATTTTAAATGTTACACAATATAAGGTTATTATTTTTTAGACAAGATATGATCATAATTAAACAACATATATATAATCCGTTTTAAATGCTTAATGGAAAATTTTTAAAATGTTTTCTTGTAAATAATCTATTTAAATCGAAATTGTTTAGAAACAAAATTAAAATATAGTACAAGATTTGTATAGAAATAAATCCCCGTCATTTAATTAAGAATGCATTAATTGTAATAAGTTTACAATCTACACTGAATATCATTTATGTTTAATGCAGCATTATTTCAAGTGCAACAAAAATAATTCTAATGTACATTAATTACAATTAAAAATCAAGCTTTTGTTTATATTAATTAAGAAAAACATCTCGTGAATTCTAAATAAAATTGAAAACTATATTTTTATGGAATGTAGGTGCCGCTTAAAGCGATATTTATTACATATTTTTAAATTTAATATTTTTAATTTGTTTAAAATAAATCCTACTAGAAATTAATAAAATTTATATTTAATTTAATTATGAAACTAAGCAAACAAAACATAAAATTGTAGGATTCTGTAAAATAAAGAATGGAGAATGAAGAAGATAATTAGTTTAACAACATCATATTAATTACTCTATTTTCGTAAATTACATCAGCTATGACACGCACTGCGTCAATGATAATTAATAAATTTATTAATTATGCATGTTACTTGTTTCTAAGGAATGTTAATAGCGTTCAAATATGTTGGGGTATTTTTAAAAATCGTTAATTACTTTAGAAAATTGTGAGACAAAATGAGTGTGAAATATTTCGTAATAAAGAAATACTTAAAACAGTTTCGAGTCATATTTTGACATGTAAAAATACTTGTGCTTAAATTAAATTTATATCAACAATATAAAACTAAATATTGTATAACTTCATTTAACAGTATTTTATTAGCACTTATTTAAGTACAGTCGGTAACAAAAGTCTCCGAACACTAGCAAAAACACACTTCATACGGTTTGGTTAAATAAATCCTTGTCGAATCCTGTCCTTAGTCAGTGTAAGAACATGATTCGATAAGAATTTATTTAACAAAACCGTATGAAGTGTACTTTTTTTACATAGGAATTTTTGCTAGTGTCCGGAGATTTTTGTTACCGACTGTATTTGCGCAATTTCTTAAAAGAATAAAAAAGACTTTCATATTATAATACTAAGTTAATCACGGTCGTCTAAAATTCTCTTTCTATGCCGGAATTTAAATAAACAAAAACTAAGAAACGAAAAAATAATGTTTGACCTTTCCAAAAAAGAAGACCCTGGAATCAAACCTAACACTGTTTAAAAGAGCTGTATAATATAAAATTTGTATAGTATGACGTATTCAACATTCCGAAATTATACTGGACACTTAAAAATTCGTTTCACATTAAAAACAGTATATCATAGAAAACTGGAGAGGTAAACAACGGGATATTATGTATGATATTTCAGTTTGCTATTTACGAAAATCCAGCATCCAAAATTTTGTTAATGAATTATATTGAGGCAAACAAGAAAATTCTTCAGGGTCATACAAACCCTTCAAAAAGTTAGTGAACACTTTTATTGGAACAACGATCTACATGTTATTAAAAACGGTGTAAGCATTATAACGCGTGCTCGTTTTCCAATCACCAAAAGAAATGCAGCCTTTTAAACTGAAATGGTTTAACGTAAGACAATACTTTTGTTGTAGACCATTTTTGAGTTATAGTGTAATATCCACTATCGGAAAATTATTTTTATTTATTAGTGGTAAAACAGTGCACATCTTTTATTTTTATTTATTTATTTATTTTTTCAAAATTAAGCTCTATCCAGATTTCGTATTTAAAAACATTCTACCTCTTAATTAAAAAAAAAAAAAAAAAAAAAAAAAAAAAAAATAGTTTTCATCTTTGAAAAGAATTAAAAAAAAATCTTCCCCATAACTTAATCGGAACGTCAGTTTTTACTACTCCATTCTAATTAACATTTTTAAAATTCTGAATGCTTTCTTCAGATTCTTTTTTTTTTCCTTTTTCTTTTTTTTTTTTTTTTTTTTTTTTTTAACAGTTTTATTATTCTTACATTTAAAAATAATTTTTTTTTAGTTAAAATAACTCTCTACTTTTTCTTAAAATATGCATTAAATTAAAAATCATTTAGAATTGTAAAAAAAGTAATCGATATAACAAAGCGTTTATAAAATATCGTACAAAAATATAAATATTCTACGTTGTATTATTTATCACTTTAATAATTTTTCCTTTATCAAGACTAAAGAAGAATTACGTAAAATCCCATATGTTACAGAAATCATGTATCAATTAAAAGATTATCAAGGTTGTCAAGCACAAAACTTTTTAACATTGCTTGTATTGCCGTAGGTTTATTACGTTGTAGTTGGATTGTGGGTGGAAATTTGACGAATATTTAATGAATTTTACAAAATCTGAAACAAAATGTTAAAATTTTCACTTATAGTAATTCTTGATTGTAGTGAAATTAAAAGGAAATCGTGATTTCTAAAAAAATTCTCGAGGAGAGATTGAAGCAATTGCACACTGTAAAAAAAACAAATTGCTGCAGATTGCTGCCAAAAATGTTCTGTAATTCAGAAAAATATGTTCTATCAAAGTAATTTTTCCGTTGATAGTACGCATTTTTCTGATTTACAGAAAATTTCTGGCAGCAAACAGGACTTTTTTTTTTTTTTTTTTTTTTTTTTTTTTTACAGTGATAGGAACGTTAATCTTTGAAAGTCCCTAAAATTATCAACATTTTTAAAGTATAACGATAATAATTTTAAATAAAAACAACAACAAGAACAACAAAAGTTTTTGTGATTGAAGAAAGCAGAGGAAGAATCTTTCCGTTTGTTTTCCTAAAATTTGTGATAAATACGTTTTGAGTTCCCTTAGAAAGTCCTCCACCGAAGGCATTATACCCAGGCTAGGACCCAATCGTTGTGAATTGTCTTTACTCGCAAACACCAACTTTAATTCTAAACTCAAATACGTATAATTTGAAGCATTTGAATAACAAAAATGCATTGCAGTAACTTTGTTTTTTCGATTACATAGCAGAACTGGAGAAATACCCAATCATAGAATCGTGGATATTTTGTAAGGAATTACTTTCTACCTTTAATATAAATTAAATAAAATTTCTGTGATTGGCTGAGATTAAGGTTTTATGAAATATATTGCTTGTATGAAGCCTTTCAGCAGCCTACATGTTTGAATTTTTATTTATTCTACTCATGTATTTGCTTTTGTGCTCCCTAAAAATTGCGCAGAGAATTCCTTTTTTCGTTTTAACAAATATGCAATGTATTAACAAAACATTTTATCGGAATTCATCATAAGCGTGATATTTTAACAAATTGATTTATACTCTGTTTAATTTTTTTTTAAATTAAAATAACTTATATTTACGATACATTATTAATTCTAAATTTAAACTATCCATTTTTTAACATTTTGAAAAAATAATATATATATATATATATATATATAATATTATCATGAATATAGTATACCATTTTAAAGTTTAACTAAAGTTATTGTTTTTAACATTTTATTTATTAAATGTATTTTGTCTTTTTGCAAGTATATGCCTTTTGAAAGAGCATCCATAATTTTTTTTTAAATCTTTTTAAAATATTACAGAATAAATTCAGTTTAACTTGTGTAATAAAATCCCATTTTAACATAAGTTGGATAAATTTTGTACCTACACAAAGAAAGGAAATATTATTTCCAAGATCTGTATTCAAAAGATTTGAACTGTTATTAAAGCAATCGGTTTCTCTCGAAGAAAATACTCTAGAGACAATTCATACAGACAAGTAACATGACAAAGAGAAGCAGTTAATAACTTAACCCTTTGTATCCCAAATTATTTTATTTTTGGAAAAATAGTTTGAAACGTTTTTATTATATTGCTTTATGTAGGAGAATCATATCACATTAACACTTTCACGAAAGCATGATTTTGTATTTTTGATAGTAAGGTCCGCCCGTGGGCGTTATTCTCCCATGTTACAATATTTCAGAATAAAATTTTCTGAATTCACATTTATATTAGAAATTTATATTAGAAACATTATAATTATATGCTTTCTATTCAAAGCATCTGTATCCATAGTATATTTCATTGAAAAAATGTGAATATCGGTTATATATTTAAGAAATAAATAGCATACGCAAATTGCGAAAGAAACGCCCACTGGTGGAGTTACAGATTTTCAAACGACGTGAATCTACGTCAGCGGTCGCGAAAGTATTAAATTTCGCTTAAACTATAGCTTAAACTATAGGGGTTAAAGCTTAAACTATAGTCTCAATGAAATCTGGTAGTAGATTTAGGCTATATTGAGGACTTTTTTATGGGACTTTCAGAGCTGCCAACCAAATCCGGCAAATTGTTAGAACCGCCCCTTTTCCTACATCAATAAATTTTTAGAGTAATTCTCTTCAAATATATTTACGATGAATGAAGAAAACAAATTCTCTAAAAATTAAGTGGTGTAGAAAAAGGGGCGGTACTAACAATTTGCCGGATTAGGTTGGCAGCTCTGGACTTTAAATCCCCGGAAAGATACAAAGCGTTAAACATAATTATGTTTTAACAATTTTTAGCAAATACGTAAAACATAACTATTGTTTACTGAAAGAAATATAGAAATGATATAAAATTAATGTAAATTCTCAAATATGCGACTTGAATTGATGACTAGTTAAAATTATGCAAAATTAATAAGACACATCAACATGTATTTTTGGAGAAATTCACTTTGATTTTTCAAAATCATTGTTTTATCCTTTTTGCTCTAAAATCTGATAAGACTGTCATATAATGATTTTAATAAAAAAAAAAAATGTATTACAAATGAAAAAAAAAAATAATAATTTGTTATCTATTTCATAATTAAAACGTCACTTAAAATAATAAATATTTACAATGAATTCTTTGTTATTGCTTTTTTTTTTAAATTGCAGTATTTCTAAATTAATTTAAAATAAGAAAAACGCAAGTTAGAATCTTTTATAGCTGTCATCTTTTAATTAATAAATACTTTGCTCTCAAACTGTTTAATAATTAAAAATTGTAAAATTTTCATTAAAAAAAAGTAAGTATTCCATATTCGATATTTTTATTAGGTATTTTTATTTTGTATGGAATAAAGTGAAATAAATTTGATTTTACACTAAAACAAAACTTTCTTTTAAAACAACATTTAAATGGTCAAATACTGATATATATTCTTTGTACTACAATATCTAATCTCATTCGTGTTTATTTGATAAATAGCACAAAAATAATACAGATGTTTAGTTAAAATTCATAACATAAATCTTTTGTCTGTAAACAAAACTTCATCATGTGTATGAATGATTACTCGTTTGAACAACCAAAGAATGAATTAACGTCTGAACTTGCGACTTTAATTTAAATTATTCAGAAGCCTTTGAAAGCTCTAACTATTTTGAAGTGGTAATCACACAAAGGGAAATGCACACGTTGTTGACTTCATATGAATAATGGTTCATATTATGGTTATTCTCTGTAAAGCCTGCATTGAATAAATTTATAGTTAAAGTAAATATAAAAAAATAAAGACTTTTATCTAGTTACTATATATATATATATATATATATATATATATGCACGTGTGTGTGTGTGTGTCTTTTATCAGCATATCTCAAGAACAAATAGCAGCAAAAGTCCAAACTCGGTATTTTAAATATGTATATCATATATACTTACACTAAACTTTTTGTTGAGATCAAGGAAATAGTTCGTGTATAGGGCCACCTAAGATAAATTAAATATATTACGTCCATGGGGGAAATTGCAGGTAAGTACAATTTAATATCTATGGGCTGCCTAAAACAGGATAAATAAACATTTTTTTTTTTTTTTTTTAAATAAAGGAATGTTTTGTGTAGATTGTAATATGGAAATCATTCATCATTCATTTACAGGGCTTCCGAAAGTATTTGGATAAATCGGGGGCTGCACATGGAAATTTCTGGAATTGTATTTTTAGGTAAGACTGAATTTAAGTACAAAGTATTGACAATATAAATGGCAATTTAGAAATTTTTTATTCATTAATTCAATCATGATATTCATGAATATCAACCTTTACACTCCAATTTAATTTAAATAAATATAAATGGCTACCTAAAATTAAGATAAACGATCTATTCTGCTGAATGTAATTGATGGAAGTGCTTTGTTACGATTTACTTTGTCGGCGACCACTGCTCAGGAAGCAAAGTTGATTTTTTATACGCATGCTGTAAACAAAATTATTGAATTTTTAACTCTGATCTTTTGTATAATATCACGTTTTGAAGTGCGTTGATTACGAAAGTGCTTTGATTACGAATTTTTAGCATTCGATCTGTAGGTATATCGGATATCATTATAACTTAAAAAAAAAAAAAAAAAGAAAGAAAGAAAAAAAACTGTAGGAAAATTAAATTTGGTATGCTAAGTTCGTATTAGGTTGCCACTTACAAATTTGATCAATATTAGCAAGTTTGAAAGCAAATTAATAACAGCTTTGTTTTTTTTTAAATAATTGTATGCACTATAATTAAACTGGGGATTGAGAGGGTCGGTAGCCTTCCCACCCCACACACACGCACATAGAATTATATATCAAATAAAGCTTGGATTAGATTTTAGATTATTTTAAAAGTACATGAACTTTATTATCTTACGCTATTGATCTTAAGACTTTATATGCTGTATATCATTATAGTATAGAAATGCAGGTTAAGAGAAAGTCGTGTGAGTGACCCACTAGATTATTTTCTTTTTAATTTCAATTTTATATAAATAGTTTTTCATTTCTGTACTTTAAACTGCAGTGGTAGGTTTCTTTTCATTTGATAATATATTAAAAGCTAAGTTATTTTATTTATTATTTTTTTTACAAGTAGCATTTGGAATATCATACTCATTCTGCCTTGCATTGAGGGCCTTCCCTGATGATGGTCTCATTGTATTTTGTGTTAATTAATACTTTCTGTCTGCTTTTAAGTTTAAGATTCTTGCCTGCATACAGGTTAAAATTTATACTATATAATTATGCATAGAAGATATAATTATAATTATACATATAATTATACATATAGAAGTAAAAAAAAATAGTACCCCCCCCCCCCCCCCAAAAAAAAAAAAAAAAAAAAGTCCCTTTTTTCTTGACAATAGTAAACATTCCTGTATTTATTTATATATTTTTAAATCTTTCACAGAGCGTATTTGTTGATGATCTGATAAGAATATATATTTATTATTTTAAACTATATACTGTTTCGAATAATGCATGAGAGCAATAATTTTCCAGCCGATAAATGTATTAGTAGAAATAAAAGGCATTTTTATTTTAAAATATTCTGATATGACTATTAAGTTTGGTTCCCAAGTTTTGAATTTTATTATACATTTTTTCTATGTATGCATTTACATTAAGTTGCATGTTTGACGAACTGTTTATTGTCTGATTAGATTACAATGAGAGCTTTAACGGATAAATAAATTTTGCTGCATTTTTATGATTATAGGGGTGGTAGGACACCACCAGAGAAAGTATTTTGAGAAATGTTCATATCAGTGATAGCGTCTACCTCTTTTCGAGTAGAATGAATGTCCATTATTTCTTTTGGACTTGAATTGGAGAATGGACAGTATGCAAACTTTTTTGTTTGTAAACAGGAGATATAGCCTCTGTCTAAACACTTTATTCGATTGAGCTCACATTTGGATGTTATGTTACAGGTCATTTTCTCGCAAGCGGTATAACAGTATTTTCATAAATATATGATTTATTATTTTTTTAAGGAGACAGAAGGTATACATTCCTGTATAGGGACTGTACGTGTGCTAGTATGTAAATTCTACATCCGATTAAAATCACACGGAGTGAATAAAGAAAGGTAACACTCTAACGTAATTTCACAATTGTTAGACTAAACAAAATTAAAAAATAAAATGCTGTAAAATTTATTTTTAATACAATAAATTTGCTTAAATTGTACAATATATTCTATTTGGGCAGTATTTTTTACCTATCTTTAAGAGGACGTCGCACCTTTGACTGCACGACTGAAGTAGGTTTCATATAAAAACTTATCTTTTCATTTAATAATTATAAACTGAACTAGATTAGGTTTTATTTAATAAAATATACTGCTATCACTAAGTGGTTGAAAATCGACCACACATTTATTCAAATCTCAGAATTCATTTAATCCCTTACCTGATGACGAAAAATTATTAGATTTGCTTCCTAGTGCCACCAATTTTCACACAAGCGCGTGTAGTTATGCGTTAATTGTTCCAGAAACATTCTCTTTCCGATTCCTTTCACTTGTCATCTTATCTGAAATAAGTAAATGCTTCGAAAACACTGTCATGGCAATCTAATTGCACTTCGTACTTCGGTTCGACGTATACATACGCCCGGGGCAGTTAACGCATCACCATAGCGAGTCGAATATATATGTCTTGGGTAGTTAAGGGGTTAAGTAAACATTTAAAAATTTAAAAATTCTGTATAAACAATGTTTTTTTGTAAATACTCTAAGCTTTTGTGTATGCTCTAATATTTCCTTAGCTAAATGACCTTGTCCAATGTGTTCTGAAATATAAAATTTCAAATTATTGAAACAATGGACCCAAATTGCTACAACATAAATTTGACCGTATGTAAAAACTCCCTTGAGTAAAATGCCAACCCTTTCAAATGTTTGGAATTGTGAGTTATTTATATTCGTTCCAAATGCAAGCATAACTGGAAACTAGGTTAGCTGGAAATAAAATGGTAAACTAGTACCAAAATATGTCAGATTTGTACGGGAATTAAAATTCGTTTACAATGGCTTATTCCCTTCAAAACTTCGCAATCATTAGCATTTCAATGCATAGTCTTAACACGCATTCTCGTCCGATTAACTAAGGATTCTGAAGTATTGGGATTTCTGATAATTTAAACAATGAAATTTACTTTAAGTACTAACTTGAGAGGTGGTAAACCACTTACACTCAACGAATTTAAAAACTCTACGGGCATTTTCTAAAAATGGTCGAATCGTGTTTAGGAAATCTCAAAACGTACAAATTCATTGAAAACCGTAAATCGAAATTTTTTCCGATAAATCTACTTTTAAAAAGATAAATAGTCAATTTCAGTTAATTTAAATGCATTATGTTTTAGCTAAAATATGTCTCTTTATATTAGAAACGACGTAAATCATTTGAAAAAAAAAAAAAAAAAACTTTTTTAAATTAAATACTTTTTTTAATTTGCGTACATGTTTAATACTATAAAATTTCGAGTCGTTGCTATAAAAACACAGACGTTTGAAATGAAAGTTCATATTTTGAATATAAATATTACGGGTATAAAATAAAAGTGTATAAAAAAAAAAAAAAAAGTACTTTTAAATGCCTTCTTGACATCGTGAGATTTTTTTTTTTTTTTTGTGTGTGTGTGTGTTCTACAAATTTAGCTAATAATTCTTTTCGAATGATACCATTTTCAAACCTCTACTCTCATAATCAGTATGTTAAAAGTGTACCACAAATTTTATGCTTGCCTATTAATATATAGATATTCTGGCAAGAAGTATTATGATATATTTTTTGCAGATTTGAAGTCTTTAAATTCCGTTTTCACAGTTTGCATTTTTACTTCCATTACCCTACTACCGTAGGTAATGGAAGTATTGTATTCGGTCTGAAAATTCGATATCGGGTTTTCACCTGATTTACACGTTTTAAGGTCCCCTGAGTCCAAAAAAGTGGTTTGTGGCAATTGGTCAGTGTGTATGTATGTGTGTGTGTGTGTATGTATGTGGAGAATCTTCTGGCTATTATAGCTCAGAAACTAATAAAGATAGAGCTACGAAACTTTAGAATTGAAATACGTCTGGTGTACAGATGAAATTTCCAAATTTTGGTGAAAATTGAAAAACCGGAAGTGGGACATCGGAAACCGGAAGTGGGACCGTAAGTCCGTATCTCAAAAACGGCTCTAACGATTTTCTTCAAACTTGCTATATCAACATTCTATTAGATGTCCTTTCGAATGATATAGTTGGTTAGTTCAGGAAAATTGATAGGCGTCCTGTATAAATAGCTCAATTTCAGGCCTCCCAAGGGCGTTCCTTTAAAAACGGTTGTACGGATTTTTTTCAAACTCGCCATTTTAACTCACTTTTAAATATGCTTTTGTATGTAATTATTGTTTTCCTGTCAATAATTGAGTTTAACCGGAAGTGAGACATCGGAAACCGGAAGCGGGACCGTAAGTCCGTATCTCAAAAACGGCTCTAGCGATTTTCTTCAAATTTGCTATATAAACACTCTATTACATGTCCTTTCGAATGATATAGTTGGTTAGTTCAGGAAAATTGATAGGCGTCCTGTACAAATAGCTGAATTTCAGGTCTCCCAAGGGCTTATAATGTGTGTAGTAATGGGTAATGGAAGTCGTGTGGCTGTTACACACCAGATTTTTTTTTTTTTTTTTTTTTTTTTAATGAATTCATGATCTTTAAAACGCTTAATATTTTTTTCAGTTTTCAGTGGACCCCACTTAAAACAATTAAGGGTGGGATTTGAAATTTCTTAATTGGTTTCGAGGAAAAAAAAAAAAGAAAGAAAGAAATCCATTTCAAAGTAAAAAAAAATCTAAAGAGAAGAAAACATACTTTTTGTTATATTTTTGTTTTTGATATTTTTTCGTTTAAACCATTGCAAAATCCACCCCTAATTCTTTTAAATAGATTAAAATAAATATCCAAAAAGTATAAAGTCTTTTCTTAAATATCTGCAGACGTTTAAGTGTATTAAATATCACGAATTCATAAAAAATTCAAACAGAGAAAGCGCAATTTACAGCATTCAAATCTGTAAAAAATGTACCAAAAATCATAATAATTGTTGTTTGAATATATATTTTATTGAACAAACCCAATCTAGTTTATTTTATAAATATTAAATGGAAATACATCCTGTTATATGAAATCTATTTCATTCGTGCCGTCAAAGGTTCCAACTCCTCCTAAACTTTCTATTTATTTTTTTACTAGAGCGTTTCTTTGTATTTATCTACATTTATTAATTTATTCAATTAAAGCGTACCCTATCAGTTTAAAGAATGTATAATTAATATTTTAAATATATAATACTTTGTATTAGCTGCAATTAAAGCAACTGAAAGCTGCTAAATTATCTTAATTTTCTAGCATTTTGTTTCTTCTTCTGTTTTCAGCTTTGTTATTTTTGAATATTTTTCAGACAAATAAATTGTGAATAAAGAAAATTATTAATTTTTATCTCTTGGCCCATAATATTCTCAATTATTTTTTTCTTTGCTTAATGTACATTATTTTCGAACGTATTACTACATCAATATTGAAAAAATTCTCAAAAAACATTAATGTAAATGATTTGCTTGTTTTATAAACAGTATTTATTTTTCCCTATAAGGTATAATGTTCTTAAATCACGATATATTTTTAAAGAGTTAAAAAACCATTTCACAATAAACGCTGTATAAAACTAATATTTTATTAATTATTTAATCCTTGAATTAAAAAAAAATACACTAAGAAAAATTTCTGTAACTGACATCTAGAATCTAAATTGTGGCTCTAGAAAAAATAGTTCAATGTCATCCATATAGATTTTCGTCCTCTTTGAAAGCGAGTTCTAGAAACCCCTATTAAAATTCTAGAGCGTTTGCCTATATTCTCGAGGGCAAAGTTATTTAAAAATATCTGCAAATAAATGCGAATAGAAGAGGCGAGTTTCAGCAACTATTATCTAAGTTTATGACCCAAATCTAGAAAATCAAGTGAAAATTTCTCGCAATACAAAAGATTCAGAATATTCAGAATATTGTTTCACCATCTAGAAATGTGTAGATTAGAAAGTCTCCATCAATTCGTCTATTCAAATTTTTGGCGTGCCTTATGCGCATAACTTGGAAATTTATATTTCTAGTTCAGGGATTTAGAAAATGACCACTTATTCATTCTAGATGAAGACGGTATGTTTTTATCTCTGTGTAACTTAGTAAACTCTGTATTTATAAATTAAAAGTACTTTTTTCTTTCAAATGTAAATTTCCTTCATTATTAAAATTGTTGTATGGTTTTAAACATTTTGCAATATTCTCAAAAATTTTCTATCTATCGCGCAATCATAGTGAAATCATATTTACTATAAACACTCAAATGTAAGTAAATATTACAAGTATGCATTTTATGCTTCAGAATAATGTTTCTCTAATGGTTCATCAATTTTTATGTAAGTTTTGTAAACTTTTGTTCAAATCTCTTCCAGTTTTTAGCAAAATACTTGCCAGAAAAAGTAATAATTTTTGAAAAAAAAAAGGAATTATATGTGTTTAAATAATCACAATATTCTCACAAGAAAGCATGCAAACATTGTGCAAATTAAGTAAAAACTTATGTTAAGTTACTTGTCATTTGTAGTTTTTGATCCAAAGTATTTGTGTGTGTATATATATATATATATATATATAATTTGTGGTTGTTCCCCAAATTGCACTCGAGGCTAAATCAATAGTGGAAAATATGAATTTATAAATGTTCTTTCCATGTCTGAAGTTTAAGGCTCTTTCGTCAAGTATTTTTCTTTTTAGCAGATAGAGACAAATGTTAAAATAAAGCATATTTCTAATAATTTCGTCACCCACTGTAAAGCGGAGACGGATAGATAGAGAGACAAACCAAAGTTATAAACAATTTACAATTTTATTTTTTTAAATTCCATTTTCTACAAAACAAAACAAAAAAAAAAATAAATAAATAAAAAATCTGTTAACTTTGAACTGTCAAAATTTCAATCCTTGCATATATTTCATTGTAATTTACTTTTCAACTGAAATAGTTTAAGCTAATACTTTATGCAATATTTGTAAATTAAAATGACACTATCAGGATTATACAAAGATTAAAACACTTTATTAAAAAGCAATAAATTCAACCACCCATTAAATAATTTTTAAAATGAAACATTTTCCAAGGAAAAAAATTACAATATCATCACAACACTTTTAATTTTCTGACGGAGGAGAGCACTTTATTTTATCCTCTTAAATCATATACTAAGAAATTAATCATTTCATAAAGTTATTCATACTTTATATCCATAAAATTTGAATGCGTTCTCGATGAAGCTTTTAATATATTAAAATGTGCATTAATTACTAATAAAGGGAAAGGTTAAGTGTATCATCTCATGCAAAAGAATAATAATAAGTAGTTCACTATCAGTGTGCTCGACTAATATAATAATCATTCCAAGCGTAATAAAATTGTTTATTCATAAAATATTAAAACGAATTTGGAAATTGCTAAAGTATTGAGCTAAAAATAAAAATTAAAGTAGATTAAGTGTTAATAATTAACAAAAAGTGATAAAAAAGAGATAAAGTGTTAAATTGGTCTTCTGACTACTACAAAAATATTGAAATTGTATGATTTTATGGAATGTTTAGGTATGGTGCAGGGACTTGCTTCTGGGTGAAATACATTCCATAGTGGTAGTCTTAAAGTACCATGAACTGTATTTAAGCCAGAGGTTTTCAAAATACCACTGTAATATTTAAGATAATTAAAAATATTTTCAAAAGTTCTGTTTTTTTTTTTTTTTTTTTTTTTTTTTTTAAAGTTAATTTATTTCTAGAAAAAATAAGAAAGTTTATAAGAAAGATTTGATTTATTTTCTGTGTATTGCAATATAAATATTCTTTTGTTGATAAATTAAAATAAAGTTGATAAAGTTAAATTATTCATTACAGTAATTTGTTTCAGTCATTAGATGATTGAAATTACATTTATTAATGGAAATCAGGGAAATCTAAGAACTTTAAGATGAATATTTCTCTGCAATTCTTAATTCCATGGTAAATAGTATAAAAAACGGAAAATTGGGAAACCATAAATGAAATCCAGACCAATAAAATTACTTAGTAACTTTAAAAGATAAGAAAATGCATCAAATAACTCTAGAAAATCGCTTATGTTCTGATTCAAACTTACCGATTATTTATAAGTTTGTATTAATTAAAACTATTTTCGCTCCCACTAAAATTCATTCCGCCTTTTAACAAAAATTGCTTTTATATCGGGTGTCTATAGACATTTTACTTTATTTTATTTATTTATTTATTTATTTTTTAATGAAAAAACTGATACTTAAAATTTTCTTTGATAGAGGGTACCGTACGTGAGAAAAATCCCACATTCCCATGAAAACTATATTTATTTGCATGCAAATGTTCATATAAATCATATTCTACATGTTCGCTATCACCCCAAATTATAGTTTGAAAACGAGCTTGAGTACCGCTAACTGCAGCTTTAGTCGGTAGTTCTTAGCTAAAGAAAAATATCTTTACCAATAGCACTTTATCCACCACGTGAGCATCGCAATTAAAACTTCATATATGCACACAAGTAGGAAGCAAATTAAGATATAGGCTGTGTTAATTGTAAAACCGTTGCAATTTACATTACTCTGATTTGGATATTTCTCGTTACAAATCTGCGTAACGCCTTCTATCGATGAAAGAATTAATTTTTTTTTTCTTTGCTAATCCCACTTAAAGAGAATAATATTTTCGTAAACTACATTCAATTCAATTCTATCAATTCCTTCAATTTTCATGAATTTTTAAAATGTCTACATATTTATGGGACATCCAGTATATATGGTCGTTTCAAAATTTAAATACATATATATATATATATATTCTATCATAATTAATCATATTATGGTCTTATGATGAATTAACAGAGAGATTTATATATATTAGAATGCATTTTGTAATAAAATATTTTACTATAATCGCAACATATCGATATATGTTTTTTGTTACTGTTCTGTAGCTGTTATCAGCAATAAAAATAGTTATATCTAATAAATGTCACAGTTGTGACTTCCGAAATTAAAATTACAAATTTTCGACTCTTTTTTTAATGTTTCTTAATAATATATCTCTCTCCAAGTAACGAATATTAAGGGGAATAAAATTCTATACATGAAAATGTTAGTGATTTGTAAACAGTTATTAGTAAATATGACGTCATGGCAGTAATCTCTAACAAAACATGATAAAAAAAATGAAAAAAAAAAGGATGACATGCAATCAAACTCAATTCTTTCTCTTTTTACAGGCTCAACGAACACTTCACTCTGATATGAGCGGGAAAGCAGAATGGTATTATTTGTTTCTCAAAATTTAGACACTGGGACATTACAGTACAACCTCACACCAGAATAATCAGACGCTTCCTCAGGAAGAAATTATGTTTATGTGTTACCTGTAAAAACATGAGCATTTTAATTTATTCTGTTGTGCTAAAATGCAATATTCTAACAAGAAAACATTATTTAACTAAACCCATAAAATTCGATGAAATTGGTACAGGTGATAGAAGAGCTTATAGGAAATTCATACTCTGAAAATTAGCTGTTTAGGTTCATTTGGAAAGGTGTAGAACGATGTTGTAAATTGAATCGGTGTTACCAGAACCTTCCAGTTAGCATCAATTGGCGACTTCTAAAACTGACGTTTTTTTTAAAAAATGTAATTCAGTAATATAACCAGGATTTTTTCATCTGGGATGAGACGGGAAGTTTAGTCTGTGGTGGAACTTTTGATTGAAGCTGAAACTTGATTGCTTAATTAATTAATGAAGTGAGCACGAGACTTGAATTGTATTATGAAGTAATGACAGAGTCAGATTTATAAAATAAATGAGCTTTATTAAGAGCTTAAAGAGAAGGTGGGCGTTGGACTATCATTTCATTTAATATCTCTATAAACTTTAAAGGGCAGCCTTCATAATTACTTTTAACTTTAAATAATTAACCACCAATAATTTCAACTCCTTCGTTTAACTTCATTAACCCTCACGGCTCAGTAATCTTTCGATAGCGGGAGGATTCCCTTACACCACTATCTACTCGACTTACTATCTCCTACTACAGCCGCTAACAACTAACTTTCTACTCACTTACTTCCAACTAACCTTCTACTAACTCCCCTCCAACTAACCCTCCAAAAGCAATCTTCCTTCTCCTTTTATACAATTTACTTTCCAAAATATTAGCATATGGAAAATTACAATTTTAATTTAGGATGAGAACTAACTCTATTAGTCAACTGAATCCTAAATTCAGCACATTCACGTTTTACTCGTAAAGTGCGAAATTCGCTTGTAGCATTACGCTAACTTTGCTATACCTCACAAGTTTAAGAACGTTTCCTTGTAAGAGTCAAAATGTGCGAAAATGTCAGAAAATCCGATCCGCTTACGGGTGGGCAAGAGATTAAGGAAAGAACAGATTCTAGTCTAAGTGATTGATTTAAAAGATTTATTATTAAAATTGAAAGAACATGTTAAAGATAAAGAGCTCGTTAGTGAATTTTAAAAACCGTAATTGTTTAGAGCAAAAAATCTTAAGAAATGAATTGTTTACGTTATTCGAACAGGGAATGTATTAATACTACATGAGCTTTTGAATGTTATTACAACTTTGGTAATACTTGTACCAATGAAAAAAGAAAATTTCGAATCTGATTTTTTTATCTTAACGAAGATTCTTTAAGCACAAATCATACCTAAGAAGTGTAAATCGGAAATTTTACTAATCGTAATTAGCGAAGATTCCTCAAACATTCGTTTTTTTTTATGTTAATGAGGAAGAATTAAAAGTTTACGATAAAATACAATATTTGATTATTAAAGAGTATGAAACCATTTACACATTAGACTTTTTTTCTTTGTTTAGATAATTTTAAGAAAGGTATAAGATTATCTGGTAAAATAAAACAACAATTTATAAATATGGACTTAAGGGGACTGAGATGTTAGCGGCAACCGTGAAGTAAGAAATTTAGGTTGTTGCTTTTAATAGCCATATAATTTTTAATTATGCATGCATCAATATAATTTTTTTATCAGATATTAACAATAAATTCAAGAAATATTTTATGCAAATATTTTTTACTCTTATGTGTTACAGGTTTTTTTTTCATAATAGCACTGTAAACATAAGTATTTTACTTTTAAGAATTTTTTCACTTTGGTACACTTAGTGAAAAATCTGTTGAAAGTAGTTCTTTGAAATTTTAGAGGGAAATAAAATAAGTGTCTCTGCATATAGTGAACCTATTTTTTTATGTATATACCTCGTGATATTTTTTTAAAAGAGCGAAAATATGTGTTAAAAAATGCATATTTCTAATAAGTAGAAATTGCCATTTTTTTTTTTTTAAATAGAAAAACAAAACATAAAATAGGTTCAGTACATAAACAAAAGTATTTTTTATCATCATGCATGATTTCAAGGTAAGATTTTCATTATTTTTTTTAGAAAAGCGTGCCAAACTGAAAATATCTTTAAGAATAAAATACGTATGTCCACAATTATATATATATATATATATATATATATATATAAAAACTGTAACACGTAAGAGTAAATAATTTGCATCAAATATTTCTTGAACTTTTTGTTAATGTCTTATATAAAATTTATATTGATACATGCATAATTAAAAAATATATGGCTTTTAAAAGCAACAACCTAAATTTCTCACTTCACGGTAGTCGCAAACGTCTCAGTCCCTTTAATGTAAATAAAGTCAGTAAAGTGGATTTAACTGAACGTTAAAAACGACAAAATACAAAAAATAAAATTAAAAAACGGCAATCCCTTTTCACCAATTTCCCATTGAAGATAAAAAAAGAGTTTCACTTTTTTTTTTTTCAATACAAGACTTTTCCTCACCCTGCTACGCTAAATGCTACCGAAACACCTGTCTGCTAATTTGTTATTTTCATTGAGGTTCAAAGCATTGTTTATTATTCCTGTGTTTTACTATCTAACACCTACTCTTCTCTCAATAATTAGTGATTTATCAGAAACTAATAAATTTAGAGAATTACAGCAAAAAATTATACAAGACTGTTTATATTTAAAAAGTGCTTTTGAAGATGCAGAAGCAGGTAAAAATAGCTATTTTTCAAAAATGTCTTGTTGTTTCATAAGGACATGGTTTGTGGTGAAACTGTTTATCAATTAGTTTTAGCAACAAAATTCCAAGTAATATGTTAAATTTAGCTCTTGATTCAATGTATGAAAATTATTCAATCCTGAAGTAGGATAACAAATTGTAGATTAGAGAATTTAGATCTTTGTCCTAGCAAATTTAAAATAGCCTATCCATTGGTATGTATTAAGATAAAAAATAAAATAAAATAAATGTGCATCTGTACTTTGGTTTTCGTTCGTTACTTCAGTGACTAAATCCATTGACTATCCAATGGAAAGCATTGAATACATAATTAATTAAATTTATAGTAGTAATATTATCACTTACCTAGATGAATTAAAAAGATATTGGAAAATTTATTTATAAGAACAAAGTCATGATTTCGCTTCTTTTAAAACTCCGTTCTCTGTACTACTCTAAGCTGGTGTCATTTGGCCTACGCAAAGTTGAGATATATATATATATATATATATATATATATATATATATATATATATATATATATATATACATACATATATTTAAATAGTGAGTGAAACACTTTATCAATATAGGATTAAATGGCCTTTTTTTCCACTGATTTTCCATTTTAAACATTTAGAGGCAGTTTCGTCTTTGTTTACTGAATAAGAATATATAGTGTGAGCTCAGTAAGAAATTATATATTTAGGTAATATCATGAAGTCTGGATAACATCAACCCGATTATTAGATGTTGTGTGCTATTGAAAATATTAAGTCAGCTGTATATAAAACTTCTTTAAAATCGCCCTTTTTATTTAAATTTTTATCGTAATTACATAAAGGACGATGCAGAAATTGTTAACTATTTACCGATCTAACTAAAAAAAGAGATGTCAGAGAATGTACCATGCATCCGGAACGTTTCAGCAACTGAAAGAAATGCTATGTGAAGCTCCTAAACTCTTCACTTCAATTCCCAAATAACTCTTTACCATCCAGTGCAAAGCCAATTCCAATTTAACTCAAGCTAGCAATAATTCATATATATATAGATAGATAGATATCTGTGTGTGTGTACATATACAAACACTTAATACTGTTTTGTTAAATGAAACCTTGTCGAGTAATATATTCAATCAGTCTAAGAACATGATTCGACAAAGATTTTTTTTTTTTTTTTTTTTTTTTTTACAAAAAAGTTTTAAGTGTATTTTTTTACATAGGAATTACTGCTAGCGCTCGAATAATTTTGTTGCCGACTGTACGTCATTGCAGCAGGAAATTAATGGACATAACGAAATAAATTCTAAAGTGAAAAATTGTATGAATCATTTTCAATATTTAGAGACACGGTCATTAAAATAATATCATATTACAAAAGGAAAATATCGAGCGAAAAAGAAAATAGAAAAGATAATTTTGAAACTTATTTACAGTGTTATGAATAACTTAAAAATTCTTAAGAATTTTAAATGTTAAATTATAGTATAAACTTAAAAATTCTCTAAATACGAAAATTAATATATATATATATATATATATATATATATATGTCCATATAATAATGGACTGCATAAAGAGTATGAAAACAGCCAATGATTTGAGAATGATACGAAATAGTTTAGAAAAAAAAATCAAATATTGTTATTTGTATTTGATCAATCAGCTTCTGCTCTTTTGTCTTTTTACTGTCTTCTATATGTAATATAGAGAAAGTATTGGATTCGTGAAAATTTTTGTTTCGAACATGCAAATTTTACTAATATCTATCCCACTATTAAAAACATCTAGCTACATTTATAATTATTAGATTAATTTTAATCAATGATTAAATTTAAAACTACTAATATACAGATTGAAATATATTTCATACATTTATAACTGCCCATTGCGGTTATATAATTCTGAAATTAATATTACATTACTCAATCATTATTATTACAGTCCGATTAATACACGACATCCAAGACAGCAGATCTAATATGTTAATGGCTATTTCCTATTAATTCTCTGTGACAAATGTATTATTAAATAGACATTACTATATTCATATAAGTGAGCCGAATATAATCAAATTGTATGCTCTATGTGAATATTTTTCATTTTCACTGATATTTTTATACACTGAGGTTCATATTGATAAGGACAGTTATTAATTACAAATATGTCAGTAAAAATTCAAGCAATCGTTAATTTTTCTAAATCACATTTAAAATTACAACAGTAAAATTAATTTTATCAAAAATTTTATTGCATTTAAAACTTATAATTAAAAATAAAAATATATTTGAATAAATTATACAGACATGATGTATGCTGATCCACAGTTATAAAGATACGAAGAATAATTAATATATCTAATAAATAATAACACTCCGGTCTCTAGTGTGACCGCACTTGTCGATTAGCTAATCAATGTTTAAGACTATATCATTCTTATTACGTTATGAAGGTTAAATGTTGATTGAAAATATATGCCTGATACCTGTTTAGCAAGTAAAAAACAGAATGCCTTAACGAGATAATTAAAAAAAAGAAAATGAAAGAAAAACGGAAAAGAAAGAAAGATCTCAACATAAACTGACGTACAGGAATTTTTAATTCGTTTTCAAAGTAATATTGCAAAATCCTATTTTTTTTTCGAAGGTCATTCGGTCTACAATGCTACCGAAATCATCGAATCATTATGATTTTTGTTTTCTTTAAGACAAATGGAAAACAAAATATATATTTTCATAGACATAATCCACTCGATGTTACAGGCAGATGTTTTGAGAAAATACTTTTAATTACGTCTACTTATGGTCAAAATTTACTTGATAAGTGTAATGAAGGAATTTTATATGAATAACTTTGCTTCAGAATTTGACGTCATCAGTGCTAAGCATCATAATTTTTCATCCAAAAAATTTATTAAACAACCTTACGTCGAATTTTTTAAATTGGGTGAATATGCATTTTTTAAAACATTTAAAAAAAACTGTAATAAATAGATCTACCTCACCAAAAGAGTCAAAATTCCATAGAAAACAGCATCTGACGAAAACAAAAAAACTCACAATGTCAAATGAAAAAAAAAAAATATATAATAATAATAATAATAATAATAATAATAATAATAATAAATAAAAAAATAAGGCTAACACCGGAAGGAATAAAGGGACATAACTGACTAGAAAAAGACATCGAGGAACGGGTGGGTAGTGTTGGGGCACCGTAATATTTCAGTTAAACTAAAGAATAAATTATACATACTGTATACATACTGAGAGTATCAAAGCCGAGCCAATCGCATAAGTGCCGAGAATACTGCCAATAATTTACCGATCCACGTGATTTACTGTTACTTTTTAATTTCTAAACATTCCTGAACAAATTTACTTATTTTATAAACAAAATTACTTGCTAACTAACACGGGGATCGAAGATCTGTTGGAAACAATCACGCTACATACCTCCCCGAATGGCCCTGATTTGATTCCTGGTTAGTCAATAATGCACATCTCAAAAATGAGCAAAATTGTCTCAAAATAGCTCCGAAACAAATATATTTAAATTTGAAAACCCCATGTATTCATTTTTGAGTAAACTGACATGCTCAAAAATGGGGTTGATCCCCAAGTATCCCAATATCCCCTTTTTTGAGCATGTCAATATACACAAAAATGAGTACATGGGATTTTCAAATTTAAGTATATTTGTTTCGGAGCTATTTTGAGACAATTTTGCTCATTTTTGAAAAACCATTTTTAACAGTGGGACTATTTCATTTAGTGTGATGTGCTTGAGCAATTTTACATCATTTTATTCTGTAAAAATATACTGAATGTTTTTTTTTTTTTTTTTCAGTGCTCCTAAAAAAATCTATCAAGCGTTTAAATTCAACACGCATAAAATGGAAATACGGAGGGTTGACGAATTCTTTTATTTTTTGTGATGTATATTTCTTGTCTTCTATTTTCTACAGTCTTCTTTAAAATTATCGTATAAGATACCAGGCTAAAAATAAATTCAAATATAAAATAATTAATCGTTTTCTAATTCAGAATTTTACATACTTAAAGAATTTATAAAATAAATTCTATAAACAATTGTTTCTGAAGTACATTTTGATATAAAGCTACAGGTTTATTGTATATTTACCAATTTTTAAATTTAGGCCTTCTGGATTTTCAGGTCCCAGCTTTGAATCCTGTACGGACATGGATGTTTGTGTTGTCTTATGTCTGCAAATTACTGTGCATTTGTTTCTGTGAACTGTAATATGGATCTATCGAGGCAAAAGTCGTTGTAACTATAGGTCACAAAGCTGTCAAAAAAAAAAATGTCAAACAAATAAATAAATTTAAATTCAGAAAAATAACACTTTTATTTTTTATTTCACTACATTTAGTACTAGATATATGTACATATAAAAAATAGTATTTTAAACTGAAAAAAAATCCTTATTTTTCTTTTAATTACTTTTACATATTGATACTATGTTACTTTAACTATTTCATTTAACAAATACATGTTAAATATTTAGTAACACTGCAATGGAATAAATATTATTTAGCGATATTACGTAATGTGTCAATGTTCATTAAATTTAATTACTTCAGAGAAATATGCAATTCACGGCACATTAAACTATTCTACAGCTGTCAATTTGAAAGACACTTCTTAGTCAATTTGTTTGAAACAGTTTCAACACTTATTGAGATGTTGCGCTTAGGAAAACGTAAATGTTACTAAACTATGTTAATGTTTCATTTTGTAATTCGAATTGTTTCATTTCAAATGTAATTTCCGTTCATGTAAGTATTTATTATTAGATACAAAAACTAACATTTATTTATTTGTCTTTTGTGCATGATAATTGATGCTTATTTGTTATTATCATTTACAATGTACTTTGTATAGAAATGAAAACAGAAAAGTAATAAATAAATAAAAATAAAATAAAAGATTGCTTTTTATAAATAAAGTAGTCTATAGCTATTTTCACAATCAATATGTTTGGAGTTTACAACGTTGCAAGAAATATCTCCTTATATTATTAAAATCTGTGCGCATCTGTCTGTCTGTCTGTCTGTCTTTCTGTCTGTCTGTCTGTCTGTGAGAAATGCCTTGTCATAGCTAAAGCTCCGGCGCTAATGGTCGCAGCGCTTCGAAACCGGTGTCGACAGACGCAGAATTTCTTTATCTCGACATCGCGATAATTCGCTAAGCGATGCGACCCTAATTAGCGGAGATGTCTGTCTGTCTGTCTTTCTGTCTGTCTGTCTGTCTGTCTGTCTGTGAGAAATGCCTTGTCATAGCTAAAGCTCCGGCGCTAATGGTCGCAGCGCCTCGAAACCGGTGTCGACAGACGCAGAATTTCTTTATCTCGACATCGCGATAATTCGCTAAGCGATGCGACCCTAATTAGCGGAGATAATAATTAAAACGTCGACCCATATCTACCGAAAAATGACCCAGAATTCATGATTAAATGCTTAAAAAGCGACATTTTTACGGAAAAAGTGGAAAATAAATTAGAAATATCAGTCGTATCGTTACAAATAAGATATCAAATGAAAGGTCCATTTTCTGAATCCGACGGTTTAAATAGCTTATCTATAGGGCAATTAGATTTTTTAAAATTAAATAAAGTATGAAAAAAAAGGTGGCAACAAATCACAACAGTTCTATTAATTTCGCAATAGACGTATTTCGGTTACCATGGCGCCGGGCGAAAGAATAAATAGATTTTACTTCCAGCTTTACTGATTTTGTACTGGAAATAAAAATTGCAAATTTCAAAATGCTTCAATTTTCTTCAAAATTAATTCAAACTTGCTACAAACTTTTAACATCACAAGACGAAGTTCCAGTTCAAATATCATCGGGTTTCGAGAATAAATAAAAAATGTACAATTTAATTGCAAATTAAATGTTATTATAATACGCGTATTTCAAATTCTAACTATGATTAAATTATTTTTAGTGCATCATTCGAAAGATATTTTAAAGTACTTTTATATTATCAAATGCGGGATTCAAGATTTCGCTTCATTTACATGTTTTGATGTCTCCTGAATCGGTTTTCTTTTGTATCTGAGCTACTAATTAAAATAATTCCATAAGTAATACATCATAAGATAGCTTTGTTGGTTTGAAATCGAACAGTAGATTACAGAAATTTCTACCGCCAGATGGTGCTGTAATATTTTAAAATTTCAATATTTCAATTTCTAATTATGATTAAATTGTTTTTAATACATCATTCGAAAGATATATTAAAGTTCTTTTATATTATCGAAAGTTTTAAACAGATTTGCACGTTTTGAGGTCTCCTGATTAGGTTTTCTTTTGCATCTCAGCTAATTCAGTTAGACCGTTCAAAATTGGTATATGTAGGTTAATTAGGAAGGGCTGAAAGGGTGGGGAAGATATAGGCGTGCACCGCGCGCACGGGACAGCGCTGTCGAAGGCAGTGGGGGCCCGGTCCGACTTTTTAACCGATGAGAAATGATTTTTTTTTTCATTTTCTTTTCTTAAGAATAAAAATTTGATTTGAGAAGGAATATGTGCGCGTAGCGCGCGTATACCTTCACACGTGCGTGCGCAGCGCGCATGGGTCTGCGCTGCCGAAGGCAGTGGGGACCCGGTGTGAGTTTGTATCCGATCAGAATTTTTTTTTGAGGGGGGGCACGGAGGGTCAGGGAAGGAATACGCGCATTCAGCGCGCACGGGGCAGCGCTGCCGAAGGCAGTGGGGACCCGGGCCGACTTTTTACCCAATCAGAAATGATTTTTTTTTTTTTTTTTCATTTATTTTCTTAACACTAAAAGTTACTGTTAGTGATTCATTTGAAAATACTGACCCGCTAGCGGGCGAAGCTCGCGTGTTCGTATAGTAAAATTTGAATCAGGTTTTTGACTACAATACTAAAAAAAATTTATATATTTATTTACGATAATAATAGGTATTTCTATGCATTTTCCTTTTATCTATCGTAATATTAAATCTTTTAAAAAAGTCAATAAATTAAATTAATTTTAATATTGAAAAATTTTTCATGTATTTTATTATATAAGCGCATCATTATTTATTTACATCATATAACCAGAAAATAAAAAGTTTTATATTAAACCGTAATGTTTATTCTTTTACCATTACCTGTGAAAATTTAAGGAAAATTTTTTTTTGGAAGATTTTTGTTTTAAATGATACTCGTAAAAGAATAAAATAACTTGGTTTACCAAGTTAGTTAGTTAACATTAAGCAAGTCGTTTAATCTCCCTGATAAAATAAACAAAAATTCATACTAATCAGAAATAAGACTTTTTTTTTTTTTTCAGTTGTTATTTTATGTTGAAAATGTTTTCATAAACATTATACAGTAATAATTGGACGATTCATTGTAAAAATGGTCTAATTCCATATTTTTTAAATATGCATATTTTTGCTTAATTGTATCACATTTAGTCGTATTTTTCATTACAAAAGTGAAGAAACACCAATAATTACAATAAAATCCCATATATAGCATTACTTCTTCCTTTTTTTGTCAAAAAACTCTAACTTCTAACTATTCATTATAAATATGAAGTTCGTATATCCTTTCAAATTATTTTCTTATAATTTATAAATTTTTAAACCTCTCATTTATTACAAACACTAAAAATCGACTTAACACTTACTAAATCTTGACTTTTTTCTTAAACAGAAATCAGCAAAAAGCTACTCCCCTCTAAGCTACTCCCTCTTTTTATACATTCTAAAGTGGCGGTGGTTCCCGCCCACCCACCCCCACCAAGAGTTGTACTAGGCGAGTCGTATTAATCCTGGACGATAGGACCCATGCCCCACCCCGCCCGGTTCCCGCTGTTCAATGTGTTTTTCTAGTCAACTTTGTCCCCTTATTAGTTCCGGTGTGATTTTTTTTTTTTTTTTTTTAACACACTTGACATTGTGAGTTTTTTTGCTTTTCTTCCCCTCTTTTTCTACACCGCCAAGAGTTATACTAGGCGAGTCGTATTAATCCTGGACGATAGGACCCATGCCCCATCCCGCCCGGTTCCCGCTGTTCAATGTGTTTTTCAGTCTACCTTGTCCCCTTATTAGTTCCGGTGTGAATATTTTTTTATTTTTTTTTTTTTTTTAACACACTTGACATTGTGAGTTTTTTTGCTTTTCTTCCCATGCTATTCCTATGGGGTTTTTAGCCTTTTTTTCCCCTCTTTTTCTACATTCTAAAGTGGCGGTGGTTCCCGTAAATTTGCAACCATTTAAATATTTTCTGTCATAGAAGTCTCAGATAAGTATAATGCTTTCTGAGACTGTATCACATGAAAGAGTCATAACCACCTAAACTAGATGCCTGTCGCGTGGCTCGTAAACTTGACAACAGTTGGTGCGGTAGACAGCGCCACCTGGTACAGATTGAACGACTTTTTTATCCAACTACCACCAATAATCTTAAGAAGTGATATATGTTATAATCGACGTTTCTTCGATTCTATTTGCCTTTTATGTGTATCATATCCCATTTTTAAAACTTTTTCGTACGTGTTGAATAAAAAAGTCGCGCAATCTCTACCAGGTGGCGCTGTATGCCGCTTCAACTGTTGTAAAGCATGCGACAGGCATCTAGTGTACGAGGCTATGAAAGAGTACTCAGAAATTGGTTTTTAGATTGTTCTTACCACTTCCTGTGGGGATTTTATAAGCCCCAATATCAGCAGTTGTGCATATTCACAATGTTTTTAACGTGAAATATTGCTTCGTCTGAAATCAAACGATTGGGTTCATTTTCGATGAGAGATAACATCTGTACAGCATATGCATCCCTCCGAGTCTCAGTATTTGGTTGTAGTTGGCACGTGGAAAAGCACGTGCGTTCTACCCACACTAAAATGCGTATTCAGAAATCCAAGAATTCAGCAGCCAAATTTGCCTAACACGATCAACATAGAGCTAATAGTTCTTTTTAATTAATTGTTGAAATTAGGGATAGCTGTTTCACATACAAATGAATCATCTTCTTCTTTAAAACAAGTAAAAATGTTGAAATCGTAATTCTTTTTATTTCTTGCATTAAATCATATTGCTAAATCATTAAATCAAAACCAATATTCTTAAGTGGAGTACGTAATATATAAAAGCTTTTTTTAATAGCAACTTGCCTGAAATTACAATTTCTTTTAAACGTATCCGTCAGTGTATGTAAAATTTCGCTATAAAAATATGTCTTGGATTTTGAAGGAATCACTGGATCAGGCGGTTAATAAAGATTCTTGTAGCATCGTAAAAAAACTTTATATTTCATAAATTGGGATTTCAATAATTTAAATATTTTTACATTTATAAAATCATTTCTTCATTTTGGATAATTAAAATCGGTGAATCTTTTCTACAACTTTTTTTTAATGTACATATATACAATTTTTCTAAGAGTGTTGTGGGCTTCAGTTTACGAAAACTATAATCACAAGAGCTATGCGTAGGAGAGATATTTTCTACATCAAAACAAATGAAAAACATATGTTTCTTAACTTTTAATTAAAATATACATATTTATTTTTAAAAATGCAAAATTTTGCATATTGTAATGGACACAGGGAACATTCTGAAATACAGCAGAAAAAAAAAAATCTTAGTTAGATATTAAAGAAATTTATCGCATCTATTGCCATGTCACGTCCGATTAGTACAGAAAAGCAATATTCAAGTAGAAACTGTTCATAAATTCTCCATAACTAAAAACCACCCAAAGAACAATGTTCGTTACTGATTCATATAAAACAATCGCTGCAGAATCACATGGTGTCTACTTATAGAGCACTTTTATAATTAAAAAATAAATAAATAAATGGATTTTTTATATTTTATTCTTAGTGAGAAGATCTTCTTTCTCTTTTATTCTATTGTATTTGATAGTTCAATTGTATGTCTGTTCGGGAATTTGCTAAGTATGGCTAATATTCATTTTAAGGTAGTAGCGATACATTAAATAATCGTTATTAATTTAAATGTAATTTTATATCATGTCTCAGTAAATCGTATGAAGTATTTTTTTCTCACAAATTCGTTTAAATAATTAATTCGTTTTAAATAATTCGGTTAAATAAATGGTGTGACACATTTTAAACAAAGGCTTTGTGAAACCCATACATTAAAACTATCATTATTATCGGCAGAATGGTACATTTTTTTAAAATTTGTTATAGCATTTTTAAAAGTAATTTAAATATTAGTCATTTTAATTAAGTTATTGAGAAAAATTAGTGAATTAACAGTTTAAAACAAGAGAGGTTTTTTTTTTTTTTTTTTTTTTTTTTTTTTAAATATTGTATAATATGAGATTTATTTTCAATTAACATATACTATTTTTAACCCTTAAATGCATAGCGATGTACAGTCACTTGCAAAAGATTAAGACCAGTAGCTACTTTTCAGTATTTTAACACATTGCATCATTTGCACAGATTATTGTATCATCTCATGTGCTGATTGGATCAGACGCATTCTACTACTGTAAATAAAGGTGCCCGGCTGGTTTACTGCCAGTTGTTTATTGGATTTTTTCGTAGACAGTGCTGTTGTATAATTATTGTAATGGGTAAAAAACCTTCACTTACTGTTACAAAGAAGTCAGAAATATTGACCATGCATAAAATTCGATTTTCTCAACGTGAAACAAGTTCGAGGGTAAATGTGAGCAAAACAGCTGTGCATCAAGGTATTAGTAAATTTAAAATTTCGGGAAAATTTTCGGACCTTAAGAGTCGTTTATTTTCATACTTGGATTACATCGAGGTTTCTTGTAGGTTTATAGGATGATAAAACAAAATCTTTGGCCAAACGTCTTGAAATAGTACTCAAATTGACGTTGGTGTCTTTTGCAGCCAGAGCATGTCTAATCGTATTGTAGGAGGTTCTTGGATCTGGTACGACCATCCATCTTATCACATGATCATCATGTGAACTCGTTTTTCTAGGGCGACCGCTTCTCTTAAAGCCTACATATTTTACCGAAATTTTAAATTTACTAATAGCTTGATGCATAGTTGTCTTGTTCGCATTTATTCTCAAACTTATCAGAAAATCCAATTTTGTGCAGGGTAATATTCCTGATCTTTTTGTAACAATAAGTGAAGGTTTTTTACCCATGCGATAATTACAGAATAGCAGTGTCTACGACAAAATCCAATAAACAACTGGCAACAAACGTATGGACACCTTTATTTATAGCAATGGAACGTGTATGATCAAGGTCAAAACGTATCCGTTATTAGTGCAACTGTTACTTGATTAAAAAAAAAAGAAAAATAGAAAAAAAAACCTTTTAATAAATTAAAAATATGTAATTTGCAAAACATTATTGTGAAGATTATATAAACTACAAGGTTTTTAAAAATAAGCAAAAATTTCATTCAGTAAACATCTTGTATTCTGAAAAGTTTATCATTTATTATAATAAAATTGTAACTTTTGAACGAACTATTTTAAACGGAGATATATTTTATCTATGAAAAATGTTTAACGAATCCATCAAACAAAGTAACAAGCTCGAAGTTTTAGAATATTCGGTCGCCTTGGCCTTCATTCCACAGAATATTTATCTTTATGGTTAAAATTTTAACTTCGGAAAAGAAAATATTTCAAATAAAATATCGGAGTTGAAAAGTATTTCTCCTTGTTTCGAGTACCAAAAGAGTGACATGTTTGAAAATTTTGAAGTTTAAAAATATCGAAAAAATCATGAATATAACTTGTTTTATTTATGTATATATATATATATATTTTCAAATGGAAATAATAATAATAATAATAATAATAATAATAATTTTATAGAAAATACAGATTTTTGAGCATTTCTTTCCTGCTAAATCAATAATGTAGCTGTAGAGAAAAGCCTGAAATATTCAAGGTACAAAGAATATTATATAAGAAACAAATAAGGTAAACACACCAGTGTTTGCCACCCCTACAAAATACATAGTAAAGTAACCGTTAATTAAAATATATGAATTTGAGTCCGTCTGAGCTAGATTCTCCGGCTCTAGGGAGTCTAGCTCTGGCTGATTCAAATTCATAGATGTTACTAAACGTTTATTGTCGAAACGTCCATGTAGGCCTCCTTGTTTAGAATAGATTTTGGGTTCCATCTGTGTGTCTGGTTGTCTGGTTGTCTGTATAGCGTACGGAAAAATCACGTCATTGACTTAAAATTTTGTACACATATTTACGAGACATATGCAATTAGCTGTATAGTTTTGGGTGTGTATTCCATTTGTAGTTCGTGTACGGGGACACACCACGGCTGCAACAATCCTCCGCTAACTTGAAAATCGGTACACACGTTTAGGCTGTGTAAATAAATAACTATATAAATGTTTATGTCTATATTGATTATGGACTGTGTACAGGGACACACCAAAGTTTTTCTTACTATTACAGCCTGTGGGGTGAATTTCATTTAAACGAATTTTAACATCGTTACTCTGCATTCAACAAAATGAAATTAGCTTACATTACTGAGATACTTAAACTGATGTTTTCTGCAGAAAATATGTGGGCTCCTAATTAATATACAGGACTTTCCAAAAGTGTTCCGACAAAGTCACGTAATCATCCAAAATATATCAAATTTCGAACAATTATTCATGAAAAAAGTAGAATAAGTTGAATAGTTTTTACTGATGACAACAGTTATGTTTCGCTTACAGAGAATAGTTATGTTTCGTTTACGTTTACATACAAAAGAATTTCATGACATTATTGCCTATAGACAAATTTTTATTAAGAGCGCATTTTAATGCGTTTACGCTGTATTCAACATAATGGAATAAACTTATATTATAAAGATTTATAAAAAGGATGTTTACTTTAAAAAAATGGACATGTATAAACATGTATATTATTCTGCATTAAAGTTGCAAGTCATTTGTAGATTTTTGTGATACAGGGTGATCCAAAATATTTTCGCTGTTCTTACATTTGTGGTTGGTCTCCTAATTAGATTCTGGACTAAATGGATATTGAAAAACATCAGTTTTTAAATGTTCTTTGCATGTATGAAATTTCAGGCCATTTCGTCTAGAATTATTTTAGATATTTGAAAAAAATATAAATAATAATAATAATAATAATAATAATAATAATAATAATAAATAATAAATAATAATAATTTTATCACCCACTGTATATGCATATATATTCGAATGCTTGTATATTTTGAGTGAATATATAAAATTTTATGCAAAACATACATGTTGCTTAGAAAACGGAATTTCTTTTCCCTATTTGCTGTATATTTTATTTTATTTTATTTTATTTTGTAACTTCTTTCTTACAAATTCATCCAGGGTTGATTGCTTTTAAGATTTAATAAAGCAGTATACTGTTTCCATTTTTTTTTTTTTTTTTTTTTTTTTTTTTTTTTTTATGAAACCTTTTGCGTCAGCATCGGAATTATATATGTATAATTTATTGTTATCAGAGATTATCAACAATTACAGTCTGTAAACAATTTATCTAAAGTCATGAACTTGCTTAAAAGCTGAATATATTTATTTTCTCTATCTATCTTTTTTTTTTTTTTTTAATTGGACTTTTACTAAAAGCATCTTTATTCCTTAGAGAAATTTTAAACATGAATTTATTTCCCTCAAAAATGTCTTGGTATGTAATATTTCACTTTTATTAAGTCGTGAACATTCAAATCAACTTTCCATAAAATAAAATATACGCACTGAACTGTATATTAATTAATTATTGAGTTAATTTTAAGTATATTTTTATTGTGTTATTTGAAAATATATTAGATAAATAGGATTATTAATACAATTATTAGTAACATGTATAAAAATAATATACCTAAATATTTTTTATATAATATATACAGTTAATATAATACATTTAATATTAAACTTAAAATAAATAAATAAAAAAAATTAATTAATTAATTAAAAATTAAAGTTTAATATATTGAGCACAGTAAAAATAATAATTATTATTATAGAAAAAAAAAAAAAAAAAAAACTGTAAATTTATTAGACGGTGGTTGAAAATCCCTCAACATATAAAACGAACTTTTACCATACGAAAACACTAAAATTACTGTACTCAAATCAGGAATTTTTGAACAAATTTACGTAAGTTTTATATGCTGACAGAAATTGGCAACTGATGTATTATGTCATGCCTACAAGTACGCAACAATTATTAATAAAAATTTAACTTTCTTTTATTATTGTTATTTTTTTTTATGCGTGACTTAATTTGAAATATTATTGACTGAGACAATTCAGTAGAAAATATTAACATGGCAACGCAATACAACTGTAAAAATATTTACTTTTATTTACAGTTTTTTTCTTCTATCTAAAATTAATCTTTTTTTTTTTTTTATCACATCTTAATTATGATTTTAAAGATCATTTTAAAACAAAGTCTTAATAAGTAGAATTTCATAAAATCTCTTTATTTATTTATTTATTTTTTTAATCATTTATTTATTTATTTTTATTTAGATATTTTATTTTTTGTAATTATCGTGTGTAGTTAATGTAAGGACTTAAAACTTAAGGTTAAAATGTGATGAAGAAATTTCAGGTCATAAATCATTCAAATACTTCAATTCATCTAAAGTATTGATCTATAGTATTCATACAATTTCATGAAATCACTTTTATAAATGTACATCGATGTTTTATTATTTCACAAATCAAGTGAATCATTATACATATAAATGGAAAATTAATAAAGAATACATAATAGTATTTAAATTACAGAAAAGTTAGAACGTATATAAATTTCAGACAAAATAATTTTATTTGAAAACGCTATTTCCAAACCATTTTCTAATATTGTGATGTGTCACTTACAGACATTCACTTATCCTGCATTTCAATTCGGTAAACATAGATTCTTTAAAAATCGACAAATAAAGTATATTGAGGGGTAAGACATCAAGTTCTGTACGTAAGACTACCTTAAAATGAATTTGAAGTAGGTTTAAGAACAGTTTTATTTGACAAATATTTCTGTGTGATAGGGTTACCCCCACTCAACCCTCCGTTTATTAATAGTACCTATATTTATACAAAAATCAATGTTGTTATTAAAATAAAAAGTTTATTTCAAATTTTCCAGACAATTTTCTCCCGCACTAATCTTTGATATTTACTCATCTTGATCAGACTATTTAAGTATCAACTTCATATTAATTGCAAAATACAGTATTTTAATTGTGTGAAAGTATTTGTTTTAAGCTTATAAAAGACCTACACAAAGAACAAGTAAAAACTCGACTTTAGTATTTTCGAGACCTTAAAATGCGTAGTTACACACACACACACACACACACACACACACACACAAAAGCTGAAAATATAACATAAAAAAATACTTTATTTACCGTATGTGTATAGGGAATTAATTACCATAGCAGTTTTCTTGGACGCGGTAAAATATAGCAGAGGACTTCACCAATTGCAGTAAAAGTTAAGAATATTTTCTCTTATTTATTGGTAGAGTAATATGTGGTATGTATATAATTTATTAAATTATATACATACCACATTGTGTATTTAAATATAGTTCTACATTAACTAGCCACATCACAAACAAAAATTCACTTTCACCGATTTCCTAGTATCGTCTCATTATATTATAGTTTTTTGTGTAGCCCTGTAAACGAATAATGTCATAGTTTCATGCCACAATAAATAAGAAACATGTTTTTATGCATATTAAAATATTTGTTCACTAGTAGGATACACCCGCTTCAATTGATTGTTGCTGTACTTAAATAAATTTTCAAAAGGATTGAATCTTTTTTTTTTTTTTTTGTTTTTTGTAATATCACTGTATATTAAAAAAAAAAAAAAAAAAAAAAAAAAAAAGAATCGCTCTATATCTAGTTTTGGTTACCCGCGCAGATTTTTTATCGCCTGCACTGCATCGGGTCCAAGTTCCAACTGCCTTTCCCGGGAACTTCAGTT
Source organism: Salticus scenicus (assembly GCA_963930645.1). Taxonomy (NCBI): domain Eukaryota; kingdom Metazoa; phylum Arthropoda; class Arachnida; order Araneae; family Salticidae; genus Salticus; species Salticus scenicus. The sequence goes on from OZ005648.1 coordinate 60,739,148, forward strand.
TGGGTATTTATCGACGACAGGTGGATGCGATATATTCAAGAAATAGGATTTTAAAAATGACTGTATCTCAGCATCTATTAAATATTTTAGTTTTCGAATCATGTATTTTATAGCCTTCGATCTTTACACTATATTATTATATGATTTCGACCAATGTAATAAATAAAATAAAAAGCACATTTTCCTTTAAAAGGAATTAAATAATTAAATAAAATTTAAACTTAAATTTTAATAAGTTTAATCCTTTGTCATTTATTAAGTTCTTTTTTTTTTCGATATATTAAAAAAAAATAAAAACTGTTTAAAAAATTTAAGTAAATAAATGAAAAATAAAAGTATTTATATTATAAAAATAATATATAAACACCGAGTGTTGAAAAAATATATTTTTTAATTTAAAATTTAATATGTTTTTTTTTTTTTTTTTTTTTTTTTTTTTTATGTATAATGTAATACTGTTTTTTTTTCAATAAAAATGATAATTAAAAAAAGAAAAGAAAAAAGGTATTTTGCTTTCAAATGAATGAATTAAATAAATAGAAAATAATTAGTATAATTTCCGTTACTAAGATACACAGATGATGGAAATGAAAGAACAAATTTCAGAAAATGAAACATAAAAGTCAGTAGTTGAAATCGAAAAAAATAAAAATAATTAATAAAATTCAAATTCGAAAACCTCTCGATGCGGAGAACACTTCTAGGGTCCCAGATACCTATCTGCCAAGATTTGTAGCTCTGCGATCAGTAGTCTCGGCACCAGAGAACAGACACAGACACATATACGCAGATAGATACTTTCTTTTGTTCATATAGATTTCATTTAGTTGTTGTTTAGTTCTTGTTCATATAGATTTCATTTAGCCTGTTGATGTTAAATTCTACGTTACCTAAAATTTCGTCGATAGACGTAATGTTTTTGAATTCTCTTGGATGACACTGTATACGAACCAATTTCATGATCTCAACGAAAACCTTAAACTTTAGTATAGCATTCCTGTGTGATACATATTAAGAATACTGAGTTTGGTACTCTTGCTGTTATTTGTTCTTGAGATATGCTGATAATATTCACACAAACACAGACATACACATCAAACGCTAAAAACCTGTTTTTCGGATTCAACAGACGGAAAAACATGTAATTATAAAACAAAAATTCCATTTAAAAAACAAAAACAACACTTTCTCTACCATATGTATAGGAAACTGAAAAAAATATTTTGTTGCAATACAAGCAAACAACAACACTGAAAATGCATTAATTAAGAACTGATTATTGCAACAAAAAAAACTTTTGAGAATTATAATTTAAAACTTATTAAAATTGCTATTAACTTTTCCGTAATATAAATAAAAGTAATTGCGAAGGTATTTATATTTCCATTAATTTCCATTAGCTCTTTACATTTCGCGATTAAAATCGTTACTTAAAAGTATGCTTGACAAAACTTTTTAAAACACGAACTCGCAATTTATTAAATATGCTACTTATTAAAAGGCGTATTAATTGTTTACCGAACAGCACTTTTTTTTTTCAAAATTACAGATATGCATTTAGAAACTTTTCTAATTTCATGTAATACAAGCATTTTTCATTTATAGTAGTACTGAACTTTCAATAAATTCTATGAAAATTTAAATTCCTGTTTAACTTCAATAGTAAGTTTAATTAATCTATCAGTCATGGGATACTAAGCTATCAAAATCTAAAAGTCTTTCTTTCAAATATAACTAGTTGAAGATCAAAGGCTAACCGTGTCTTTGATGAAGCTTATTAACTTTTAGAAAGGATATTTAATAAAGGATGTTTTTGTGATGAAGATTTATATACAAGTTAATTTACGTAGAATGTTAATATCGAAGAATTAGTTAAGTGGAAGCGTATAATGTAATTTATATTAGAGCTTTAAACATATTTTTTTGCTTCCTGGACATGTTCAATTTATTGCATTCTGTTACTCAGAAATTTAATATGTTATAAAACAAGTCACAGATCCATATACATATGTGAAAATTACCTCTTCTAACTGTATAAATGGTACTAGTTTAAAGTTATAATTACAGGGACAAAGCTTACAAATACACGTATAGATACTACAAAAACTGTTTATTTTGTCTAACTTTTATCTCAAATTAATAATAACTTAATTGATGTTTATGATATAATTAACGTTCAGCTACTAAATGTTAATTACGTATGTAGTAAATATAATAATTTAGATCAAGTTTACTTTCATTTTTTATCGTTATTTCGATTATAAATTTTTAAAGCTTGTAAATAGGTTTTTGGCAACAGTCTAAGTGTGATCGCAAGGACGTTTAGATAACATGATTCGATCACAATTTTAATTTCCCACAAAAAAGCTTGGATTTCAGTATTCGAATTTCAACCAGTATGAACAGACACAGTCGTATCCACTGACGCATAAGTTTACTAAGCTCAAAACTCAGTTATTGTTGCCTAAATCATTCTCTGTTTTAACGTGCACCAAGGTTAAGATTAATCCAGTAGTTCAATACAGCACACATTCTTTTCATACAAAATAATTTTATGTTGTTGAAATCATTCTCGGAAAAAAATTATTTATTCTAGATTTATCATAAATTTAAATTTATTCGAGATCAAAACCTATTTTATTATTATTATTTATTTACAGAAATTTAATTTTTCCGACTGAGTGAAAATAATGCCTGGACCGGGACTCGAACCACGGATCTTTGTCTTACAAGGTCAAGGCTCAACCAACTGAGCTATCCAGGCCGACATCCCGGTCAGCATTACTCACTCAGACAATCATATAGGCTGAAACAATCTGGTCTATCATTTAGATAGCTCAACAGAAATAAGCCGCAGGAAAGAGAGCTGTTGAGCTATCTAAATGATAGACCAGATTGTTTCAGCCTATATGGTTGTCTGAGTGAGTAATGCTGACCGGGATGTCGGCCTGGATAGCTCAGTTGGTTGAGCCTTGACCTTGTAAGTCAAAGATCCGTGGTTCGAGTCCCGGTCCAGGCATTATTTTCACTCAGTCGGAAAAATTAAATTTCTGTAAATATGATTTCTTTCCACAGTTTATTGTGTGATTTTATTAAAAATTGTATTATTATTTAATTTTTAAAATAAATCTTCGAAATCACGATGAAGAGTTATTTTATTTCTTACGGTATTTCTTTACCTTTCGAAATAAAATCATTTCAGAATATGTATATCAGAACATTATACATATAAGATTTATTTAATTGGCCAAAAAACATGTAGTATCACTTATTCTTTTACTGTAATTAAAATTGTATTATATTCTCCTCGTACAATTTTAACAATTGATGAAACTATTATTATTTATTTATTTATTTATTTTTTATCGCAACCGATACATTATTGAGATTCACGTTAAAAATAAACTTATATACTTTCCAAATTTAAATTTTTATATGTTTCATTATTTACATTCTTACATTCTTATATGTTTTTATCATCATTGAAATAACTTTCACTTATAAATTTATTTAATTTGTAAATTACTAAAAAGAGAAAATTTATCAAATGATATAAATGTTTAAATAAAATTTTAGTTTCTAAAATTATCTTTCGTAAGCGGGCAGGTAAATCAGTATTTTCTTAACAGATTGAACTAAATCTTTTCTGAGTTTTTAAGATAATAACAGTGCAGCTATAAAAATAACATTTTTGCAGCTATAAAAAATAACTTCCATACATTTATATTAAAGTCGCACTTTTCGTAGGCATTCACTTTTTTTTTCGGCATTGATTTTCTTTTATATTCTGTTTGTAATTATTATTAACATTTTTAATAGCTGCTAAATGGATTATTGGAAAATCTTACGTAATTTCAACTCAATTTTAAATCTTCACATGGCTTTCTTATTTTTGAAATCGAAACTACTGCTCTTGAACAAATCTGAACGTTCGAATATACACCAATATGGACAGACATTATCTCATACAGAATCCCTTCTCATAATAAGCGAGGCGTATTAAATCCTCGATGATAGCTTTAGAGTCCCAACCCGAATCGCTTCGCGCTTTTCGATGATTTTTTTTTAGTCAATTTTAGGTTTTTGTTTCTTCGGTGTTAGTCTTTTCTTTCTTTTTTTTACACACTTAACATTATCTCATCCAGTATCCTTTCTAGAATTAGTTGAAACACGAATAAATTATTCAAGTTCTGAAAGCAATCAATGCTGTTTCGCATTCTCTGTTTTATGAGCACCAAATTTAGCCAAATAATTACTCCAGGACACATTATTTTCCAAGAAAATAACTTTAGATTGCTAAAGTTCGAATAAAGATATTTGCGCAAGAAAATAAAGAGCCTAAACCTACTTTTGTTTTCTAAGTAATCGATGTAAAACTCCGCACAAAATATATTTTAATTTAGCCTGAAGAGACTCATTTTAATTTATCATTCCAAACAAAGAATATAGTAACTGTGTTTCATTCCCCAGCATCGGCTATTATATTCATTTCTTAAAATTTCTTTGCTGTAGCTTTAGAATAGAAAACCCTTGCGACTTCTAAATTTTTGTTGTCATTTTTGTGATGAATTAAAATGATAGAGATTTTGACGAGAAACGTCCAAGCTGCATCTAATAAACCTGACTAAAAATCCCGACATATAAAATTGCAAAGATTTTGCTTTATATATTTTAAATAAAAGTAAATATTTTTACACGTTCATACCAGGTGATATATAAAAATTAGTAACGACACCTTCTGAAGAAATAATACGACCTATCCTACTAACAACTGTAACATAAATTAAAAATTGTCACTAAAGAAATTGAGATGAAACTTAACCCCTTCTTGGTGAAGATTGAATCGATTTTTCGAATTTCTGTATTTCTTTCTTTATTAATTTTGTAAGTTTACAAAATGTGAAAAAATTATCGAAGTTTTAATTTTTTTAAGTCTATACATAAAAATTTAAAAATTCTGAAAGTATCTTACTTAAGTGGGCAAATAAAACAGCATTTACACCTTTAACAAAAGCTTTTAGATTTTTTATTTTTGATATATTAAGAGTCAATATATATGCGTATATATATATTTAAATTTACCTTTAAAAAATTGTCCAAAAATCTGTCATATTTCATTAAAAAAAATGCTTAACGGTTTGTAGATTAAAAAAAAGGTCAGGTGCCTTTTAAAAGAAATTATCAGGAAAAATAATAAATAAATAAATAAATAAATACAAATTTTTTTTCAATAATTAAAATTTTATTAAAAAACTTTTAAATTTAAACAGGTTTTAAGAAAGTTTTTATTTCTATATTAGATAAAAGTGCTTCTAATTCTTTTTTATTTACTTTTTTTATTTTTGTATAAAATGTTAGAGACAGTCTTTTGTCGTTGAATAACCTTGCACGCAAAGTTTCTCCATGATGACTAGTTAGAATTTAGCCCCTTAACTGCTCATTACGTACATGTACGTTTTTTCCGAAGTACGATCCTTTGTATTATACTACTAACGGTAAAATTACTGACACAGCTTGACAATGCAATAAAATAAACTTCAAAGTAATATTGACAGGTTTTCGAAAGATTTACTTATCTTATAAGGGGAAAAAGAATGGTGGCATTTTGAAGTGAATATCCTAAATTTTCCTCGGCAAGTAATGGGTTAATTAAAGATTAACGGTTTTCACGTGACATATAATTATATGAAATGACGAACAAATAGTTTTTTAATATTTAAAGTTTTGTATTTATATTCATAATTAGGGCAAAATTAGTGATAATTCTCTAAATAATAATTATAATCTTTTTTTTTTCCAAAAGAATGGAGCTTAAAAACAAAAATCTTTTTCGTTGTTTTAATTATGTGGTATTTTCCCCTGAGCATATTTTTTGTTTCTAATTTTTTGCTTCTAATGGATTATTTGCATATAATCCCTGCAAGACTTATATCGAAAAAAAAAAAAAAAAACTAGTATGTTGTGGCCACCACAAGACTTTCTTCTATATTTTCCTATACATATTCAATCAGTAACAATATTTAAAAAAAAAAAAAAAAACGATTTTTTTTTTCTAAGTTTTTTTTTTTGTTAAAAGTAAAAAAAATCGATAACTTTGTTTTAAATTATCACAGATTTATGGTTCAACCATTCGTTTTAAAGGTATTGACGAGATCTTTCGAATGATACCCATCTTCAAAATTTAACCCTCCCGGGGGGGTACTTCCCCCCCAGGGGGGGAACCGATGCCCCCCCATGCACAAATTTTTTTTCCTAGTTAACTACTACTATTATCAATAATTCATATTAATTTTACAATCACAAGTTTAAAATAACTCTCATTATGCCCATTTATACGGAATTTTGTCCTATAAAATGCGATCACAGCGCCACCTGTTGAGCTATTGATCCCCAAATCTAATGGGCACCAGTTCATGTCAGGGTGCAACTAAATACCAAGTTTGGTTAAATTTCATTCATTGCTTCGTGAGATACAGCGTCCACAAAAAAATGATACAGACAGACAGACAGACAGACTGACAGACACACAGACAGACATTTTTTAAAAACTATCAATTCGTGTTCAGGACATCCCAAAACGTGTAGATCCGTCAAAAAACGGAGGTCGAAAATTTTCGCGAATCCAATACTTTCTCTATATTACATATAGAAGAAAGTAAAAAAAGCTCTAACATTTTTATGAAAAATAAAGTAAATTAAAAATGTACAATTATTTCAACAGCTGCACTGTAAATAGAAGCGTCTTAAATTCAGACAGAAGTGTGTCTGAAATGTCAATTCAGACAGATAAATGTCTGAAACACTTACGCATGCAAAATTTCAGACGCATGTGCTGTCTTAAATTAAGACACGTAAGTGTCTTTTTTATAAATGAGCTCAGATAAGTGTCTGAATAAGGTCGATATGTCTGAAATTAAGACATATAACATTTTCAGACACATAAAATTTCAGACATTTTACAATTTATGCACTTACAAATTCAGACATTACAAATTTCAGACACTTAGAAATTCAGACATTTGTATTACTTAAAAAATTTTCCATGTGGAATCTACTTTAAGCAGCATGCATATCCTGTTTTAACATTTTTTTAAACAAATAAATTTGTCATTATTTTATGTATATAAGTAGTTAACTTATTTAAAATACTTAGACACGGATCTTATTATGTTAAAAATTAAAAAACAAAGTTAATTTTTATTTTAAATTCTCACATGTAATAAATCAAAAAAAATATTAAGATAAGCAAAGCATGTAACTTGTAGCTAAGAAAGCGAATTCGTAGCTAAACAATCTTAAACAATTTGTGCATAATTGATTTTTTTTTTCGCGTTAAAAAAATATTTTATGTTTCCCTACACTTCAAAATGTAAAAGAGCATTTTTTTTTTTTCATGTATATAGTTTGTTTTCTTGCAAATACCATTTAAAAAGAAAAAAATTCGTTTAAAATCCATAGGCTACTATTTTTTCATATTTAATACTCATTTTACAAAAAAAAAAAAAAAAAAAAAAAAAAACTCTAAACCTCTACACATGAAATTTAAGATAATATGTATTAAGCTTTACTTCTTATGAACAGTTTTATTGCAAAGACATAAAAAATTAATTTGTTTTACGGATAGTAGAATATATTTCGTTATACAAGCAGACTACAGCGTGAGCACCGATGGCTTGATTGGGAAGACACTCGACTTTGAATCCGTTGGTTGTCACTTCGATTCCCGCCGGGGGCAACGGGGACTATTATTGTAAAAAATATTAATGTATATATTCTAGGAGATTCTAAAATCTATTTCTCACAGGTAAAACGCATCTTTTTATTTATGAAAAATATTCACTTCAGACAGGATCAAAGATGGCGGAATTTCAGACGTTTCGAGTGTGAAACGATGTGCCTTTTAAGACACTTTTTAGCATCTTAAAATTAAACACCCGTTTCAGACACAATTTTGTCTAAATTTCAGACACTTGTATTTACAGTTTGTAAAACGTATTAGATATTACAAGTTTTGAAAGTAAATATTTTTCAAGTTTTTGTAAAAGGAATCATGTTCAATTTTTACTTTTATTTGCGCCATTAAGAAGGTACTTGAGCCATTAAAGCATGTTGTACTAATTTACAAATCTTTAAAAACAAACACGAATGTCTATCCTGATTTAAAAAAAAAAAAAAAAAAAAAAAAAAAAACAGAATAAATAAAAACTCAAAATATTTGTTATGCAGAGATCTTCATTTTGTTTATGAATTTAAATTATAATTTTCACTTTACATATGGTCTTGTGTAATTTATCATCCATATAGATCTTAAATTTTTAGTAATTTTTCAGAAATAAAGAAACTTATATTTTTAACAAATATTTAATAAAAATTTAAATTTTATTATTTTTTAACATCATTCCCAATATTTGATTTGACAAAAAAAAAGAATGTGATATTTGCCAGTTTATCCAAGTCATTTAAAGTTTCAATTTTAACTTTATGTATGCGTAAAATAGTATTACAGAAAGTTTCCTCTTCCTTATTACTAAACTTATAAAACATTGTTCTAATAAACCTATTATTAGAATGCATTAATTTGGAAACGAAAAGGATAACTTTTAAAGAAACACTGATTAGTTTCAGAAACAAAGTATTTAGGATTTAAAAAATCAATATTTTCTGGATTTCCCATTTTCCAATCACACTGTAATTCAAAGAGATCGTGTTCAAACATTTTCTTAAATAGTCATTTGTTTGACTTTGCTATAACAAGTTTAAATGAAGAAATATTTTCTTAAAAGAAAAATCTTTTCAATATGCAGCTCAGTGTTGCAAAATGCTTAATTTTCGATGTTGGTGACTTTTAATAAAATAATAAATAATAAATGTTCATATACATATATTTCTTTGTGTGTGTTATTTCAGTGAATGTAATACATATTATTTAAAGAAGAATAGTATTTTAATTGAATGTACAAAAGCTAATGATTTTAAATATATTTAAATATTTTCATATCAAACATAATCAGTAGTATCATTTAAAAATATTTAAAAATCTAACTGCTTATTGCTGTCTTCTAATTTTTACTTATATATACAGTAAAGTCTCGTACAACGTGGTGGTAGAGATGACAAATAAATAAAACAGTTTTATTTTTTTTTTTTACACCGCTAAATTTTTAGAGTACCAATCTATTGGTCCATACACTCGATTTAGTTTTTTGTATAAGCGAGCAAGTTACTTTGATATAAAATTAGTGGTGTTAAAATAAAATAAAATTGTAATACTCATGAGAGAAACTTATATATCTGTATATATCTATATCTAATTCTATATATCTATATATATTTGTATAGGAAATCACATCTCATAAAGAAATATTTAAAACCATGTGTCATTGTATAAATTTGTTAAAAATACCACTTTTAGACAGACACGTAAATATTTTTATTAAAAACTATACTTTCATTAAAAACATTATAAATATTTTACAAATATATTTAGTCTAAGCTTTTCGCTTAGCTTACCTGGGCATCATCATCAAACTTCTATTTTTAATACGTCCTGATAATGCCCAGATAAGTTAAATATATTTGTAGAATTTTTATAATATATTTAATGAAAGTATAGTTTTTAATAAAAATATTTACGTGTTTTAAAATGGTATTTTTGACTAATTTATATATATTTGTGCGTGTGTGTGAGAGAGAGAGAGAGAGAGATTTTAATTTCTTTCCTTTCACCTGTTATATTTCCAGGACGTATCACTACCAACAATTATCCACCTCGAAAAAGCGTAAAAGTTAAAAAAAAAAAGCACGAATGTTATTAATTAGCGGCGAAATAATGGCTTATTTTCGCAATTAATTGCGATAGAACGCAAAATTTGCCAAAGAAATTTTAAATTTCTCTAATAGGCTATAAAATTGTCGCATATTTTGAGAAAAAGTTTGTTAGAATAGTGAATTTTATCGATTAGTAACGAAACATTCCCTATTCGATAATTATTAAATCAAATAAATACGTTTTGACAATTAGCAGCGAAATAACCCAATATTTCATTACTAGAACACAAATGAATCGTATATTTTGTAAATAACTTTGAAAATAAAGCATAAGTATTACTGGTTAGTAAAGAGATAATCCTGTACTTCGGCAATTATTTCACTTATTGAATATAAAATTTGGCAATTAGTTATAAAATAATTTTCTATTTCAATACTACTATGCCACAAATTATTTGATTTTTTCTAAATATTTTTTAAAGGTTATACTTTACCGATTTATGACTAAATTTAATTCTAAATTAAATTTCTTTAATTATTTGCATTGTTAAACGTAAAATTTGTAAATGTTGGGAAAAATGCTTACGTATTTTAAATTATTACGCATTTTGGTAAATAACATTGAAAATTGCGCATTATTATTGTTATTATTATTATTTATTTATTTATTTTAACGACGAAATAACCACGAATTCCTCCAATTTGTTGCGTTACCAAACGTAAATTTTGATAATTAGCCTCACGAAGATTCTGTTTTTCGATAATACGAAGTAAAATTATCGCTTATTGCGGGAAATAGCTGTGAAAAGATGTGGATTTTATCAATTTTCAACCATTTGCCTAGTCGTAAATTATGATAGTTGTAAATTCTGATAGTTAGTGGCAATATCATTCTATATTTCAAAACTAGCCGCAAAATTATCGTATATATTTAATAGTTTTGAAAAAAAAAAAAAAAAAAGAAGAAGAAGAAGATTAAAAACGTAATAACCGCGTATATCAGCATACTGTTGCAAAATATCACATATTTCTGATTTAAGCTTCACATTTCGTATTATATTTAAAAATTTGTAAATTGCTTTTCATGGGTGATTGCATTTTATTTAAATAAATACCTTTATTTAAATTTAATTTTTTTCTTTAAAACTGGAATATTAGGTATTCTATGACGGAGTGCAGCGCATCACTCAGAATCTTTATTTATTTATTTATTTATTTAGATTTATCAAGTACATATTTATTTTAATCATGCTGTATTTTAACGGCCAAAATATTCAGAAAAATATTTCAAAATATTCTGCATCTGATTACGTTGAAATTTTGCATCCATACACGCGTAACTCCGATGGCCATGCATGTTCAAGTAATAATGGGTTCAGTTAAGTGGGCCTATTGGCACTGTTTTTCCAAATCAAATAAAAAATTTGGTTCTGAAATTTAACCGATTTCCTGTCATTCATTTAAGCTTAAATTTTGGAAGCATGTATAATTCCGAAGACAATTCATTTTCCCGTAAAACCAGACTTAGGTCAGCTCAGGAGATTAGGGTCCTTAACTCTAGTTTATTGAAATTTTAAAGTTGTTTTTGTTGAATATAATACACTTTTTTGGGGGAAAGGTAAAACAAATTGGTAGGGTGGGGCGCTTTTAACTTCTTAATATTACCAACAGCAATTGAGTTAATTAATTTTTAGTCTGAGTGTATGCTTATATCTAAAAGCGGCTACCAAAGATGCAATTTAGGCTACTCTTTTTGCATGATACTATTGACCACTGGCTAGAATTTCTAATTTTCTAGTCTAGAGCATTAGAGCAGGCTTTAGTGGGCCTGGGCACCCTCTATATTAGTGTAAGTTAACGATAAATGTTTGGAAACAATATCTCTTATTTTTCCTTCTATAAAAGTAATTAATAGATTGATTTTGCAAAAAAATTAAAAAAGTCTTTAGAAAATATATTTAAATTTTTTATTAAATGACCAATTTATTGTTTTATTGTTTTTTATATATTTTCATTTTAAAAAGTAAGTAAATAAGTCTACAGCTGTGAAATCATAATTTTAAATACCACTTTTTTACTAATAATCTTAGCATTGTTTGACTAAAAAAATTAGGTCGATAAAAAAAAAAAAAAAAAAAAAAAAAAAGTTCTTTTATAAATAAGTACTGGTATTTAAAAACTGAATATTATGCTAAATTTATAATATATATTACTTGTAAATAATGACCTATAATAACTTTGATTATTTGATTATAACCTAAAGGATTTAATATAACTTCAGAAATTGATTTTAACATAAAAAATATATTGACCCTATTATTATTATTATTTAATTTAAAATATAATCAAACAATAGACATAGATATTGAATGATATATTTAATTATTACAAGTGTAACTTTACAATTTTATTGTATATTAAAAAATAATTATTAGAAAGTACAAATTAAATATATATTTATATATTAGAATAATTTCTACTTTCCTGCTTACATATAATATTTATTTATTAAGCTAAATACTACAAATTACACCATCTATTCATATATTGTATTATATCCTTACATTTATTAATATCGCACATCAACGGATTGGGAAGAAAATCATATAAATATTGAAAATTTATTTTTCCAACTTAGTGAAAATAATAATGCCCGGACCGGGAGTCCAACCCCGGATCTTTGACTTACAAGGTCAATGCTTTTTCACTCAGTTGGAAAAATAAATTTTCAATATATATTCTTACTTCCTAATTAACATATTTATTTGAATGTAACTATAATAAATTTTTGTTTTTAACTGTTGAAATTACTTTTTTACTTACTTATAAAATGGATTTATAATACATTTATTTATTTTTAATAATACAGATACATTATTAAAATTTTATATAAAAATACTATTGGAAAATGTTTTTTTTTTTCATAATTTTCAGTCTCTAATGCTTATTTTCCTATGTAAAATTATTAGCAAATTATTTTACTTATATACACAAAATTTTTTTAGGAGTGCAAGTAAACAAGAATTCATTTCTTATCCTAGCAAAATTGCTATAAAAACATGAAAAGAATAAATTATATATTTAAATTTAAATATTTAATTATTAAATATATTAAAGATTCACAATTAAGTTTTTTTTTTTTCTTTCTGATAAGCTTTAATCTAACAATCATATTATTAAACATTTTTGCTACTTATTTTTACTTGATATCTTTCCAAAAAAAAAAAAAAAAAAAAAAAAAAAAAAAAATAGGATTTGAATGTGCTTTCCGAATTTCCGAATACTCTTTTAAAGAAAACAAACATTATTATCCTTTAGGCTGCTTTTATTAAATCAACTATGCTTTACGACATTTCTTGTTGCCTTTTGGATTAATTCCAAAAATAGTAATGATTTCCATTACATTGTTTTATATGCGTGTGATAATTCTGTTGGAATGTGTGAATTATCTGTAGTAACATTATTTAAAAATAGAATTCAAAAAGTATATTCATATGATTATTTCATTTGAGTAAAACACTATTAAGTTTATAAATTTAACAAATACATTTAAATGTAAGTAAAGTTTAATCAGCACATTTTCAATTATAAAACAATAACATTTTGAAACATCTTACTTACCGTTGATTAACTTTCTTAATTAAAGTTTTTCATTTAAGAATAAAACAACGTTTAAATTCAAACTGTTTCTAAAACTGTCATACAAAAATTTGATTAACTCCATGTTAAAAACATATAAAAAAGGAATTGTAAAAATATTTGGCAATAAATATACAAAAAATGAAATTCAGTAAACCTTTTAGATCTAGATCAATGATTAGATTTTATCTAGTAACAAACAAATGTTTCTTTTAATAATTTGAGATGTACACTAAGCGACAAAAAAGAAGCTGCACTACAGAAAAATGGACTTATACCTTTTGGGTTTGTAATAATTTAAAACACTAATGATTGCAACAGATAAAAATGTTATTTTTGTATGATACGGAAGTCATAACATGATACCTATGCACATTTTCGATTTAATAATTCGTTTTGTTACACTCTACGTAGTATTTAATAAAAATCTACATAAAATTTTCTTTTTAAACGTAATATAATAAAGGTGTACTTTGTATTTTATCATGATTTATTATATTAAATAAACAAGTGCTATTTTAATGTATGAAATAAAACTATTTATTTGTTAGATCTAAATGATTATTTAAGAAAAATATGTATTCTGGATTGGATAATTCCGCCTTTATATGGCATTACTGCTTTAATACGCAATGGCATAGTATTTTACAGTTTTTTAACATGAAACTCAGAAATTTCACTGTGCAAAATATCATAAATATTTTTTTCTAGTTCTTTCAAAATTGTAGGCTACACATTTTTAATCCCCACCCTCTTTTATAGACTGAACATTTTCGAGCGGATTGAGATTAGGACAATTTTCAGGTCTAATAAGGAAGAAATTATGCGATATTCTTTGTGGGATTTAATTTTAAGTAAAAAAAGTTATGATAACTTATAAAATTACAGATGCTTATTAGAATGTATAAATAATTTTAACAACTTGAATCAAATAAATGTATCACAAGCGCCATATAACAAGGTGCTTTATCATCTTGAAATGCTGATTATGGAAGAGTCTGAAATACCCCCAAAGTAGTCGGTCAGGTATCAATTTTATAATGGGCAAATTTTATTTCGGGTTAATTGATCCCTTGAACATGAAAATCTGAAAGACTCACCGAAAAGTTATACATTTTCGTATCGTAATGTACGGAGAATATGTTATTGTTTTAAAAGTGCGATTTAAATTAAGTCAGACACATTTTCCTGATCAGATCTGCTTATTTCCATCAGTTTGAAATAAGTGAAACTTGACTCATCAGAGAGAACAACTTCAGCCAAATAATTAATTGATCCTTAAAAAAAAAAAAAAAAAATTAACCCTCTAATGTCTTGATTTTCTAATTCTTTTCTTCAAGAATGAATTTTTTTCAGATTTTCTGGCAATTAAACCTGCTTTGTTTAATTGTTATTTCACTGTATTTAAATAAATTATATTACTAAACACTTTTTCTGAATCCCTGCTACGCTCTAAATGTAATACAAACTGATTTTTTTAAGCGTTGGCTTTTAAACTTGCGGTCATCTCGTAAGGAGGAGTAACGTGACCGCTTAAGGACAAATGCGCAGTTTACACTGCAAAAAATATTATGTCTTGCTGAAAAATAAATCACTGATATTTTGTTAACATTTAATCATTTTGACATCCCACGTATTAAGATATTTCTTTGATTTTCGCTCTAAAATTAATATTTTTTGTGGTATCGTTAATTGCGTTATTCATGCCATTTTTGAAACACTTTCTAAAATTACAATTTTCTGAATAATTGCATCTTGTTTTTAACATTTAGCTCAATCCTAAATTGCATACGGAACACAACGTAATAAAATCTGTTCAAAAATTTACTTTTGAAACAATAAAATTAGAGATTAGAGAAAGAAAAATTGAAAATATCCAAGTGCAGCTTTTTTTTTTTTTTTTTTTGTCTTTTTATTTGTCGCTTAGTGTAATTTTAAATATATTTCTACAGTTTAAAAATCACTCTACGAGAGTTACATAAATTTTCTCATGTTTAACAAAATAGTTGTACTGTGTACATTCTGAATTATATTTTAGTATTATTATTCAGAATTATATTATTCAGTTTTGTAAAAAATAAAAAAAATATTAAATTTCACGTGATTTTTGTAATTAAGTATATATATATATATATATATATATATATATATATATAATCTTTAATAATAATAATGATAATAATAATAATAAAATGGCAATGTTTTTAGTGTTATCCAGTTTAGGAGTTTCTTAGTAATAAAAAATTCTATGAGCATTCATTATCTCATGATGGAAAAAATAGCATCAGAAACGCTTTACGATTAAGGTGTAATTCTTTGAATATTTTTAAATAATCTTCTGTATGAAATTATACTAAAAAAAAATAGACATAAGTGCTGCTTTTTCTATTAATTTAATAACATATATCTTATTTAATATATTTTCTGAAATTAGGAAATAAAAATAAGTTATGTTTAAAACAATCGCTCTTTTATCAGTCTCTTTAACACAAGTTATACTGCGCTGCAAAATAAATAAATAAATAAATAAATAAATAAAATAAAAATAAAAATAAAAATAAATTAAAATTAAAATAAATATATATAATATAATATAATATAATATAATATAAATACATAAATAAATAAATTCTTTTTCGAGCCCTGATACCTTTACTGTTTTTTCTTATGTAAAATAACCTAAATCAGAGTATGATCCCCCAGTTTGCCCAATTACCCACTCTATGCTCGGGACGCCACCCCCTCCTCCAATTTTTATCACATCACTGTTTGATAATTTTTTGACCATAAGTTTGATTTGTAAAATGGGAAATTATTATTTTAATACTTCAAAAGAGAAAAAATATAATGTATAAATTATAATAATAACAATAATAATTGATTAATAAAATATAATAAATATAATTTATAATTTTAGTGGCAAATCCCTCTCCCCCTCCCCTCTTAAAATTTCCTCTTGCAGCAAATGCTTATATTTTAGAATGTGTGTTTCACTTCTGTAGCCCCTCAGAAAATATTTAACAGTTAAAATAATCCTTTAAACCCCTAGAAATAAAATTTATAGCCTTAAAATTACAGAAAATTGATAAAAATAGGGGGGGGGGGGTCCCCAAAAAACGGTGGGTGATATTCGGATTCATGAGGTCCTTTTACATAAGAATTTGCAAAAATTATAATAGGGCTGATTTAAGGGCGGTGTTTTTGCGAAAATACATATGTATGAAAGGGTTAAAAGTTAGAAAGCAGTCCTTATATCTATTATTTCCAAACATAAAGAAAAAAAAAAAAAAAAAACTAAAATTAAATAGGTCATTTAGACAACATATATTAGAATTGGTTCTTGACAGAAACATCTTTGGAAATTTTAAAATTGCAATTTACATATTTCCCCTTGAAGCTCTGCAACACATGACACTTATTTTTTTGTATCATCTCAATAATTATGTTCTCAACCTTTAGGGTAATAACAACCTGCAAATTTCTTAATTTTATAAAGATTTTGTAGCATCAGCAGAGAATTCCGCATGTGCTTGTTACGCTTTTCTGAAAGTAATTAAAGCAAATTGTACGCAGTCATTACTAATCAGTACATAGTGATTACTAAAGATCAATTAAATTTGCTTCATGAACCCAATTTAACAAAAAAGGAGGTAAAAATTAGCTGGATTTAACAAAGATCTGTGTTATTAACTATTTTAAAACATTTTAGATTTAAAATTAACCATAAATTGAAAAATTTATATGTTTGATTTATGAATGAAAGAAAGAGATGTATAAAAACTTAATAAAAACTTTTCTGAATATCCCCAGTAACAAAAAAAAAAAAAAAAAAAAAAAAAAAAAACATAAATTAAAAATATATATTTATTTGATTTTCTTAAAAACTACACTGTAGGCGTGGTAATAAATAAATAGTAACACACACATACAGCAAAGGATTTTTTTTTTTTTTTTTATGTAAGATGTGTTTACACGTTTTGGAATTCGCAAATTCAATATGCTATTTTATTTATTTATTTATTTTTATTTATTTATTTATTTATTTATTTATTTATTTTTTGTTTAAAACTAAACTGCAGGCGTAAAAATAAAATTTAGTAATTAATGTTAGAAATAATAATTTAGAAACGCAACTGTTTTAAAACTAGTATGTTGTGGCCACCACAAGACTTTCTTCTATATTTTCCTATACATATTCAATCAGTAACAATATTTAAAAAAAAAAAAAAAAAAAAAAAAAAAAAAAAAAAAAAAACGATTTTTTTTTTCTGTTTTTTTTTTTTTTTTTTTTTTTTTAATTATAATACATATTCAATCAGTAACAATATAAAAAAAAAAATTACGAATTTTTTTCTAAGTTTTTTTTTAAGTAAAAAAAATCGATAACTTTGTTTTAAATTATCACAGATTTATAGTTCAACCATTCGTTTTAAAGGTATTGACAAGATCTTTCGAATGATACTCATCTTCAAAATTTACCCCCCACTCCCCGGGGAGGTTACTTCCCCCCCAGGGGGAGGGGAAGCGACGCCCCCACATGCACAGAAATTCTTTTCTAGTTAACTATTACTATTATGAATACCTCATATTAATTTTAGAATCACAAGTTAAAAATAACTCTCATTATGTACATTTATACGAAATTTTGTCCTATACTACCATGGTAAAAATTTAGAAAACATGAGATCACAGCGCCACCTGTTGAGCGATTGATCCCCAAATGTAATCAGCTCCAGTTTATGTCGGGGACCAACTAAATACCAAGTTTGGTTAAATTTCGTTTAAAAAAAAAAAAAAAAAAAAAAAAAAAAAAAAACGATTTTTTTTTCTGTGTTTTTTTTTTGTTAAAAGTAAAAAAAATCGATAACTTTGT
Organism: Salticus scenicus; assembly: GCA_963930645.1. Lineage (NCBI taxonomy): Eukaryota > Metazoa > Arthropoda > Arachnida > Araneae > Salticidae > Salticus > Salticus scenicus. The sequence continues at coordinate 60,757,428 of OZ005648.1, forward strand.
TTTAAATTATCACAGATTTATGTTTCTACCATTCGTTTTAAAGGTATTGACGAGACCTTTCGAAAGATACCCATCTTGAAACTTTGCCCCCACCCCCACATGCACAATTTTTTTCCCCCGTTAACTATTACTATTATCAACGAGACCTTTTGAAAGATACCCAGCTTGAAAATTTACTTCCCCGGGGGGGGGGTACTTCCCCCCCCCAGGGGGGGAACCGATGCCCCCACATGCAGAATTTTTTTTTCCTAGTTAACTACTACTATTATCAATAATTCATATTAATTTTACAATCACAAGTTTAAAATAACTCTCATTATGCCCATTTATACGGAATTTTGTCCTATGCTGCCATGTTAAAAATTTGCATAAAATGCGATCACAGCTCCACCTGTTGAGCTATTGATCCCCAAATGTAATCAGCACCAGTTCTTGTCAGGGTGCAACTAAATACCAAGTTTGGTTAAATTTCATTCATTGGTTCGTGAGATACAGCGTCCACAAAAAAAAATGATACAGACAGACATTTTCTAAAAACTATTAATTCGTAATTTAGACATCCCAAAGCATGTAAATCCATCAAAAAACGGAGGTCGAAAATTTTCGCGAATCCAATACTTTCTCTATATTACATATAGAAGAAAGTAAAAATAAGTAGTTTAAGTCATTTTGTTGAAAAACATATGTGCATGTTTTTTATTTGAAAAAATACAAAACGATGTCGTAGATTATTATTATTAATTTTTACGGGTAATCCATTCTTTTTTGAGCAAAAATATAAATGCACTAAAAATATCAACGATAAAAAAAAAAAAAAAAAAAAACTTGGGGTGTTTGTGGGTAGATATCGAATTAGCAGATTTTCATTAGAATTAAAATTAGTGTTTACTGATACCCTAGTGTTCGGATTTGTAGTAAAATTTATGATCTTAGTAATGTAAAAATAAATAAATAGGTTTCCTGTATTATATTAAAATCAGTGAAAATGTGAAGTTTTTTTTTTTTTTTATCCCCATACAATTTTTTTTTTTTTTTTCAGTTGGGTGTTCAGTTTGGTGTTTTCAGTTTATATACAACATATGTGCACTACTAAACAAAAACAAATAAGTAAAGAATACATTTAGAACTATTTATAAAAAAATATATATATATAAAATGTTTTAAAATAAATTTTGGCTGGATAAGGCACGTGCTAGATAGTTATTACAAATTTTTATAAAATTTCGGAAGAATTACATTTAAATAAATATTATTGTAAATAAATAAATAAAAGTATTTATATTCTGATATAAAACACTGAAATTTTTCACTATCGCAATCACAAATTCTTACCATAAGCATATTTATTATAAGACTCTTCAAAATATTTATCAAAGGCTTCCTTTGTTTTTACCGAACCTTTAACCACAGTCAGATATTAGAAAGTTTATCCTAGTTGCTAGGCAACTGCACATAATTTTTAAACATGGAAAAGAGCAATGGAGAATAGGAAAAGATATGTCGTGTGTGTCGGATAAGTCTCATTTAATAGGGTTGTTATGTGAATACGTATTCTTTTAAAGAGAACAAACAAAATTGTCTAATATCCAATAAACTGTTGTCGCCTGATTATTATTATTATTTATCAAAATAGTTAAAATTCGTATATTTCTGTATTTACTTTTAAAATATTAAAAAAAAATGTTCTTTAAGATCTGATATTAATATTAATTTGTTATTTTCATTTTAAAAATATTGAAAATGGTGAATAAGAGCAAAATTCATTTTTAATTTAAAGAAGATTTTAAAACTAGTAGGCATAGGTGGACTCTGCTCAGTTCCCCATCATATGTATATTCTCATAAATTTCTTGTACAGGACATATTCATGATAAAAGAAATGAATTTGACCAAACACTTGACACAGTGACAGAACGAAATCCTCGCCTAATAGGCTACCCACCATTCAGTTCGATATATCTATCTTATTCTAACCTATTAATTTATTTTATTGGGATCAATTTCGTAGTTTATTTTCATGCTACTATTTCCAATGCAACAATCCCAAAAATGCATATTATTATGAAATATCGCCCCATTTTGCTATGTTGATAAAATCTTAAATTTCGAATAACTTACGAAATATTCCGATTAGAATATTTGTAGTCAATCATGTTCATACAAGTATCATAAATGTTATTTTGAAGTTGTCTAATGTATTTACGATCCTCAAAATGGAAGTTTATACTCAATTTTGCCTTATTCTGACATGTTAAGTAAATCGTAAATTCCAAATAACTTACGAAATTTTTATATTGGAAAATTCATAGTCCATAATAATCATGCCAGTATCCTAAATTATATTTCTAAAGTAGTCTGACATTTTTACGATGAAAATATCCCTAAAAATTGACATTTATGTGAAATTTTGTCCTACTCTGCCATGTTAAGAAATTCGTAAATATTCAATAACTTGCGAAATTTTTAAAATAGCATGTTTATAGTAACTGATGTATATCCCGGCATTAAAACTGATATTTTAAAACTAGTCTAACTAGTCTGACAATATTACAGCAAAAGTTGTCCATTTAATGCAAGTTTTAGAGAAATTTTGCCCTATTCTCCCATGTTAAGAAAATCGTAAATTTCAAATAACTTACGAAGTTTTTTAATTCGAATGTTGAAAATAAATAGGGTTCTTGCCAGTGTCGAAAGTAATATTTTAAAACTGATTTGACCTCTTTTCGACAATTTGTTCTTGAGATATCGTGTACAGAGTCTAACATACTAACGGAGTAATGGAAACGGAGTAACACACTAAAGGACTAACACACTAACGGACTAACGGACTAGCAAACTAACAGACACCCTACATACGGACACCATGCAAATTTTGTAATTTTAGGATTCCTCACACCTGAAAACGTGTAAAAAATGTAAAAAAACCGAGGTCGAAAATTTTTACGATTACCGAAGTTCCCCATACGTATAGTATGATGGGGAACTGAAAAATACCATTTTTATTTGAACATATGATACGCTAGGACTTTATTTTTATCATGAAAAGATATTATTAGTTCAATAAATAAATATTTCAGATAAGTATCTGATTTAAAATATGAATACGTTTAGATATATTCTGAGTTATTTTTTATTGTCTATGCCACAATTTGTTAATTCGTAAGTTTACGTATGTATATTTGTATGGATGTATTTATATGAATAAGCACGACATCATCCATTATCTGAACTTTTCATTGATTGAATGTGAAAATTAGAATGTTTGTTATAGATAGCCGTAGCCAGAACTGTATATTGTTTCATGAGTGTACGTTTTCATGCAAGGACAGAAAAAATAGATTTTATACATCATTACTTAAGGACTCGAAACAACTGTTCTAGTATCTGAATTTTACATCCGATTTCGATCACGTTGAGATTAAAAAAATTTGAATCGAACTCCCAAAAAGTTTTGTTATTTAATCACATTTTTTTTCTTACTTATTGAATAGTAAAAATTCAATAAAAGTTCCTATAAGTGTAATAATTCAGTGAAACTGGTTCAACATACTTAATTAGTCCCATATTTTACAGCTAACATTAAGCTTTCAATTAATGTTTACTATTGTCGTACTTTATGATTCTGTGCATTAATTAGTTTATTCTAACAAATCATGCGATATCGTCTTAAACAGTGTGTAATTAAAAAGGAAAAATTCAAAATTTTACGCTCTTTATTAGCTGCAATTAAAACAAGTGAAAAATGCTACATGTACTTAATTTCAAATAATTAATTTTTTGTCCTTCTTTCGGCTTAATTATTTTTTCATATTTTTATAAGAATGCATTCTGAATGAAAGTTATCATTAAGGGTTATCTCTTGGGATATAATATTCTTCTTTTTTTTTTTTTTTCTTCTGTCTCAATATTTTTTAATTTGTTATTTTTCTACATCATTATTTTAAAAAATTCTGAGAAAACATTGTTATTTAATGCCTTTTTTAATTTTATAAATCAATATAATTTTTAATAATTTTTTTCTACATGGGATAAAATTTTTAAATATGCAGAGTGGTTATAATTAATCTTCCTCTATAAACAGCATCCTACAGTACAAACGGGTGATCGGAGTGCAACGAAATTTAGCATATAGACTATACACAATAAGTGCTCACTGAATTTTGAAAAAAAAAAAAAAAAATCAAAAATGTACACCAGAGGGCGCTTTTTCCGGAAAAACATTAGATTTAACACAATAAACGACAAAAACAGAATACAGAAACCGTATCAACATTTATTGACTAGTTTCTGATTACCTTGCCATCGAGCCATATTAAGTAATACCTGTTTTGTATAAAGCACCCTTTTCTTCACAAACATGCAAATCTCGACATTTTTTTTTTCTAGAACTGACAGCATTTCCCGGTTTTACATTTTATTACTCATAATTATTGCTCTGGTTTGTTAATATTGTTTCTGTATTCCGTTTTGGTCGTTTATTGTGTTGAATTTCATATTTTTCTGGAAAAAGCGCCATCTAGCGGATATTTTGAAACTTTTTTTTTTCGAAATTCCATGAGCTCATCTCGTGTATAGTCTATATATCAAATTTCGTTGCATTCCTCTCATCCGTTTGCGCTGTAGAATGCTATTTATAGGGAAATTTTATTTATAACTACCCTGTATATATAATGTGTATCTGAACTATAGGTTTGGACGCATGGGTCAGAATTTAGTTAAAACTTGAGATGTGCAATATATTTGAATTCGATCTCTGTTAATCTATTTCAGCAATTGGACGTTTTATGGAGTTCAGGGATGTTACCATACAGTTATGGTTGTAATGCTAGGTTTCTTCAGAAAAACTCTTTATAAAGACTATGTTTAGGACTAAAGGTTGACAAATTTCATTAACTCTCACAATAAACATTTTGCACTGAATATATATTTTTTTGAAACTTTAACCATGAGGTGGCTATATACACACCCATAGAAAATCTCAGGAATAAAATCTCAATCTCGTATTTGATGTACAAAAATGTAAAAATGTTGTAGATTTACATTATATAAATCTTTTATAGCATGCATTGGTAATTACAACCAATTTATATCGATCAACAAAAAACTCTTAATATGTTATAATACAGAAGGAAATTTTATAACAATAATCATTATCTTAATGACTTAAGATAATAAAAAGTTTCAAAAGAAGAATTTATGAATACCAAAGTTTATATCTAATTCCATTAAGAAGTCTTCAGAGAGGAACAATATTAAAATTGGAAATTATGATTTCATATTAAAAATATATAAATCTAATTAAAAAAAAAAAAAAAAAAAGAAAAATTTCAATCGTTTTGATATATTCAGCAAAAGTAGGTGTACTTTATAAGTGAAAATATTTAAAAAAATAATTTTGTAATTTAGTTAAGAGTTTCATCTACAGTAATTTTAGGTGGCAGTTTTATCCACATGAATCATTTACGAAATTTTAATGAATTGAAAATTATAAAGGATGTTTAAATAAAGAAAAGTTAACAGATGTAAAATAAATAATATAAAATTTACGATGCGATGCATAAAATAAATTTCTTCAAATATATTGAGGAACAATTTCGATTTAAAAAGATTAAATATTTTAAAAACCACATTGAGGTCGTCTCTTCCTTTTGGAAACCACAGTATCACCGATAGAGATTTTAAACTTGCATTGACTCATACAAGTCTTCCATAAATCCTGCACTAATTTACTTAACAAAATATTATATGAACTTTTTTTTCAATTAAACATAATTAAAAGTCATCCCGATTAAACCAATTGTTTTTAAAATAAAATCACATTGAATTATTTCTAACTATTTGAGCACTACAATGCTTCAGAAAGAAATATATAACACTATAACACCCTTCTTTTGGAATCCTTAGTTAATTTAAAAACTATATAAATACATATATTCGATAAAAATCAGTTACAGTTAATTTTATCGTTCCCAAACTCCAATACATCCAGAAATTCCATTGCATGCTTTTTTTATTTATTTATTTATTTATTTATTTTTTTTTTTTTTTACCTGTTAAAAATTATTAAATTACCTGTTAAAAATTATTAATATTTTTTTTACGCTATGTTTGCTTATTAAGAAAACAATATCAGACTCAGATAATTTGCACGGAAAGTTAATAAAATACAATAAAGTCATCAATCCATTAAATGATGCTAGAAATAATAATAATAAAAAAAAGTCAACGGGAAAAGAGTTGTTATGTCACTTTATTGAATACCAACACTTTGAATTCTCTCACGGGAAAGCACTTTACTTTCATCTTCTTCATATACTAAGAAATTAATTATATCATAAAGTTATTCATACTTTATACCTATAAAACATGAATGGATACTCGATGAAGCTTTTAATATAATAAAATGCAAATTAATAACTAATGGATTGGATGGTTAAGTGTATCATCTCATGCAAAAGTTTCATATTAAGTAGTTCACTATTTGTTCACGCGGCCAATGTGATAATCATTCCGAGCGTAATGAAATTATTTATTCATAATGTATTAAAATCAAATTGGGAATTACGAAAGCAATAAACACGTCGTATAAAATGGATTAGAATTGATAAATTTATAAAAGCTGATGGAAAAAAAAGAAGAAACGTGAAAATAATATCTTTGATACAAAATAAATAGTGATAGTTTAATAAATAAATAGTGAAGTTTAATAAATAGTGACGTTTATGTAAAATTAGGACAAATTAAAAATATTTATTTTGTACTCGTGGCCTTTTTCGCTCGGGCGAACCAGTAACTCGAGACAATTTTCTGAATATTTGATGGACCATTACCATTAACATAAAATGATTTCTCACACAAGTTAATATTTAAAATTTTTATATTTTAATATTTTATTTATCTTTATACTTGCAAGAAGGACATTTGTTAAATATTAAGCCGTTTTAGACCAAGCGTGTTACACTTTCGCGATCACTGACTGTTCATTCACATCATTTGGAAATCTGTAACTCCGCCAGTGGGTGTTTCTTTTGCAATTTGTGTGTTATTTTATTAATTAAGAATATACGCAACATTTATATTTGTACAAGAAATGCACTATTGATACAAGTATTCGGATTAGAAAGAGTATAATATAAAGACAAAAAAATCCGGTCGTGAAAGTATTAATACACGTTTTCGCAGTGCTGGGCCTGAAATGGCTAAAATATTGCATTTGTTTTATATGCAAGTATTGTTGTATGCACTCATGAATTGCTCAAACCAAACCCAAATAAACAAATAAACATCGTTGCATCTCGAATCACTACATCAAATAGAAAGGTGTTTCTAGGTCACCTCTTGAGTTACCACATCAGATGAAATGGTGACTAGTCACCTCTTAAGCGTAACGGGTTAAAATTAAGTATATTTCTTAGAGATTACGTTATACGCATAAAGAGTGTCTTTATGATATTATTACATGTATATAAGCAATTGTTTTTATTCTATTGCAATGTAATTACTCTATTCATGATTTCATACAAATAGAATTCACATACTAAGAAATTAATCACACCATAAAATTATTCATACTTTATATCTATAAAATATGAATAAATACTCTATGAAGCTATAAATATATTAAAATGCGCATTAATAACTAATGAATTGGAGGATTAAGTGTATTATTACAATTGTCGTTACAGTTATTCACTGTGATAAATATTTTCAAACGTAAATTATGTAGAAAATATTATGTTTTAGTGGAAATATATGTAAAGATCAATACTTCTGAAAATTCACTTGCTGAAATCCTGAATTCCATGGTCAGTAAAAGGGAAATATTATGTGAAATCATAAAATAAATTCATTCAAAAAAATTCACGTAGCAAATTGGAATGAAAAAATGTATCGAAGCAATGGAAGGCCTCTTAGCTACATCATTAAAACATAAGGCCGATGCAATTGTTTAATCGAGGCAACAGTTTCTCAATGAGAAAAAAATAATAAGAAGAGAAGAAGAAAATCAAGAACGAAAAATCATGCAGTACGCATTGATTATTAAAACTTTCCATCTGTATGTACGTGTTGTAACGTATAACTTTTAACATTCTTTGTCTACATTATCACACAGCAGACAGGCAGAAGGACTTGAAAGTATACAGATTGACAAATTGAAATTAAAACCACTCTTAGGCATTGTTCGAAAGTGTTAAAAAGGCATAATGCAAAAGAAAATCTAGCTGTTTGATTATCATTGCAGCCCTTAATATATCTGAATATTTTAGTGTAGCCCTGCACATCTGAAAGTTAATCAGATCATATTATATACAAAATATTATTTTAGAATATTAACAATACGTGCCAATTCTTTTATGATTTTTACAGTAGAAATTTATTTAAATGTGATAATGTAATTTTTAAAAGTATCTATCCTAAAATGCAGTACATTTGCTTTTTTTTTTTTTTTTTTTTTTCGTCCCTGGACACAAACTAGTTGTACAGGATCTATTAATGTCCTTTTAAATAGGGAACATTTCATAGTGATCTTCATTAATTTCTATCCTTCTTTTTTTTTTTTTATTCTTTAAATATTTACGAACGCTGGGTAGGGAAGACTGGGAGATAGATAGAAAGATAGATTATTGGACAGACACATGTACAAATTAAAATCATATTCACCTTAAAAATGTTTAGAAAATGTTAAAAACGCTTAATGTAAACGAAAGTGCAATTCCAGCAAATTTTTATTATAAATTCTTGATATAACTGTATATTTTTGTGTGGCCCTGTAAATCTAATGCTGATCATACTGTATTCCATAAAAAGCATCATTTTGTGCACATGAAAAGGATATTTTAATTTCATTAAGCTTTGCGCAAAGTAATGTTATTAAAATCTGGTTTATAGAACTACCTATCACAGAACGCAATGCTTTGCGGTAATTTCGAGTATCCCTGTACACAAACCAGTGGTGGTATTTACACCATTTTACAAATGAAATATGCGATAGTGGGCTGTAATAACAAATTAAAAATAATTAAAAATAATTACGCCTCGTATAATCATATTACATTTTAATTACTTTAAAAAGACAATATAAATTAAAATATACAATTAATAACATATATCAGTTTAAAGAAATTCCGAGTTCGAGAGCGGACAGATAGTCAGATAAACAAACCAAAGCCATTAACACTTTCAACCTTGTTCAAAAGTGTTAAAAATAAAAAAAGGAAAATTTTCAGGGTTCGTATGAATTACAACAAAAAAATGTAACTGTAAGCTCACGCTAAACTGTTTAATTTTAAAAGTTTATTTTCGTTTAAGCTAAACAGATAAATAATACTAATAACGCGACAAAAACATATCTTTGTAAATATTATTAATATCTAATTATTTAGTTATATTTTGGCACCATAAAGTTGTTAAAATGTGTTTTAAAAAATGTATATCTTTAAATCCCTTTATCAGAACCACTTTAGGAGTCCCTGTACACAAACTGGCCAATCTTATTTATAACAATTTCATTAAAATGTATTATTTAATGAACCTGATTAAAATATATATAAGGATACCAGTACGACGCATGTATTCTCAATTTGGTGCTGTACATTTAGTACAACATTTGCATCGTCAAGCTGAAATCAAATCAAGAGCAAAATTAACTTCCAAGTAGTTAACTTCCAAGTAGAATTAACTTCAAAGTAGAATTAACTTACAATTAACTAACTAGTAGACGAGGGATAGCAAGATTTACTCCATTAAATGGCAACGGAGAACGGACGACTGTTTTTTTAATTAGTTTAATTTCATATTGATTAAAAAAAGTTATGGCAATTAAATTTTGTTTAAAGTTCTATTTGATTTTTTAGACTTATATTGGCATCGTTTAATTTAGTTTATATTACTCAGTGTCAACTACGCGAAATAAAATTTGGATTCGTTTGATATTGTCTCCGATACGGTTCATCAAGCATAAATATTTAATTAAGAATTTTGTTTTCTTTTTTTTAATGGTAATTTACAGAATAATATTTTTTTATTTAATTCATGCTGTTTATCAAAAAGAAAAAAAAAAAAAAAAGAAAAAAAGAAAAAGAAAAAAAGAAAAAGAAAATGAAAAGAAAAAAAAAATGTATTTAAAATAAATAAATAAATAAATAAAATAAAATAAATAAAAGGAAATGAGTCGAAAACGTTCTGAATCTCCATTAGCTTTCTTGGGAACGCCAAAATTATATTATCCCGAATGCTACGTTTCTTTTATTCTTGGATTTTCTAGTACAAGCTATCATATTTTTAAAAACATTTTGTTTCCTTTTTCACGTTTAAATAAACTGTAACTGGTAATTAAATTTAAAAATACAATAATATAAAATCAAATATTTATTATGAATATATAAGCCTGGTGCCGTTATATAGTTACGAGATTAATATTACAACTCTCAATCATTATTATTGCAAAGCGATTAACATATGGCACCATATCTAATTTGAAAATGACTATTTACTACTAATTATATATGATAAATGTCGTATTAAATAGTCATTAGTGAACAAATTCATATAAGAGAACAAAATATAATAAAATCTTTTTTTTTTTTTTTTTTTTTTTTTTTTTACAAAAGATCTCTTCATTTTTATTGTTATTTAAGTGCATAAAAATAAAATGTGTAATTACTATGTAAATTTTTAGATTTTATATTTTAGAAAGCAATCAGAATCTTTATATAGACACATTTTCTTTTCGCAATGTAAGTTATTATTATTCTAAACTTTATTATTATAGTTATTAACTTTATTATTATTCTCAAAAAAGGTTAATTAAGGTGTCATTCAAATTAAGGTGTGCGTAACCTCGCCTTATAATTCAACTGATAAGTTAACTTTGAATCTAATAGATATCATGAGCATGATCTTTGTTTGAACGCTTTGGAAAGCAAATCAGATATGAAACAGGGATAAATTTATAAATTTATAAATTGCATATTTTATTCTCTTCGATGAAATGCCATCTCATATTTCAAATATTTGCATTTACAGTATTTTTTAAATAAACTTCACAGTTTTTTATGAAAAATATGCTTTTTATGTAGATTTTGAATATAATTTCTGAATTGTATCCCATTTCTTAAGCTTTTTGGTGTTTCACCCGCAGTTACACTACTTGCCACAGGCATTTTTTATCCCTTTCTGACCCGAAACATTTTTATCTTAAAACAATACATTCTGTTTTTGCCAAATGAAAGAAAAACCTGGACTATAGCCGACATTTGTTGATTGAAAATTGTGCTTTACACTTTTTGCTAATTAGCTTGATCGTTCATTTACTGAATTTATTACATACGACTGTTCCAGATGCAAAAATGTAAGTGGATGTCGTGGATGTCTAATCCGCACGATCGTTCGGCCCGGTCGATCCGCACGATTGGAAAGGATTAAGTCGGAAATGTATAACCAGGGCATTAATACTTGTCCCGAGCAATTCAACTGTACCCTTTATACATCCATTTATTATTATTATTATTATTATTATTACTAATATTATTTGCAGCTTGTTTTGTTTTAAATATTTCAGTGAAACCTAATATCCTGAACTTTTTCAAAGTTTGTTGGACTGGTAAATTGTTTGATATACGAAGTGCTTCTTGGAAGCTTACGTAAAAGTTCACAACGCTGTAACCCCTTTTATATATTTAAAAAATTCAAATAAACCCAGATTCGTTAGAGGTTTTACTATCTGGTAACATAAATAAAATATCTCTTAACACTTCCGTCGCCCAGCGTGATTGTGCCGAGTTTCTCGCCGGGTCCAATTTCGACTGCCGGAGAAAATGTGTAGCAGAGAGACACAAATAAAAAAATAGAAATAAGACAATTTCGGGAACTTCTCGCTACCGAATTGTTGTCCTCAGAAAATGTTACACCCAGCAATAAACAAAAAAAGGAACATCTCCCCCCGTTTAGAGATTCGTAAGAATCAGTAGGGCAAGTCTATACGAAAGATGTTCGCCATGTGTTACCAGAAGAGACAAACTGCCAAACGCCAAGAAGCAAGGAAAAAAAATTGTTTAAAAAAAAAAAAAAAAAAAAAAAAAACTACGACCTATTGTTTTGGTTGCCAAAATCACCTCAAATTTGTTTAGAGTGTTTTAACGAACAACATGCGATATTAGTATAATATAATATGTTATCCTAAATATAAATAAAAATGTAAAGTACAATGTGTATATTTTTAGTATTTTTATATTGTGTATTCTTTATTTATATTTCATTGCTTATTCTATTAAATTCCTTTTAAAAATCCAACTGAAAATTCTATTAACTGGTACAAGAAGAGCGTCATCCATATTTGGGTGACGGGCATCCCACTGAAGCATACCCTTCAACCAGATATGTGTGACGCGGTGACGAACGTGTTATTGTACTTTATATGGGTACAGTTGGCCGAGGTTACAATTGTCCAAAACCGTAGGGCAGAGGAAGAACAAAACACACAAATTTTATCATTTCTTCTTTATGTAGTACATTGCTAAATTGTAAAAATATTACATTTTATAGAAGCTAATTAGTTGTGTTCATGCCTAATTTTTTTTCAAAAATATAATAACAGCTGAGTAAAATCTGGTTAAATTCGCAGTATGGAAAATGTTCTTACACTTACTTCAGTTCATCCTGTTAAAGTTTAAAATGTAAAAATTTTTAAATAATGTTTAAGAACTGTGAGATGATATTATTGTTAAAATATTACATCGCTTAGTACATTTTACAATAACTATCTAGATATTTCTAATTGCTTCGATTTTGATAAATTTCATCATCCATTGTCCCCTTAAAACAGTTCTACTGATTTTTGTCAGGACATTAAATCTTCGTTGCAACTCAAATTGCTCTTAAGTTACCATCTTTAGAAAAATGGAATGCAAAACAAATGTTTATATAGTTAAAATGTATTCGATAATATTGGTAGATGTATTGTAGAACAATTTGAATTCTGTTTACAAGTGCTTGATTTTTACACAATCAGTTTTTTTCTATCATAAAGGAAGTTTGTACAATTAAATCAGGTTACTTATTGTACAGCTATCAATACTAGGAATTATAATATGATATTTTATGAATCAGCTGATTTGCGTATAACTGACCGATTTTTTAAAACTGGTTTTACATTGAAAATTTTAAATGCTCTAGGCCGGCTTTATAGAACAAATTCCAAACTTTCAGAGATAACAATTATCTATCCTGATACTTCATGAAGATTATGTTTTAAAAAATACTTATTATAAAACGTTGCTTTTATTTCACGGATATGATATCATGTAGAAATTAATATAAGAATAAAACAATTAAAATATTGAAGTAAGTATATACCTCCACTCAGAAATTTATTCGTTCAAAATTTTATTTATAATATTAATATAAATATTTTTTATATATATACATTTTTGTATTAATAATAAAGTATATTATGTATTTATCAAAATTACATCAATGAATAACGAATTGTGTTAGGTGAAAACGGACGATAATTATCACAAAATGTTTAAAGCTATATAATATTTTCAAAATGATCCCATTCTACAGTTCCTGAAATATGTTTTAAAAGCTTTTACAAAAATTTTAAATTTATTTTTCTTGGCGGTCCAATATTCGGGAATAACCAGTTATTTATGAAATATAAAAGAAAATCCCTGAAAAATTATAATTTTACTCTCTTGGGTTATATTACTCATTCTGTAATTGAGAAAAAAATAATTACATATCAGGATGTGTTCAGTTAAGTACACACACACAAAAAAAAAGCCTAGTAAAATAATTTACGTTTTAAAATAATTTTAAATTCGCATGCAGTATTTTATTTTCCCCATGAATGAGACATCTTCATCGCTAAAATTACTTTTTATCCTTTAAAGTACCTGTGGATTAAAAAAAAAAAAAAGAGATTTTTCGAAAACCCATGAATAAAGAATTGATAAAATGTAAAATAAAAATACTTAATTTCAGCGTCTCTTGTACCTTGTTTCAAACTGTATTTACTAATATATATAAATACAGATAAAGTATAGTATATGTATAAACTGAAAAGCTTCATAAATATATTTTTCATTAATTTTCTATATTGATATTATATTACTGTAACTAATTCATTAAACAAATGCATGTTAAAATTTTAGTAACACTGGAATAGAATAAATATTATTTAGCGATATTACGTAATGTATCAATGTTCATTAAATATAATAATTACTTCAGAGAAATATACAATTCACGACACATTAAACTATTCTACAGTTGTCAGCTTGAAAGACACTTCTTAGTCACTTTGTTTCAAACATTTTCAACACTTATTAAGATATCGCGCTTAGGAAAACGTAAAAGTTGCTAAACTACGTTAATGTTTCATTTCAAATGTAATTTACACTCATGTAAGACTTTATGTATAAAAGCTATAAAAACTAACATTTATTTATTTGAATTTTTGTGCTTGGAAATTGATGCACATTTGCTTATATTACTCATATTATATTGTCATAAATATATCCAATTAGCAAAAATATGTAAATACATAATTTAAAAAACTGCATAAATTGTCTGTTTTGATAATGATGGTTTTTGTTGAATCATCGTTTAGAGTTTATCTCATCGCAAGGCATACAAGTATAACAGTGTTTGAATTAATTGTAGTGTAACAGTAAAGTATTAGTAATATAATTTTCTAAAAAATTAAATAAAGTAATAAAAATTTCCTTTTGTCCATAGTACTATTAACTATAAATATATATATAAATATATATTTTATGAGCGTTATTCTTGCAGTCTTTTCGTTGTGTTGAATTAATTAAACACACCATTATCACATTTAAACAAACACAGTATTATTATATTTAAATATATATCAATCTTATTTAAATGGTCTTTGACGGAGAGGTGTACTTGGTTTGCTTGTGTGTGGGTTGCAGATAACCGCTTTTTAGTGGAAAAAATTCTGATTGGTGATGATGATTTAAATAGTTCGCGTACAGGGAGTTTCAAGAGAATTCAAATATATTATATCTAAGGGTGAAATTTTTAGGCTGCAATCAACAAAGAGAAATTAACATATATTTTTTATATGTATAAAATCACGTTTCATGTAGAATATGATAAGAAAATCATTCACTATTCATTTACAAGGCTGCTGAAACGAACTGGAATATAGTGAGACTGTACTTGGAATTTACTGGAAAATAATTTTCAGGTACGCTCTGTGCTATTAATATAAGACTGTATTTAAGTACACAATGTAGTGTGTGCTTAAATTATGGAAAGCATACAGAGCTTCTAATATGTAAGCGAAAGCATTCTTCTTTATTGAACGTAATTGTTGAAAGTGATTTCTTATAAGACAAGGAAAACCACTCAAGAATTAAAATTAATTTCTCATACCCGCAGTGTAAAGATATTTTAAGGTACTTTTTTTATCTTATTTTATAATTAACACTTTTGAGTTTTTCTGAATATTAAATTTTATTTTTTTAACGGTTCGTTTATGTATATGTGTCTATCACCTAAACATAAAAACAGATCAAAAAATTGCTGGGAAAATCAACTGTTGTATTAAAAAAAAAAAAAAAAAAAAGATGTTGCTATTTAAAAATATTATCAACACTGATAATTTTCAACATGCGGTAAATGTGAAATTTGTCCGAATAAACTTGAATAAAACTTTTAAATTTAAAAAAAAAGCCCATTTTACATAAATGTAGGTGCTATATTAAATAACTAGGGGATTGGGGGGGGGGGCTGTAGCTTCTTTCATGCAGAAGTAGTTATCAAATAAAACTGTTCACAAACCTAGTTTGAATATTTGAACACGGGTTTATATGCAGTACTCGTTAACCTACTTTTTAATCTGCAACCTGTCTTTGTGGTATTGAAACTCAGGGTAACAAAAAACGTGTGAGTATGACATAAATTATAATTTTTAATTTGCGATATTGTATGTTTACTTTTTCCTTTCGTTAAGACTTATGCATTAGTTTGCTCTTATAAAAAATCTAGTGTTAAATATGATTATGTGGTCAAAAGACATAAAATTCAGCTATGTGTAAAAAGTGTTTATATGTATGTGTATATACGGGTTTTAAAAGTCATGTGGTTGTTACTCAACATATTGTTTTTAAAGTATTAGAATAAGGAACATTTAGAAATAGTATAATTATATTTTATTATTTTCTTTAACTTTTTATTTTACCTCTCGGAAAAATATATTAGAAGCTCTTCTATCACTGTACTTAAGTATACATTTATACTTTGATTTACTGATAAAAATGTCAAAGAAAATCATTAATATATAAAAATATCAGCTTTGACAGTTCACAGTTTTGTTAAAAAGAAAGAGAATGGTATTGTTTTAGCTTCTTATAGTGATTCACTCATAGGGAAAGGTGGACATTTTTTACTCATTGTAATGGACACAATGAATCTTCTAAAATACAATAGAAAAAAACCATTTTTTATTTTATTACTTATTACAGAATCGTATTATATGCATTGCTTTGTCACGTCTGATTCATTGAAAAAAGTAGTGTTCATATAGAAACTATTCATCAACTTTTTTCACAGGAAAACCATTATTTTAAACGACCAAAAACACAATATTCGTTGCTGATTCAAACTTAACGAAAGTCTGAGGAGTCACGTGGAAATTACTTATACAGCACTTTTTATTAATACAAGTAATATGAGTAGGCTTTTTTTTGTGTTTTATTCTTACCGAAATGGTCTTTTTTGTCTTTTATTGTACTGCATTTGATATTTCAATAGTATGTGTGTTCGGGATTTGCTAAGTAAGTCTAAAAAGAAAGTTCAAGGCGGTGATGAAATAATAAAAGACCTTTTGCCTCTTGAATGTTATTTTTACATTTTGTCTCAGCAAACTGCTCAAAGTAATTTTCTCTCACAACTTAGTTTAAATATTTCAAGCTGTGAAAATAAATGCAGCATTTTAAATCAAGTTTTTTAGAGAGTCGTGTATTGGAAATATTATCGCAGAACGAAATAGTTTTTAGCTTATTCTAACAATTTAAAAAGTAATATAAATATTAGTGATTTGCATTTTCTTGATTTTTATTTTTAAATAAAATTAGTGGCCTAAAATATTTATAACAAATAAGACTTTTACATCAAGAATATTAATATATATATAATAAGATGAGTAACGTTAATATTTACATAGAAATGTTTTTTAATTTAATTTTTTCTTTAAAAATATCTCTTTAACTCTTTCCGGCGCAAGACAATTCGGATCCCTTAAATTACACTGCCACCGGAATTCGTGAACTAAATTAAAGTAAAAGAAATTTTGAATTTTAAGGGTAAAAAACCCGGTCTTTTCTGATATGTTTTTTCTAAAAAAATTCTGGGATGAATTCTTGCAGTTGGGAAGTAAAAATAGGTGGTATACAATATATCCCACCGCGCATGAAATGGTTAATGTTATACATATATATTTTTAAATTATTATTTATGATTTTAAAATAAAAGTAAAATCAGTTATGTAGAAAACCATCAAAACAAATTGTTTAAAATGCCTTAACAAAGTTTAAATAGATCCAAACAGATTTAAAATTCTGACGATATTGGGTCATCGATTAAATTTGGTCAATCTCAGACTAAGAAATACATTTAGAAAAAGAAAATAAACACCAACATTAATTTTGATTGATAACTGACACAATTATTTAGTAATAGTAACGACTTATATAGAATATAAATTATTTTCGGAAACTAGAAAAAAAAAGTTGATATTTAACAAATGGAAATGTGGAAAATTATTTATATTTAGTGTAATGGTTTACAACATGCTACTAATATTTGCTTTAGTATTTAATAATTTTCATATAAAAAATAATACAACCATAGATTAATTTTATGAATCTTATTACACAATAGATATTTTATAAATATATGCATTAAATAAAAAAATTCTTTTATTTTACAGAATACATCTGGCGTAGGACTTGTATTAAAAAAATATAAAGGTTTTACATCAGTATTTCTGTTTTTGTTTTTAACAGTCGGTTGTTGCATGATTTTTTTAAAATTATTATTAAAAGAAATTCAAATGGTTTATCATGAAATACGTATTAAATCATTAAATGTTTTTTCCAAACATTTTGTAAATAATGTTTTCTTATTCATTTTAAAGTTTATAAATGAAAATCTGAATTTCTTTAGGGATTGTAATTAAAAATTAATATTGGCAATATTTCTAGTCTTTTGTTAAATAATTTCTTATTACATATGACACTGAAATTAAATAACTAAATTTTCCACGATTTTTTGTAACGAAAGAAATTATCAAATGAATATCTACATAAAATGCATTTTAAAATTGAAAGAAGATGCATCATAAATATATTTATGACGATTATTGTTTAAATGCAAAATGATAAGGCAATTTCACAAATTCTCTCTCTTTGTTTTTTTTCTTTCATAAAGCTTTTCGCTATACAAGTTGAATAAAATTATGTATATGAAAACATCGAAAAATAGTTTATATGTTTATATGTTTTTTCGTTTTATGATATTCGTATAGACTAAAAAAGTGAGTAAATTGCTGAATATATTTTTATTCGTACTTTCGTACTACAGTCAAAACTTGTAAAAATCAACGAAAATCTTTTGTTTTAGAAGAAATTCTTATGTCATGAAAAGTTCAGGTTTTTTCATTGTAAAACTCCAAGTTTTAGCAGAACTACATTGAAGTAGATATATTTGATCTATGAAAAATATTTAACTATTACATCAAACAAAGTAACACACTCTGTCTACAAGAATATTCAGTTGCCGTGGCCTTCATTAACTAGAATATTTATCTTTAAGGTTAAAATTTTAACTTCTGATAACAAAATATTTCGAAGCAAAGTATGCGAGTTGAAAAATATTTCTTCTTGTTTCAAATAGCGATATGTTTGAAAATTGTAAAGTTTAAAACTTTACGATAAAATTGTTAATAGGCCTGCATATTTTTCTGATCAGAGTAAAAATAAATATTACAGGAAGCAGAGAATATATATATATATATATATATATATATATATATACTAGATGAACATTTCTGTTTTATTAGCTCTCTGATTGCCCTTAAAAAAAGTAAATTTGTAATGTTGTTTCAATTTTATACTACTTACAATGCATAAAAAAATGTGTATTTTAATTTAAATTAAAAAATAAATAAATAAATAACTCTGCACCTAAGTAGAACCCTTTTAACTATCATTTATAATATCCATGCTTTAAAAATCAACTATTAATCGGTAATTTTGTAATTTTGAATTTTTTGCATATTTTGAAAAAAAAAAAAAAAAAAAAAAAAAAAAGAGCTCAGTGCCCAAATCTATCTCTCAGCCGCTCGTGCTTAAATCACAGGTGGTTAAAACACCGGAAAGGTACACATAAATTAATGAACAAAGAATCGCTTATGGAAATAAAGCCTTGTACATGGCAAAAGGTGTTTAAAAAGTTAACCTGAATTATTTCTGAAACATTGGTAGATGAGATCTCGTATACTAAACATACTGACATTTAAAAAAAAATCATAAAAAATGTAAAGAATTGGCAGAATTGAACGCGGTTTGTGAAAAGTTATTCTTGTAAAGGACTATTTATTTATTTATTTTATTTTTATTTTTTTGGTAACGAAAAAAATAATTAAATTTTTCACCGATAGAGGACGTTAGGCGTTGTACTGGAGCGTAACGAGTAATATGGAAATCAGTGTCCTATGAAACACATGGTTTCACGATTAACACAGCTTATTTCTCTTTTGGCCTCCTACTTACATATACAGGAAGTTTTAATTGTAATGCTGCCTTGGTGGATAAAGTGTTATTGGTGAAGATGTTTTCTGTCAGGTAAAAACCGCCGATAGAAACATTAGTTAACGGTGTTGTAACTCGTTTCCAAACTGTAGTTTGTGGTGATGACGGAAACTTAGAATATAATTTATATTCCTGTAAACATTTACCTGGCGATAAATCTATTTTTCACGGAAATGTGTGATTTGCTGACGTATAGTGCCCTCTATCAACGAAAATTTTAACTATTGCTTTTTCTTTACAAGAAAAAATTACCCCCCCCCCCCCTTCACAAGAATAACTTTTTCGCAAACTGCGCGCAGTTCTACCAAATCTTTCAGTTTTTAGGAATTTTTAAAATGTCTGCAGACTTATGGGACGGTATATGTATTTAAATATATAAAGAGATGGAGGTAGATATATTAAGAGCATGCTTCTTCATGTAATTATGGTTAATGTTACCTAAATCACTTGGATAACTCGCTTAGTAATATCAAAAATACCTACTACCGAGAATGACACTGAAATTCACATTTAACTGATCGCTTGTAAGATAAATATTTTCGTTTATTATAACATGAAGAAATTTTATTTTCAGCAAAAAATGTTATAATTACTTTATTTTATTTTATTTTTCTTAATTTTCACATTATAATTTTTAAAATATAATATTTTTTTGTTTTTTTTGTAAAAGTTGGATATATATATATATATTTTTTTTTTATATATGCTTGCAATTTTATTGTCTAAAAGAGGATAAATAAATCAGTTTGAATTTATATAATAAATACATTGAAATTAATATCTTATATATATTTAAAAAAATATCATTATATTTCAACTGTGATTTAAACTATGTATATTTTTTTGGATATTATATATATGTATAAATGAAAATATCAATGTTTTTAGCAACATATTTTTTATTTTACAGCAATGTCCCGTGTTTAAAGCTTTGAATAATTAATGTTTTTGTTTCAACATTATTTAATATATTTTCGAATATCCCCGTAAGGTATTACTACAAAAATTTTCATTAAACGTAATTACATTTCCTTACTTGTAATTATGCTGATTTTTAAGTATTTGTGAATTTGCATCGACTTTATAACATATACTTTCTAGACTTTAGGATATATATATATATAAATATATATATATATATATATATATATATATATATCATATTTCATATTTCATAAATAATAAATGCATAAATTTGTCATAGGAGGAAAGAATAGATTAGGGTCATTTTGTTATTACAGTCCTTTCATAGTTACAGATTAAATAAATGTATCCTTTTACAGAAAGTCATGCAGGATTACATGTTGATATTTTTTCATCTTCTTCGGACTTTTAAATTTCTTTCCTAGAGTAGTTTTACTGAAAATTTTGTATTATCTCGAATTAAATTTGGCTTCAGATAATTGGACAGCTTTCGTTATTTTAACTGACATTCTTTAACAGTTTCGTTTGTGATAATAAATATTTCCAAAAAAGTGATCGAGTCTTCCGTTTTATTTATTTATTTTTTTTTTCAAAGAATTCCTAAATTCGAAATGTGATAACTTCGTAAGGCATCGCAGCCAATTTTTCAGGCTTCTTCACCTTTGAGAAATGTAAACGAGTGTTGTATATTTTCGACCAGATAATTTTGATTTACAGTTTGTAACGCTAAATTGACTTTTTTTTTATTTTTTTTTTTATTAGACACCTTTGAAACGGTTTGAGACTGATTTGAGTAAAGCAAAAAATCTCTCTCCAAATCGTGTGAGACGTAAAATTGTATCTTAAAATCATGAAGCTAAAGTAGTCAATAACATTTTTTTGTTTTAGACAATAAAATTATATTTTAAGTAAAAATTTCATTTGAGGCTACAACACGCTGAGAGGGTTAATGCAGTGCATTTTGCATAGTGAGTAAAATTGTTTTTCGTAGCATGAATATAGCCACGTTTTAGTAAAATGGACCTACCGTGTAGCAATAAGATCACAAACAAACTAAAAGCAAAATTTGACTGCGTCTTATAAAACGTCACATGTAGTAATATGGATGGAAATACATAACATATAAAATGTTCAAGTGGTTCCAATGTTAGAAGGCTTTTATTTAATCAGTATCCTTTAACACGTTGAGCGTCACGCGTTTTCTTAAGGAAATCCCATTCAGCCACACGCACTTCTTAGATGCGTCTTATGTTTACCGTGTTTCAATAAAATCCATTAAAATGCCTTAATGATATAATCCTTAATGATGTAATGCCTTAATGATATAATCCTTAATGCCTTAATTACATAATAAATAAAAATTAAGCACATTTTAAATAAATTGCCAGTAATTACTTAAAACTATGTAATGTTTTTAGTTCTATATCATATTTCACACAGTCATCCCCCTGTGGATGACGTGGCCTAAACGGAAAGTTCAGTGTCAGCCACCGACGACTGACATGGCGCTTAACGTGTTAAATAACATTAAAGAAATATATTGCATGTATTGATATCCAGAGAAAATCAGTACTAATACAGTCCGATGCCTCTAATTAGGAAATAATTCAGAGTAATGACTCAGTCGCTAACGTTTCCCCCAAGGAAACCAAACGCTACAGGTGTACGGCGTAGTCAGGGCCTATTTGTCATAAACATGCAATGTTTGGTACATCCATTAAAACTTGAAATATGACAAATTATTGTTTTAAATTTTTAATATAGATTAATTAGTTAATCAATTCCCTCATAAAAATGATCCTTTGATCACTTTCATGAATAATGCAGACCAAACAGTAGGCTTATCAAAATACTGTTGCCTTGTAAAAAATAAATGTGGGTTTTTAAAACCAGAAATTTCTTAGGTTTTATTATTATTATTATTGACAAAGACCTTTGAGTAAACCTTTAAAAAGAAATTCAAATTCAGAAAAGGCAATTTAAAAATTTTAAGCACGATATAAATATATCAAAACCCACAAGAATTGTCTCCTGAATATATGTTTTATTAAATTAACATAATAAAGTTTAAGTTTTAAATAGTAAATAGAATATAAGATTTTATAGGAAAACTTCAGAAGTACATCTTCAAAGGTGCGAAGCCCCTTTAAAGCAAAGAACTATATTTCCTTGTAGTACTTAAGTTCACTTCACGCCATTTAATTTATATACATAACTTCTACACCTTGTTTCGTGACAATCATTATAGCTCAATATTTATTATCTGGGGGTAGTCATCTACCCTGACTCTTTACTAAACTTTAGAATAAATTTGTTGAGTTTTAGGTTCTCCCATATTTCTTTTGTACAATACATAGATTTTAGTTATAAGCATGTTTAATAAACAGTTCAATATAAATCAAAGTTACAAGTTTATTTATATAACAATCTGCAATATTATAGACCATAATCCATTTAGTGTGTCTTATTCTAAGGATTTTTTTTTTTTTTTTTTTTTTTACAGAATTTTTTGAACGTGGATTCATTTTTCATTATGACTCGGTTCATATTTTTTAACTTATTTCTATTTATAAACTTTAAATTAATGTTCCACAAAGGAAAATTTTGAATTTATTTACTTGAAATATATTGATTATTACAATTTGACAAATTAATTTAAAATTGTGTAGTAGTTTTAAGTTTTGATTTTTATTTAAATTGCCAATCTATTTTATTCATATAAATTCATTAATTCTCCATTTCTTAAGTATTCATTAACGGTTTATTAGAGGCTGCGGTAGCCTGGTCGGTAAGAGCAGCGAGTTCGTGATCGAAAGATTGCGGGTTCGGTCCTCGAGCCGGCCTAAGACCGTCGTGTACGACTGGTGCACGATAAATTCCGAAGTGGCCGCAAAGTCCTCCAAGTTCCCATAAAAAATTATACGTCTGGGGGTACTGGAACATGGGTTTTATCTCGGCCTTGATCCGGATCAAAATTCGACTTCCTTTTGTTTAGCGGGTGCTGCCATCTTTTACTAGCTTTTGGAGCTAAAGTCGTTCTTCCTCCCTATTCGGCGCTCCTAATAACGGAAGGCGCACCCCTCTTGCCATAAATCAGGATATTCCACTACCGGGGCTCGGAATTTCCGATTCGTATACAACGACAAAAACGTTTTATCCGAGTGCAGCAATATGCATTATAATGTAAGATAAGTAATAATATTTTACAGTTCGTAAAAATTTAAAACATGCAGTCCAATGCAAAATTATTTTATTTTAACGCCCTGAATTCAACTAACTTACTACCAATTGTTTTACAGAAATATATAAATATAAAAACGTAAATTGTTTAGAATAATAATTGATTATTGCATCAAACACGGTGTAAAAATTAATTTACATTACATTAAAATTGCTAATTTATTATTTTTATTAAGAATACAAGTGTTTATGAAAATATTTAAATCTCCATTAATTTATGTTAGCCTTTTTTTTTTATTATTATTTAGGGATTAAATTTAATGTTTATAATTTAAAAATATAATGCTGATTAAAACACTCGCTTTAAGTACATTATGTATTCTAATTACTAAAAGGGGTATTTATTGTTTACCGAACTACATTTTCAAAAATAGCGGATATACATTTAAAGACTTTAAATAATAATTTTTTTTTTTATTTATGTAATACATGCATTTTTCATTTCTATTAAATTTGAAGATCAAACAAATTTGAAGAAAAGAATTCCTGTTAAACTTTAATAGCCTGTTTAATTAATATATCAGTGATGACATACTAAGTTATCAAAATCTGAAATTCTTTCTTTCAAAGATACATAACGAAAGATCAAAGGTTAAAGGAGAATTTGACAAAGCTCATTAACTTTGAGAAAGTATTTTTAATAAATTTCTTTTTTGTGGTAAAGAGTTATAAACAAGTTAATTTATGTAGACAGTTAATATTGAAGAGTTGAGAAAGTTGAAGCGCATAATGTACTTTTTTTTAGAGCAATTAACTTATTTATTTTTACTTATTGGATATACATAATTTATTACATTATGCTATTTACAAATACAATAATTATAACAGAAACAAAAGAAAATATGAAAATTGCATATTTTAACTCGTTACTTGATATAAGCTTAAATTTATGCACACAGAAAGAAAATTTAAAAGCAAATGTGTAGATTCCATAAAAGGTAACATTGGTTTTCAGTATATCGAATTTATAATAAATGTAATAATATTTATGATATAAATAACATTTATCAACTTTGCTAAATCATTATTCTGTTAATATAATCATTTTCAATACAGGGACACTTTTGTTTTTATTATTTCTATTAACATTTTCAAGAAAACTAAATGGGTCGATAAGGTAAATGGTAATAGTCTAAAATAAAAATTGGTAATGACAAGACCCTTCTACTAATTCTCTAATATCTTCCCTAAGGATATTTTGGAAATATAACAGCACAATTTTAATCCACCACACAGTATTTGGCTTGCATATTTTAAGCCCAACAAACTGTGTGCAAATTATTATTAATTGTTAAACATAGGTCAGAACGGACACAGTCACACAGACAGTCCCTTTGTCGGCTAGTTGAAAGTCGTAGCATAAATTGCCCAAGGGCTGAAGTCGTACAGCGCGGCTTGACAATTCCTTTTTAAATGTGCATCCAGCTTGAACAATTAATTCACTGCCACACACTTTATTTTAAGAGAAAATCATTTTATGCTGTTAAAATTAATATTAGACTAAAAATAATATCTAAATATTTATAAGGTTTATCATAAATTTAAACTTAACTCTAAATACAATCGACATTAAAACGGAATTTTTAATAGTTTTTCTTAAGGCATCTATGCATAATCACCACCCAGACATATATATTTTTCACAGCGATTCTTCAAAATTTTAAAGGCTTTCGTTGTGAAATTGGAATTATATGGATTTCTCCTTTTTACAGCCACTTGAAACTGATACTAATCAATCTAAATCGATTTATGCGAAGCGTTCACTTTATAAAATTGTATTCATTTTGGAATTATTTTTATGTCAATATATATGAAGGAAAAAATTTGCTTTGATTTATCACTTACGTTCTCCTTGTTATAATTATTCATTGTTATTTATATGCTGATTTTAGAGCTATTGTAAATTAATCGTCTAAATTTTCGAGTTTTTTTTTTTTTTTTTTATGAAGTACCATCCAAAGACAGATAAATGTAATTTTAGCATATTACAAAGTCTATGCATGTATAGTTTTTTTTCTTTATTTCTAAGATGTGATGTTTTCATGCTATAGTAAAAACATACATATGTTTTTATGCTTATGTTAGTTATAGGATTGAAATTTTCTGTGCGTCATTTCTGGAACGCCACATAACTAGAAAATGGGTAAAGATAATTTTTTAGTGTTTTCTTATTTCTTTCCTTTCTTTCTTTCTTTTTTTCCCCTAACATACAGTAATTTTCTGCATATATTCCAAAATTTTAACATCAGGTATAAATGGGTATTTTATATGAACGTTACATAAGATGTATTGGCGAACATTATACTTATAAAAACCATACGAAAGCCTGAAGATATATCTAGATATATTGATTATTTCTTTATATTATCTAAAATTTTACGGTATTATATTGAACAATTTAAATAAAATTATGAATTTGGAGAGAATTTTTGATTTTGTCTTTCACATTTAAAGTTAACTCAACATCTTTGAAATTCAAACTTTTTATTATTATTATTATTATTATTTATGTTCTTTTATTCTTACTGGCGTTATTTCTATTTTATGTATTTTCTAAAAACTATCTATTTATTTTGTAAAGTTACAAAATATAAAATTTTATTACGTAATATATTTTTTAAAGAAGAAATACAAAATGTTTCAGTTTCTAAGTGCATTTTTCTAAACAGACAGATAAATCATTGTTATTTCTAACAGGCCTAACCAAACGTTTCAGATTTTCAATTTTTCACGTATTCAAATTCCACAATTATTGCTTTTATAAAAGTGAACATTTAGGGACTTTACATGAAATCTACACACAATGGGGTCAACGATTTAGAAACATGTGAGAGTTTCTACAAATGCTCGATATTGATGTAAATATCCAAAACCTATTATTCATGGTGCTTAGAATATTCTGCTGGTGAGGAAGTGGTACTCTGGTGTTACACGAGGAAAAACATAAAAACATGCAATACCTGTGTATATTGACAGAACAAATGCATCTGGCAATGTTGCATTTCTACTTCGCAGGTGAAGGATAATTTGTTGATAAAAATGGAATTTTACATCCCGCCAGAATTGTTATAGATTTGTGGATATTAATAGCAGTCTGATTTCCAATAGTTTCTCTGGCCACTGCAAAGATCGTATCTCAATTGAAAAGAAAATGTTTGGGATATGTCGGGAAGGCGCACCCGACAGAAATCACTTCTTACATCCAATTTACAATATCTTTAAATCTGTGTAATCAATGAATGGTGTTCTCTGGATGTAAATGCACTCCAGAAGCTTGTAGAATTGATGACTTGATGAATACGGATATCCGAAGAAGAAGAAGCCCAGTGTGTTAAAGGATGTCCAATAAATTATTAATCTAAAGTTTCTAAATCACTGGCTAATGTTGCTTTTTACAGAAGTAAAAGCTTAATCATTTCAAGATTATTTTGTTTGAATCCTGAATTCTGTAGAAGTTAATAAAAACAGATTTTATAATAATTTACACGTTTTATGAAATTTGAAAGGATTTTTTTTTCTTTATTATTATTTATTTATTCAAATGAACAGGATATATCTATAAAGCATGCTAATGAATCCAATTATTTCCAAGTAAAAGCTGAAAATTTTTGGACCTTATTCTAAAGCTAAGGTATCACGATTGGCATATATATGGATCTGTTAAAAATTTTTAATGCAACATTTAATTGTTTTGTGAAAATGAGTTTTGTTTTTTAAATTGTTTATGTGGGGATTTATTTTGTTGTCATCAAAACAGAAGATTTGATTTTTTGAAGAAAATTAAACATGGCTAACTAATAATATTAGTAATAATAATAATAATAAAATGTACTTTGGACTTTTAACTTAGTTTTGACAGTGTTAAGCACAAACTTTATCGAAAAATAGACTTAAAGTACATGTTTCAAATTCTAAAGACTAGATGAAGCTTAAAAAAAAAAAAAAAAAAACGGAAAAAAATGAATTTTAATGCGACAAAACATTTAAAAAAAATTTTTAAATATAGTTTCTACTATCATTTTTCATATTAAAATTCTGAAAAATCTAGTTTTTGTAACATTTCAATATATGTGATGCTGGATAAGAAAACCGATACTGTACAAACGAGAAATTAAAAAAAAAAAAAAAAAAAAAAATGTTTTAAAGCTAAATTAGCAGTGCAGGCTTTTAAACGGCTATTGAAGTTTTGTAATGCTTGTAAATAAATAAATTAATAAAAATGAAATCGCTCTGTATATATTTGGAAATATAGGATACTCTAGGTAAGCAAAGAACTACTGTTCTAATAAAGAACCAGAAGGAATGAGTACTTTAACAAATTTATCACAAAAGGATATTTAAAATATTTATTGTTTTAAAATATTTAATAGTGTTAACGAACACCTTTTAATATTATCATAAGGATACAAGTTTGAATGTTAGTCTGCACAACATTTTGTTTAGTGTGAATAATCACCATTACAATCTTCGTGCTACAGTTTCTTGCATTCGATGTCCAGGGCTAATGGAGGAAATTGCTTTTCTGTGCTTGTAACAGTCGACTGTTCATGCTCTGTTGGTTGAAGGAATTGCTGGTGTAGGCCTATTGTCACATGTGCTGCTTGTGAAAGCAACAACTATATTATTGCTGGTGCCAACAAAGATAGTACACGCATGAGCTGTGATCGCTTGTGGGTTATAAGGATAAATCACAGAAGCAGAAAACCCATAAGTTTGTTTTCCTAGTGAGCTGCCTTGCTCCGAGGTATATTCAGGAGAGATCCTTACTAAAGACTTGAAAGTTTGTTAAAATAATATTATAAAATTATTATAACATTATAATGATAAATATTAATTCCACTTACATTTTCACTTTAAATACAGTGCATGAAATAAAACATTAAATTTAAAGGTCATTTATTTTATTTTTGAACCAAACTGCGTGTTCCTCCAATATGGGTTGAACATGCCACACACGTTTATTTTCGCATTGCTGCATGGTTAAGGCCGATTCTTCTTACCTTGTGGATGTAGTAGAATAAAGAACTCACTAATATTGCTAATATCTTATTTAAAATAAAACATCTGTTTATGAACTTTAAATATGAGGAATCGAATATTATAAGAACTTTACTCACAACGTTAAATGCTAACGAGATCCAAAATAACGGCGATTAATGGCGATAAATTAAGATAAGTTCACAATCCACGTTCGCTTTAGAAGAAGATTTCTCACATATGCTGGTCAGTATTATTCTGTATTGACGCATAAAAGTGGCAGGAACAAACTTGTGTTACCCTCTAATTACATTATAGGGTGCCCCATAAATAATGTAAATTTTTAATGCATAATAACATAAAACTGAACTGGTGAAATTATGTAATTTACACATTTTGATAGTGTATATTACCTAAGATTATAAATGAAATATGATATTATTCAAACATCCTCTTACTTGAGCCTCTAGAATTAAAAACTTACTAGAACAGAAATGATGGAAATTTTAAAAGAAGAACTTCATGGGACAATTTTTATCATGATCAGCAGAGTTCTTCATATTTTTTTCAGAAAACTTTCAGAAATACAAATTATTATTTATTAATAAATATTTAATATAAACTAAAGTTTATTTTTTTTTTCAAGAAAATCTACAATATTTTAATACGCAAAAAAATTAATGCGATATTTTCCGGTTTATCTGCATCTTTTAAATTTTCTCTTTCAATATACCTATGTACGAAAGATTATTACTTTCGAAAAGTTTTGTATATATTATTAATCAGCTTTAAAAAAAAATATTTGATAACAAATCTACTACTAGAATGCATTAATTCGAAAATTGAATGGATAACCTCTTAAGGATAATTGATTAGTTTCATAAATGAAGTATTTGTTATTTCAGAATCAAAGTTTTCTGGAATTTCCATTTTTCAAACAAAACTGTAAATTAAAGCGACCGTATTCAATATTTTCTTCGAGAAATGCTTCTTCAAATTTACTATTACAAGTTTTAATGATGGCTTGGAAAAGAAATATGTATTGAATGCTTTTGTTTAATGTCACAAAAGCTTCAATTTTCATAGAGCTGAATTTTGGTAAAAAAAGGAGCATTGAAAGGTTAATATCTATCTATAAAATTAAAATTTTAAGAATACATTCATACAAATATACATATATCTATATACTACTACAGAATATGGTACATATTATTTAGAGAAAAAATCAATTGAATTTTCAAAGCTATAGCTGTGAAAGAAAGAAAAAATATTTTGACCTACACAGTATTTGTGGGAAAAAAAGACAAAAATTTATGCTTTATTTATGTATATATATATTACGGTATGCAATAATTAAAAAAAATTAGCTCTAAAATACTTCAGAATTAATATAAATGTTTATTGTTCCATTTATGTAAACTAATTATAGAAGTAAGTAGA
The DNA here is from genome assembly GCA_963930645.1 of Salticus scenicus. Lineage (NCBI taxonomy): Eukaryota > Metazoa > Arthropoda > Arachnida > Araneae > Salticidae > Salticus > Salticus scenicus. Next base: position 60,787,855 of record OZ005648.1, read on the forward strand.
ATATTTACGAAAAAATAGAATTTCATACTTTTTATTAATATAGAATATACCTCATTATTTTCTATTTAAAAAATACTCGTAAATCCTTTTCATTTATTTATTTATTTATTTTTTATCTAGAATCATTTTTTTTTCTTCTAGAAAGTATAGAAGCATTTACAAACAAGCAGATAGACAGGAAGTATTGAAGATTTTATTGAAAAATAGTTTAAGAAGTAACTTGATGACGGTGAAATGAGAAAAGCTCATGTCATAATGCATCAAAATTAGAACATTTATATTGTTATTACATAATGATTCTCCCTACGATCTGATTATGAAATAATGAAAAGAGCGGTGAAGCTTCATTGTTATGAATAAAAAAGTTTATGTCTGTATTTTGAATAAATTCTGTCTGACCTCACAGAAACGATAGTTCGGGATGAGATGCCATATATGGGACTTATATAAAATACCATAACTCCTATTAACATGAGTTTCGGGAAAATATTTTAAAACATTGAACATCCAGGTCGAAGATCTTACTTGTTTATAACACGGAACCTCCCCCCCCCCCCAATTTTTTGTGTCCTTTTGTTTACTTTGATCATTTTTTTTTATTTATTATTATTAATATTTTGTTAATGTTTAGTTTCAGAACGTTTCATCAACTTATTATTTCTTTTTCAGTTTTAGCAACATTCTTATAAAACAAATATTTTCTCACTTTCGTCTCAGACAACTCTTCACCCCACGCCATCTTCAAATTTATCGTGACCCAGCAAAACTTATACTGGTGGGCTCGTTATGGCCTACTGCTGGCATCCTGCACTTGCCATCAGTTGCCGGTTGCCCCATATAACTCCAGCAGCGGGCCGTTTGTGGCTGCCAGCTGTGATGGAAGCCTAAAGAAAAATGGTCGGTGGCCCAGAAGTGGCATAAACACAGTTGGCCTTATGCAGGCTATCACCACACGGCCAACATCATGTTTTTCATGTTGTGGCCACAAATTATTAGGCCATAACCAATTTGTATGCATAGAGGGCGCTGTGATTCTTTTTCTGTTGATTTGAAATTCCCTCGCTGTCCGCCATTTCATACGAAGTTCTTGTTCGTTGTTGTTGTCTGCGGGTGCGAGATTGAAAATCTCGTAAAAAGAATATATGAGTAAGTAATTCAATTATTAATTTGTTTTTGTATTATTTTTTAAATACTATTTTTTTTAAATGTTTGACTCTAAAGCTATTGTTGTAACAAAAGGATTTCTAGAATTATATAACAAATATCCAGTTGACCCGTTTTAGTAAATTATGATAGCCGCTAACTTTCTAGTATTTTATTATTGTTATTATTATTTATTATTATTATTTATTGATTTTTTAATTTTTGACAAAAAACTAGTATGATGTGGCACCACAAAACTTTCTTCTATATTTTTTATTATGCAAATTCGCGTAGTGCAAATAATTTGTTAAAATCATTTTCCTGAATGCATGCAAACGATTTTCATTTTAGAACAGTGTTTCTCAATAATAATAATAATAATAATAATAATAATAATAAAATGAATTTTGTGCCAACTTCTGAAAAATGCTTTCTTCTTCTTCTTCTTGTTTTTTTTTTTTTTTTTTTTTTTTTTTAATAATTTATAACTTTGCTTTAATTTTCCACAAATTTAATTCAGTCATTTACTTGAAAGTTATTGATGAGTTTCTTTTGAAAAATACCAGCATTGAAAATTTATCCCCTCATGGGGAAGGGCGAGCGATTCTTCAACGTATAAAAAAAAATTTCCTGGTTTGTTGTTAGTTATTTAAATATTTGTTTTTTAATTCATAATAAAAATTAAAAAAATAATTATCATTTATTTGAAATCATTTATGTAAAATTACTTCTTATACTGTGTCATATTGAAAATTACGAAGAAGTAGAAATATAGAGCCATGTGTTGAGTGAATGATCCACAAATGTAATCGGGAACGATTTTAATCAAGTTTGGTTAAATAACAAATTTGGTTAAATTTCGTCCATTGGTTCGTGAGATACAGCGTCCACAATTTTTTTTTTTTTTTTTATACACACTTACAGAGTGAAACTTTCTAAAAATAGTCAAATCGTGTTCAGGAATCTCAAAACCCTCCATCACAGAAAATATTTTTCATAAATAATAATTTTAATATGTAATTTCTATAAACTATTATAGGAAACGAAAAAAAAAAAAGTGGTAGCCATAACAAACTGTTTTATTTTATTTATTTATTAATTATTATTTTTTAAATGCAAGTGAGAAAAATAATTTCACTTTTACGAAACTGAAATACTTCCCTCCTCAATTCCCCGTAACGTATAAGAATATTTTTGAGCATCATTATTAAATGAACCACAAATATTTATTTTATCATTTTTGATCGGAACCATTTCTTATTGCATCTATAAAATTTATGTTGATCTGTATTTTAGCGTTTTATAAAGATTTTTACGTGCGCTGATAAGAAATGTCTCTTTGACTGTAATGTATCCAAATTATTTTATGAATTTTTATACTGAAACCATTTGGGTTACCTGTACAACTTTTTATGACAAGCGTCCTATAGTAAATCTCGAAAACCTGTATAACATATGAGTTTTATGGAATTCTAAAAATATTTTTAAAATAGGTAATCGCGGATAAATTTATCAAATATTTACAGCTACAAAGACAAACGCAATCTCCTTTTTCTCCCTAATTCCGTTATCTCTTTACTCAACCGAACGATATATATATATTTTTTTTTTCAGCTGAAGAATCTGCTTTCCAAACCTAATGAAAATTAATTGGCACAGGTCAAATGCTGAATATTCGCTTAAAGTTCAAATAACGTCATCTGTATAAAACTGCAAAATCATCTTTCGGTATCGCACGTGTCGAAAAATTATTCACTCAAGGACTTTGAAGAGAGTTGGGGAGAGAGTAATGATCCCATTGGACTATATCAAGAACGCGAAAAAGTTCTTTGTGGCGGCCTGGTTAAGAGTGACAGCTGTGATAATTAATTCTAAATAGCCGATTACATTTTTCAATGATAATTCCTGTGGTTTCAAATGTGCGACTTTAAAGATAAGCACAGAGAGAAAAAAAGGAAGCTTGATCATCTGCCTGCTCTGTTTTAAAAAGAAGGAAAAAGAATTATCAATTGGGTACCATTTGATGTAGGGGAAAAGAAAAATATTCAAGATTTTCTGGATACTTGAGAGTTATAATAAAAAAGCACCACAGAATTGGTGTTTAAAAGTAATAAGAGTAAACACAATAAAATGTAAGAGCTCGCAACAATCGTTTCGAATGGAAAGAAAACATGATCCTTCATCAGGCAAACGAAGTAGGCACGAGTGCGGCAAACAATGCGCAAGCGTTGCTGCCTACGTTTTGTTTGCAGAATTTTATGGTGTTTATTCAAAGTATTGTACATGTTACTTGAGAGTATACTCCCATTTCTTAAGAAATCGCACCCTCGGGCGGCGTAAGCTAGTTATTAACTAAAAGGACGTTCGGAATGGAGATGTCCGTTTTTTTATTGCCGTAAATCAGAAAGTGACCTAAAATCCGGAAAAGTCCGAAATCCGGATTTGAGACTTTGTAATGTAGTAATAAATAGAAAAATTTGTAAATAAACATAATCATTGCCCCCCCCCCAAAATAAATAAATAAATAAATAAATAAATAAATAAATAAAAAATGCATCAGTTCTTTTAGGTTGAAATAATAACACATCCCTTTGTGAAGTTAACAAAAAGCACGATTGCAGCAAATTACTTTTGCTGCACTCGTGCCCACTGTGTTTCGCCTGATGAAGGGTCTTCGTGCTATTTCAACCGGAAACAATTGCTGCAATTTTTTATTATTTATTTATTATTATTATTTTTTTTAGTTTATGGTGTTTTTTACAATGCTCACTTTATAACAATTTTTGTTTCAATATTCTATAATTTTCACATGTAAAGTTACATTTATTTATATCAAATAGCGTAACAAAAATAAACATATTGAAATTTGAACACTTAAAAAAAAAAAAAAAAAAAGACATAATCTCCTTTATTCCAAAAAATGTAATATAGAGAAATATTTGCACTGAAAACAAAAAATTAAACTTTCATCATAAGGAAAATGGATCAGCTGACTATTTCCTATATGCTGCACTAGAAATCCTGAATTTACAACCATACTGTATGAATCAAATACTTGTAAATAGTATTTAAAAATGAATATGTACAAAATCAAATTAAATATTGGATGCATAGAAAAAACTGGCTGCTACTTCATCAGAAAAAAGAGAGAGGAAAAAAAAAAGAAAGTAAAAGAAAAAAGCACGAATAAAATTAAAGGTATCACCAATAAAATAAATATATTAGCTATAACTAAATCACTGCTGGCCTATTAACGGCCCTCTTCACTTACCGTCTCCAGAGGCAATGTTATTCTATGGGAAATTTTCTTTACAAATAACCTATTAACTAATACATATTTTTAAATTCTGCTTTCACATTCAGAAAATTCCCAACTGTTAAATTGACGAATTGACGGACTTTTTTAAAATGAATTTCTTAAATTTTTAATATTTTATTTTGAATTTGCAAAATGAAATATTTCACACATTGAAAATTCGTATTTTGTAGCTTCAAAATAAAATATAAAAAAATAAAAAAATATTTTTTTAAAAAAAAGTCCATCAATTTAACAGTTGGGAATTTTCAGAATATGAAAACAGAATTTAAAAATATGTATTAGTTAATAAGTTATTTGTAAAGAAAATTTCCCATAGAATAACATTGGCTTCGGCTTCCGGCGACGATGAGTGAAGCGGGCCTTTAATGGGAAAATATAAAGGACAAATGAAGACTGCCGGCAGTAATATAATTTTTTATGTTTGCCACAACTGGCCCACTGCAGGCTTCCAGCAATAACATAGAAAAATTATGTTTGCCACCAGGTAGCCCAACACTGGCCCACTAACAATTTCCAACCTAATGTCGGTTACCAACAGTGGCCCATTACCTATTTTCATCATACTGCTAGCTGCCAGCAGCGATCCATTCACTGGCCCACTAACTTATTTTTACCTTACTGCAGGCTGCCAACAGTGGATCGATTGAATACGGCCTACTGACGGCCGGCGTAACATATTCCTTGCGGCAACGTTAACTTTTGCCACCGACGGGCCATCTGCAGCTACTGCTGGCAACCAGCACTTGGCCTCATGCTGACCGTCATCTGAGGTTTTGCTGGGGAGGAACAGTTAATTAAAATAATAAGCGATTTCGATCAGAAATGCAATCATTTAGTAGTGGTTTTGTAATTTATTCACACTGCATATATATATATAGTACGTGTATTAGCGTCTCATAAGTCTCTGCACATTCCAAAAAATTCATAAAAATTGAAGAATTTGGTGGCGTTAAACGTGATTTGCGAAAAAGTTATACTCATGAAAATATATATATATATTTTTTTTTTTGAATGTGTGTGTAAAGAACAAAAAATTAAATTTTTCGCCTATATCACATACACGGATACATAACGAGAAATATGCAAATAACAGTCCAATAAATTGCACGCTTTTACGATTAATACAGCTTACTTCTTATTTTGCTTCCTACTTGCGCATACATGAAGTTTTATTTTTTACTAGCAGGCTTTGCCCGCTTCGCTGGACGTTAAACTTAAATGATTTGTCAAAATGCCATATCTTTATTAATAACCTAAGTTCTCGCTGTGATTGGTAGAGGTTTTCTCGCTCCCAATGTTAGGAGTCTGGGTCCCCACTGTCTTCGGCACAACTTACCCACTTCTTACTTCCCCACCCTCAGCGGGTGAGTTCGAAGTTTTGCAAAATCCCACTAATGTACATAATACGTACACTTAATCAATATCCACACACTAAAATTCGCCATTCTCAGATAATTCAAAGCGAATTCAAACGGAAAAACATGTTTTTACACATGTTTATTGCCCTCCGACTCCGAGAAGGGGGGGGGGGTATTTCGAATTTCGTGAAATGCAGTTACAATAAGTGCCGGATACATACAAACAATTTACACACCAAATTTCGTGACCACAGAAGTCTTTAATAGACAGTATTATAAATAAATAAATACAAAAAGCACAGCTTAAGTATCGGAACCCTTTGGTGACTTTAAATATTTTAAGCCATTTTTGCGATGAACTGAATTGGCTATCTCAATTGTGCAATTAAAGATCTTGGCGAGAAACGTCCGAGCTACTTCGGTGCCGAATTTCAAATTTTGCCAAAGGGATCCAATACTAAAGCTGTTCCATATCGAATCTGGGTTGAAAACGGAAAAAGGGTAAAATAAATTAGAAATATCAGACCTATATTTATAAATTTGATACCGAATGAAAGGGGCGATTTTGCTGAATCCAGGGGTTCAAACAGTTTTTCGATGCGACAATTAGATTTTTTAAAAATAACTAAAGTATGAAATTTAAGTGGCAACGGAAAAACGGATAAAGGGAAAAATAAATTACATATATCAGACCTATCGTTACAAATTCAGTACCAAATGAAAGAGGTGATTTTTCTGCATCCTGGGGTGTAAACAGTTTTTCGATACGATAATTAGGTTTTTTAAAATTAACTAAAGTGTGAAACTTAGATGGCAACACTTCATTTCAATCTTTTCATAATTTGTAGTGCGAATCACGCGAATAAAAAAGTCTTTAACTTACAAATTTATTTTTATGTTTTATTTTTCCATTCAAAGCGTTTTAGTGAAAAAGTGTTTATGGCGCATGCGCAGGCGTTTTTTACCCACAATTTAAACACTAATCATAATTTTGAAAATTTCTATAGATATAATTTCAAGTTGGGTGAAGACCTAAGTTTCTGCCAAGCGCCGTTGAATTCTGTCCAGCCGTTCTCGAGTGATGCCCGGACAAACGTGTTTTAGTCTTTTTACCCCCTAGGGGGGGAACGGGGGGGAATTTCTGAAAAGTTGATAGATATAATTTTAAGTTGGGTGAAGACCTAAATTCCTGCCAAGCGTCGTTGAATTCCGTCCAGCCGTTCTCAAGTGATGCCCGGACAAAAAAAGCGATATTCGGACACGATGACACACACACAGACACACACACACACACACACACACACACACACAGGCAAAATTTTCTGAAGTCATTTTCGGCTTTCATGGGGTGTGAAACGTGAAGATATCGCAAAATTTTTTGATTCCGACAAATTTACAGACAAAACTCTGATTTTATTAATATAGATGCTGATTTGGTGGATAAAGCATTTATTAGTGAAGATGTCTTCTCTCAGAGAAAAACTGCCTACTGAAGCTGCAATTGAAGGTGTTTTAACTCATTTGCAAACTAAATGTTGTGGTGATATTGACACATAGAATATGATTTATATGTCTGTAAACATATGCATGCAAATTAACATAGTGTTTCATGGAAATGTGTGATTTGCTCACGTGCAGCTCCTTCTATCGACGAAAATTTAAAGTTTTATTTTCCTTACCCCTCCCTCCCCCCTCCCCAGAAAAAAAAAATCTCCCTTTACGAAAATAAATTTTTCAAAAACATCATTCAGTTCTACCAATTTCTTTAACTTTTATTAATTTTTTAAATGTTTACAGGTTAATGGGACACCGAGTATATATATATACCGCGAAAGAGCATATATACCATTCATAGTTTATATAAAATTGCAATTGATAAAAGCTTTTTTTCTTAGAATCATCTTCTAGTACGCTACAGAATGCATTTTTTTTTTTTTTTCCATTTAAAAATAACAAAATAATTTAATTTTTTATGAATGCACTTTTTAGAGATGCAAGTAAATAATAATTCATTTTTCATCTTAACAAAATGAATATAACAATAAGAAAGTAATAAATTTTGTATTTAAATGCTGATGACATATAATTACTTTTTTCTGGAAAACCCTAATTTAAGAATCATCATATTCAATTTGTTTTGCTACTTATTTTTTATTTGATATCGTTCCAAAAACATGTTTTGAATGTGTTTCTCGAATGCTCTTTTATAGAAAATACTGGGTATAAATGTTGTAAAACTTTGAGTCTGCTTTTATTAAATAAACTATGTTTTACGACATTTCTTGTTACCCTTTGGATTAAATCCAGAAAATTGAAATGATTCCCATTATGTTGTTTTACATGCGTGTAATAATACTAGGAGAATTCATTAAATTGTCAATGGAACCATTGGTTCACATATAGGATTCAAAAGATGTATTTGGTGATTATTTTACTTTTTTTAACAAAAAAATTATAATATCTATTAATATAATACAAAAGTAATGACTATGTTAAACATAACCAACAAATTCTGAGTTATTAAAGATTAATATGTTTTAAATTTTTTTATTATATTTGACTGACACTACAACATGAAGATTTCCGTTTAAGGTTATACGTCTAAATTTGAAAATATAGTAATAAAAAAATGAAAACGCAAAAAAATGTATATTTATTTATTTATTTATTTAACTTCTTCCTACCGATATAAAAAAAAAAAAAGTGTTGTATTTAAGTCAATTTTTGGAATTTTAGTTTGTGCTATATTTGCAGGATTTGTTGTCTCCTGAATAAGAAAGTAATTTTTTCAGTTGTTAATTTCTGTTAATAATACATTAATCAAACTTTAAATCCTGTACTTTTAATAAGCTTTACCAAAATTGAAGCGATTTTTTAACAATATTTAAATTATTATTTTATTATCAATATTATTTAGCTGTTTTGAGAGAAAGGGAAATATGTGTGTGCGTTATGAATTATATGCTGATATAGAAGTTTTTAATACATTTAACATATGATTTTTACTTTCCGAACACTATAGTGAGGAAAGTATTGTAATCATGTTAAAAATCCGAATTCGAGATTTAGATGTTTCTATACGTTTCGAGGTCCCCTGAGTCCGTTTTCACTATTTTTACGATGATGTATGCATGTGTGTGTGTGTGTATGTGTATATGTATGTATGTATGTGTGTATGTCTGTCAGTGAACACGCTAGCGTCTAAACGCTTTGTTCGAATAAGCTGAAAGTTGGTGCGTACATTGTAAGTCGCCATAGTACAAACCCTATAGATTTTGGTGAATCTAGAACTTATAGTTTTTTTTACAGGGACACAAAAATAATCCTTTATCATTATGGTCTATGGGACCACAATCTGAGAAGTGCGATAGCATCTAAACGCCTTCTTCAATTGACCAAAAAATTTATACAAATATTATAGGTCACAGTTACTCAATCTGTATAGAGTTTGGAGAATCTGGCACTTACAGTTTTTTTACAGGGGCACAAAGAAAAATTCTTTATCATTATGGTCTATGGGGCCAAATTTTTAAACGTGCGATAGCGTCTAAACGCTTATTTAATCTGAACAAAAAATTTGTACACATGTTATAGGTCACAGTTGCACGAACTGTATAGATTTTGGTGAATTTAGCACTTACAGATTTTTTACAGGGACACAAAGAAAAATTCTTTATCATTATGGCCTGTGGGACCAAATTTTTACTTTCTTCTATATTCAATAGAAGAAAGTATTGGATTCGTAAAAATTTTCGACCTCGGGTTTTTTATGGATTTACACGTTTTGAGAGCTGTAGAACACGATTAGACCATTTTTAGAAAATCTCTGTCTCTTTGTCTGTCAGTCTCTGCGTGGGTGTGACAAACATTTGTGGCAACTGTATCTCAGGAACTACTTCACATAATTTCATACAAATTGGTATGTAGTTGCACCTTGACATAAATTAGTGCCTATCAACTTTTGGTAAAAATTGTCTTACAGGTTGCGTTGCCATCCCGCTTTTTCTAAATTTTTAACATGGTGGTATAGTACAAAATTTTGTATAAATGTGCATAAAGAAAATTATTTCTTAATAATCATTATGAAATTTACCAGAATTATTTATGATAGAGATAATGAACTGGGAAAAATTTTTTGTATGTGTAGGATCCTCGCCTGCCCCCCCCCTCCCTGGGGGGTGGAATTCCCCCTCGAAGGGAGTAAATTTTCATGATGGGTATCTTTCAAAAGAGCTCGCCAGTATCTTTAAAACTAATGATTGAACCACAGATCTGCGATAATTTAAAATGAAGCTATCGATTTTTTTAATGTGATATTGACAATAAAATTGACTTTTTTGGATATTTAGTATTATACTACTTCTCTAATATGGAAATCATCTGCATTATCATGGAAGATAATTTTTTAGGTTGATTTCTTTAGAAATCGACCTATTGCAATCACTACGTTTATATATATATATATATATATATATATATATCTATAATGAAAATTTTGTCATCACGATAACTCCCGAAATAATACTCGAAATCGAACCAAATTTGGACAGTGAACTAATCTTATAAATATCTTGGATGAGTTCGTTAACCAAGTTGCTCCAAATTTTTGTTTTCAAGTGGCAGCCACTTGAAAATTTCAAACCGACATTGTAAAAAGCATATTTAAAGCAAGATTTGCTTGAATTTTGTTGTAAATACAGGTCACATCAGGGTCTCAATGATGTTTATTAATGAAGTTTATCCGCCATTTTCAATAAAGTGGCAGATATTTTAAGTTAAGCGGGACAACTTGAAATCAGGCTACCACTTGAAAATTTAAAATCCCTATAACTTCCGAAATAATACTCCAAATCGAACCAAATTTGAACAGTGTCTTAACTTATCTTATAAATATCTTAGATGAGTTTGTTAACCAAGTTGCTCCGCCATTTTGTTTTCAAGTGGAGACCACTTGAAAATTTCAAATTTAAATTGTAAAAAGCGTATTCCAAAATTGTTTGAATTTTGGTGTAAATACAGACCACATAAGGATCTCAATGAAGTTTATCAATAAACTATGTCTGCCATTTTTAATAAAGTGGCAGATATCTTAAATTAAGCGGGACCACTTGAAATCAGGCTACCACTTGAAAATTTCAAATCCCTATAACTTCCGAAAGAATACTCCAAATCGAACCAAATTTGAATAGTGTCTTAACTTATCTTATAAATATCTTGGATGAGTTTGTTAATCAAGTTGCTCCGCCATTTTGTTTTCAAGTGGAGACCACTTGAAAATTTCAAATTGAAATTGTAAAAAGCGTATTTCAAATTTTTTTAAATTTTGATGTATACATAGATTACACAAGTGTCTCAAATAACTTTATTAATGAACTTTATCCGCCATTTTTAATAAAGTGGTGGATATCTTAAGTTAAGCGGGACCGCTTGAAATCAGGCCACCACTTGAAAATTTAAAACCATGATAACTTCCGAAATAATACTCCAAATGGAACCAAATTTGAACAGTGTCTTAACTAATCTTATAAATATCTTACAGGAGTTTGTTAACCAAGTTGCTCCGCCATTTTGTTTTCAAGTGGAGACAACTTGAAAATTTCAAATTTAAATTGTAAAAAGCGTATTCCGAAATTGTTTGAATTTTGATGTAAATACAGACCACATAATGATCTCAATGAAGTTTATTAATAAACTATATCCGCCATTTTTAATAAAGTGGCAGATATCTTATGTTAAGCGTGGTCACTTGAAAACAGGCTCCCACTTGAAAATTTAAAATCACGATAACTTTTGAAATAATACTTCAAATCGAACCAAATTTTGACAGTGATATTATCATATAATTATCTTGAATGTTTTCACTAGGCAACTTGTCCCGACATCTTGTGTCTAAGTTCCAGCCACTTGAAATCACACTGCCACTTGAAAATATGCCATCACGATAACTTTTAAAATACTAAACTGATTCAAATAAAAGCTGGTTAGTGAACTTTTTGTTCAAATATCTCGGATAAGTTCACTTGATGACTTGATCCGCAATTTTATTTTCAAGTGGCGGCTACTTGAAAATTTGTCATTATAGTAACTTTAGTAAGACAGAATCAATTCGCTTCAAATTTGGGTAGTGGATTTATCATTCAAATATCTCAGATAAATTCGCTAGGCATCTCACTCCACTTTTTTTACAAGTGGTGCCACCTGAAAATTTCTTATGATTATAATTTTTGAAATTCTGATTTAATTTAAACTAGAACTGGACAATGAACTTATCGTACAAATATACTGGATGATTTCGATGGGCAAGTTGTTTTGCTATCTTGTTTTACAAGTCGCAGGCACTTAGACTGCCACTTGAAAATTTGCCATAATAATAACTTTTGAAACACGGCACTGAAACACATTTAAACCACAGTTGGACAGTAACCTATGCTTCAAATATCTTTGATGTGTTTGCTGGAACTTTAGAAATACTTAATCAATTCAAATCAAAGTTGGAAAATGGATTTATCATTTAAACAACAAAAATTTAGAAAATTCACGTAACTCATGAACCAATCACGTTATTGCGTCCATCTTTGGTATATCGATAATAAGTATTTTCTCGCCAAAAGTCGCCATAGGGGAAAAGTCACCAAATTTAGCGCCAAATCCATTACATGCGTTACTGGATCGTTTTAATGCGTTTTTAAGGTAAAATTAGACTATTTTAATGCTAAAACAAACTAGAAATGCAGGAAACTAACATTTTATCAACTTACTAAGCCTCTTTGAAAGAATTTCTACAAAAAAAAAAAAAATATTTTCAAATTTGCAACGATATCTTAGATGAGCAACTTTCTCTGCCATTTTTATCGAAGTGGCAGCCACTTAATTTTTCAAAACAATGACTTTTGAGATTTTGAATGAATTCGAACTATGTGTGTACAGTAGACTTATCTCACAAATGCATTTCATATATTTGTCAACTTAACCCACCATTTTTTTTTCCTAGCGCCGGCCACTTGAAATTTTTAAATTCACATTAAAGTGTATTTATGAACCGATTTGCTTAAAACTCCATATGTGCATAGCCTACATCAATATTTCTACCAAGTGCATTAATAATTTATAGCCGCCATTTTGAAACAAAATGACGGCTACTTTATAAGGAAAAAGAAATCAACCTACCCTTCCGAAAAAGCCGGAAGGTCTTGTTTAAATAATAATTTTAATAAATTATTTTTACTGAGTGAATTTGTATAGGAAAATATAGAAGAAAGTCATGTGGTGGCCACAACATACTGGTTAAAAGTGCGATAGCATCTAAACGCCTTATTCAATTGAGCTGAAAATTTATATGAATATTATAAATCACTGTTGAACTAACTAAAAGCATTTTGGTGAATCTAGCATTTATAGGTTTTTTTTACAGGGACACAACGAAAATTCTTTATCATTATGATCTATGGGCTCAAAGTTCAGTAGCGTTAAATAAAACATCGTATAATATATTGAGAAAAATACTCAAACACTTTATTATGGTTTTATCTCTTTTGTTTGTTTAACAACTCCTCTTTCTTTACTTTATCTACAAAACTGTTAATTACTCAATGTTCGGAAAGTCGAGTGGGGTCACTCCAGATTTTTTTTATTCGTATTTAGACTAAGAAATTTATAAAATTACCCTTACATGATTTTAAATTTACACTTATATCATTAAAATTAATTAAACAATTTAGTCTTAATTACTAAAGGCAACCAATAATGATGCATACTATGGACAATAAATTAAAATATTAAGGTGTCAAATTTTAATATATACAAGAAGAATGGTGATAACACAACCATTATAAATGTAATAATACTTTACATATTATAAATGTAATAAAACTTCCCTATTTTTTTAATACTGATTTCAGCACCCTTCCCGCAACTACTCAGCCTACAACATCAACCAACTTTTTTAATCAAACATCTGCACTTTGTTTCTTTAACATCGTATTACAATAAGTTTTCACTGTAAACGTATGTAGGAATTCATTTTTTTTTTTTTTTTCATATATACATATTTTGCCTATTTTAGGCTTAACACCTATATTTATATCTATATCCAATATAATATATATATAGATATATATACCTTAACTGATGATAAATAAAAATTAATCCCAAGACTCACGAGGGCCTTCTTCAGGGGACCCCCCCTCCCCTCCATGTAGGGAATGGAACATGAGAAGTTTCTGAAGAAACGTGGGCTTTTCTTCAGAAACTTCTCATATTCCTTTCTCTACATGGTGGAGCTCCCCTGAAGCACGCCCTAATTTTCATTTACCATCAGTTATTTATTTCGCTTTTATATTTCCTTTAGCTGCATTTGTGCATGGGTTTATAAATATTCTGTTTCAAGGTTTTTTTTTTTTTTTTTTTTTTTTTTTTAATAAAACAATTCAAGTTTTATTCCTTCTTCTAACTTTTTTGATTTATCATATATATATGTATATACATAATAATAATAATAATTATTATTATTATTATTATTATTATTTTATAAATGTTTTCATTCGTCATTTTCTTTCATATTTATAATTTCGATTAATATATCTAGGTTTTATTATTATTTTTGATTTTTTTTTTTTTATGTATATATTACCTTCTTATTTAGGATTTGAAGTTTTGTGTTAAGTAAAATATATGTTTAATAACATTTCTATGCAAAATTTTAAAAAATGATGAAAATATATAAAATAATAAAACGAATTTTCATAAATATTTTAAAAATATTAGTGATTTTCGTATCAAGTAATTAAGTGTTGTTAAACTTGATTGTAGTGATTAAAATTTAGAATTTAGTAAATGGTTTTAAGTAAACAAGCAATCTTAAAAATAACTTATTAAACATGTAATAGAATCGTAACTTATGTTTAGTAGCTGTACATAATAGTGTATGTAATTTCAAAACTAAATTAACTTAAAAAAAAAATAAATAAATAAATAAAGGTATTTTATTTTATTTTATCGAAATGTTTGAATATTTTTAAGTCTTAATATGTTAATGACGTCAAAATATATAGAATGATAGGCTCCTGAACTATATCATATATATATATATACTAGCAGACGCGGCCACGCGTGGCTGCGGCTAAGTAATACGTTGATAATTTGATAAAGTAAATAGTATTTCCCCACAACTGGATTTGGCGATTTTTTTTTGGCGCCTTTTTGAACGATAACGAAGTCGTTCTGGATTCTTTGCAATAAAATATGGTAACCTGCATGCTTTTATTTTAGATTTATGATTTAGCTTATGATTTTATCATTTATGATTTTTAGATTTATGATTTAGCCATAATCGCCAAATCCAGTTGTGGGGAAATACTATAGTTGTTACCCACAACTATAACTTATAATATAACTTCAGTAATTATATTCGGATAATTATAACTTCAGTATATCCCCACAGCTGAATTATGCGATTTTTCTTTGGCGCCGTTTTCAACGATAACGATGTCGCTCTGGATTGTTTGTGATATAATATGGCAGCCTATATGTTGTTTATTTTGGATTTATTATTTTATGCTTTTGATTTATGATTTAGATTATCATTTATCATTTATGATTTATAGATTTATGATTTAGCCGTAATCGCCAACAAAAAATCGCCAAATATCGTTGTGGGGATATACTGATTAATATATTACTGAAAAGATATATTTTAACGAAGTGGGGAGAAGATTCCGAGTATGTTAAAATTTTAATAGTAAATTCAAGTTGATCAAGAAGGAAAGCATTGAGGATTAAGATAAGAAAATTGCAAGATTTTTAAGATCGCATTTTCAGCAATAAATATGAGTCAAAATTTAATGCAAAATACATATATAAATCACAAATTTAATCAGGAACGTTAAATTGGTAAGTTATTAAAGAAAAAGTAAAGAAAAATAAGAGAAATAATTAATTAAAGTTTCGAACATCGATCATGTAGATTAGCGTTACAAAACAAATAAACAAACTTAAACTCTTCCAGACTTTTAAATAAGTTTTAAATTAAGTTTTAAAATTTAATATTAAATGATACAGACTTTTAAATAAGTTTTAAAATATTGAAATGGTTACTTTTTATTTAGAAAGTTATGTATAGATCACAAATTTCTTAAAGAAAACGAAGTGATACAGATTAGAATAATGCAACAAAAATTGAAAAAGCAAGGTTATGTCGTAAATAAATTTTTAACACACGTGTCACGTGAAATAAATTGTAGCATATACATAATGTATCTGATATAAGATATTAACATGTTCCAGCGGAATAAATTTCATATCTATCATCCTTGGCGGAAAAAAAATAATATCGCCAAATTATCTGGTGCACACATTTAATTCCTTTCAAAAATCATGGTTATTTTAACAATTTATATTAAGAGAGGAATGAATAATAAGAAACAATATTTCGCACAATACATATTACGAAAATATAATCTAGCTTGTATATTTTCGTGTTACATTTTTGATCGCCAAATACGAAAAACTCCAAGGACGACAGAGCTTTGAAATTTAAAATTAAAATTTTGTCAATTTGACAGCAAAATAACTCAATCTAACGTATGCACATGATAAATAATACATATCTATACAAAAATATGGGGATTAAAATCCGAAAATAATTTTCCTCGTTTTTTAATAATTTTTTACAAAAAATACAATGGACGATTAACATAAGAAATCTTTTTCACAGACTGTCAGTGACGTCACACTTCGCTTGTGTATAACTACATACTTTATCAATGCGAATAAAATCTTTAAATTGATTATGACGTCAATTTTCGTGAGATGTATAATTTAACTTTTTATAATTTTTTAACGTTCACGTTTGATTAAATGTATTTACTTTTATGTCGAAAGAAAATGAACTCGTATTTTTTTCTTTTTGGCAACAATTAAACTTATGGAACTCACAGATATTTTGGAACAACTGTAACAAAGGTATATAATTAACAAATAATTGCAATAAAACAATATTGTGACAATAAATTGAGATAAAAACTATCGTATCTCTCAAGTTAGACCAAACTGCACACAGTGTGCAAAATTTCATTAAAATCGGTTCCTTAGTTTAGGAGTTTATCGCGGACAAACATCGTGACATGTAATTTTTACATATATACAAATATATATATATATATTTATTTAATGTATTATATGCTAAGACAATACAAATCTGAAACTACACGTCGCAGCATATGACTTATTATTATTGTGTTTTTAAAACTTTATACAATAATTCATGATTTGTATTTTTTATAGTTTTTAAGATTTTGCAAAATATATTATAAAACGTTTTATAATACCTTAGATATTCACTAGAAGAAAATTTATTTTATTTCTAAAAAGAGCCTTATCTAAAGAACAAACACAGATTGCATTGATACTAAAATTAAGTAAAACACTATTCAGTATCCTGAAAACAATCTAATCACTAAATCTCAATATATTTTAAGAAATGTCATTTATTTGATTAGGTTTATATGTCAATGAATAAGTTATCTATTGCGTTCATATCAAGCTACCTATTTCATTTATATTGTGAAAAACCTTTTTTTTAATTGCAAAACTGTAAATTCCATCACATTAATAATATTTTACTACAAATATATCCGTAACATTAATACTACTGTAAGACAATTTCCTTTCCAATGGATTATGACTCTTCGATGAATTTAAATTTACGCAAAAAGATGAAGCTCATACTTACACAAACACATTAAAATATGATTACATGTATAAATGATAAAATTTTCTATCTATAAAAATCACCTGATACAGCCTTTCAAATTAAAAAATATATATATATAGTATTTCATTATGTTGTTAAAATATTGTAGGACATGCACTTATTTTTGTACATACAAATTTTATATGGTAACTTAATGAAAAAACGTATCAAAGCAGTTCTAGATTGACTAACGCAAAAATTTATTTTCTTACAGGTTTGAAAACAATCAGTAATTATTGATAAATGTATTTAATTTAATGCAAGAATTTTCTTAAAATGTGTATTTACTGAATTTGTGTACATGTATCAAAGTGCCAAAAATGTAAATAAAGCATTTCTTTTTCTTCTGTTTTTTATGTCAGTTTTATTATTCTTAAAAATAAAGTTTAAAAATAAAGTGTGAAGTTTTGTAAATAAAAGTTCAATAATACGAGTTTTGTAAATTGAATAGTGGCAACTTAACCTTGAAACTCGCAGAAGGGCGGGCATGCGCAAACAGGATATGGGAGCGGTGAGGTGGCGCTGTTGTCGATGTGTAGAGTGCAAAAAACAGTCGATCTGCTAAGAAGGGTAGTTGTTGTGTGGCGTTAAAGTGACGAGTTTCGTTTCCATCGCTCTAAAGCATGTTTTCAAAAGGTGATCAGCAGTCGTGGCTTAAAATCAAAGTTGCCCGTGGCAAAAATGCAACAGAATGCTATCGAGGATTAGTGGAAGCCTGTGGCTCAAATACTTTGCCGTATAGGACAGTAGCACGATGGGTTCAAGCATTTCGTTTGGGTTGGAATGAAACTGCGGATTTGCAACGCACAGGTAGGCCCTCCATTCCTCAAGAGCAGATTGACATCCTGAGCGTTCTCCTTTCCATAGACCGCCGATGGACTGTCCGAGAATTATCCTTAGAGGTTGGTCTGAGTCATCAAACGGTGTGGCGCATAATGAAGAAATCTCTCAACATGAGGAAAATTGCGTCCCGCTGGGTTCCACATCGACTAACCGAAGTACAGAAATGGCACCGGTATGCACTGGCTTGCACCCACTTGGAGAGATACCGCAATGAAGGAGACGCATTTTTGCAACATATTGTCGCCATTGATAAGATATGGGCACGAGCCTATGAGCCTGAATTAAAGCGTCAAACAAATGAATGGCGTCACCATGGTTCGTCACGTCCACAGAAATTTCGACAGGAACCCAGTCTGGTGAAGGTTATGCTGATTGTGGTATACGACTGGGACGGTGTGATTCTTACACATGATGTACCTGAAGGACAAACTGTGAACGCAGATTACTATTGCCGATTTCTACAGCACCATCTGCGTCCGGCTATGCGGCGTAAACGTCCACGTTTATTGCACAACAATATCCCTACTGTATTGCATGACAACGCTCGTTACCATGCCGCAAACAATGTCACACTCCTATTGCGACGGTGGCAGGGGGAAATCCTTGAACACCCTCCCTACTCTACCGACATGAGTCCTTGTGACTTCAATCTGTTTCCGAAGTTTAAGTAACCCCTCCGAGGTCACCGATTTCCTGACATTTCATCTGTACTCCACGCAGTAGGGCGCTCGGTCGCTCACATCAACAATCAACACCTTGCCACTGGTCTACAACGGCTTCCCGACATTTGGCAAAAGGTTATAAGCTTTGCTGGTGATTACATAGAAGGAATGTAATGCAATTGTACTTGTAACCTCATTAAAAATGGATTTATACTTATGTTGCCCTTACTTAATTTACAGCCCTCGGATTTTTAAATATGTAGAATGAGATTAATTTAAAAGTACACTGTTAAATAAAATGGTAAATTTCACCAAAAAAATGGTTTTATTTTAGCTGTAACTACTATCTTGGTGCTAATTTTTACTATCTTAATAGTGTCATTTGAGTAATAAGTACTATTTATATGAATATACACAGAAGATAATATATCGAAATATTGGTTGCAGCTGAGTTGGAACCACTTATCTGGTAAAATTTATTATTTTATTTTCAACAGTGTACATAACTTTGTACGTTCTATAATAATCATCTAGATAGATTTAATTGCATTGATTTTGATAATTTTCATCATTTGTTGTCCTCTTAAATGGACTTTTATTTGTATAATTATATAATAAATATTATTTAAAAAAAAAGAAAAAAGGATGAAAAAAGGATAAAAAAAGGGGGGGGGGGAAGAAGAAAGACGAAAGAAAGATTAAAAAAAAATAAATAAATAAATAAACCTTTTTTAAAGGAGAATTTTTTTAAGAAAAGTTAACTTTAATTCTATACACGCACGATTTTTACTAAAATTTTAATATAAAGCAAATAACGGGTAATAAGATATTTATAACTACTTTTCTCTGTGAATACATTTATTCGAGAAAGAATAATACACCTCGTTCATATGTCCTAACAAGTCATTATTTCATATTAAAAACGTACATTGTACCCCAATTCTAATGTCTTTTAGCATTAGAAAAGTTCACATTCCAGCAACTCATTAAAATGTTCTGCTTCTGTGTATTGCTAAATTACAAAATATCTGCATTACATCTAACATTAGCTCGAAAGCTTAACAACAACGTAGAATATACGATAATAATGACCACATTTATATCAGGGTATGCACCGTTGTAAATGTAGTTCCAAATACTGAATAAGTATATAAGCCTAATTGTTCTAGAATGTTTGTCATCATTTTAAATTTCTAAGAATTGCATTATTATATTTTTAAATTCCTTACTGATACATAAAATGTAACTATATTTGTTCTAAATAGTTATTTAATAAGGATAATTGCAAAATTAAAATAAATAAATAAACTTATTCATTTAACCGTTATGTTCATAAGACAATCCCAGCTAAAAAACTGTCTTCAAAAAATCTAGAAAAAATGCAGACAATGTGAAGGTATTTTAAATAATCCTTGCGTAAAAAGTCTCCAAAAGAATTTTTTTTTACATTATCATTCCTACATTACAGTTACACTATCATTATCATTTTTTAAATTATCATTCCATAGGGTTTTCCAGAGAAATCTTGCAAACATCGATGAATTAAAACAGATCATAACTGAATAAATCTCGTCAATAGCACCAACAATGCTGCGCAGTGTGTCAAGAACTTGGTTCGACGTGTTCATGTTTGCATTCATAATGGTGGCGAACATTTTCAACATTTCTGTGAGGAATGATAATGTAAAAAAAAAATGAATTAAATTACGTTTTTCAAAAATAATATTATTACAGAATTTAAAAAAAAAAATGTGCGTCTCCACTTCTGTTTTACCTCACAAATAAAGTTGTAACAGTCCAACAGTGTTAGAAATTGTCTCACAAACTTAAACAAGGTTCGAACAACCATACTTCCATGTTAGAATTGTTGTCACAAACGTCAGATTTAAGGGTTATAACAAACACCCACGGGTACTCTTTTAAACTGATCACTCTGTATATATATATATACAAAAGCAGTATGTTTTAACAAAAAATATAATTTACTGTGTATTGGAATAAACAGAAAACGTAAATGCAATTTAGAAGTAAAAATGTTCTATATATATATATATTTCTTTTTTTGTTCTTTTGAATAATTTCAAAGACCAGTAAAATTACTTTGTGGAAGAGGAAGAATATCACTGTATTTGTAATATGAAAACAAAATTGTATTTTTTTTTAATGCATGATTTTTTTGATAATTTACTTTCCACCATAAGTTTCACGGATACTTTTAAATTAAAATTTTACTATCGATGTTTCCATTTAGGCTTTAAGAAAATCCATGAAAACTTCAATATCTCAATAAATTTAATTTAATCTCTACAAAGTTTCATTTATCATCGTTCACAAACGATTATAACACTAAAAAAATCTGGAGTGACTCCACTCGACTTTCCGAACATTGAGTAACTAACAGTTTTGTAGATAAAATAAAGAAAGAGGAGTTGCTAAACAAACAAAAAAGAGAAAACCATAACAGAGTGTTTGAGTATTTTTCTCCATATATCACACGAGGTTTTATTTAACGCTACTGAACTTTGAGCCCTTAGATCATAAGGATAAAGAATTTTTCGTTGTGTCCCTGTAAAAATCTATAAATGCTAGATTCACCAAAATGCTTATAGTTAGTGCAACAGTGATTTATAATATTCATACAAATTTTCAGCTCAATTGAATAAGGCGTTTAGATGCTATCGCTGGTCTCATAGGCCATAAAGATAAAGAATTTTTCTTTGTCTCCCTGTAAAAAAACTGTAAGTGCTAGATTCACCAAAATCTATACAGATTGAGTATCTGTGACCTATAATATGTGTATAAAGTTTTTGCTCAATTGACTAAGGCTCGGAAAGTAAAAAGATTTTTTTTTTTTTTTTTTTTTGTATTACATGCATAAGCGTTTTTATGTTCATGGTTTAAAAATTTTAAAACTTTGAATGTAAAAGACACATGCTTAATTATAGGTAATTCGTATAGTACTCTACTCATTTGTCACCTCCTTTCAATTTAAAAACACCAAAGAAATATTTTTCTGTATAGCTTTTAGTTCCCCATTTTACTATAGGTATGGGAAACTTAGGTAATCGTGAAAATTTTCGACCTCGTTTTTTTTTACTTTTTTTTACTCGTTTTCAGGTGTGAGGATACCGAAAATGACAAAATTTGTGTGGTGTCCGTCTGTAGGGTGTCTGTTAGTTTCTTAGTCCGTTAGTGTGTTAGTCCGTAATTGTGTTAGTCAGTTAGTATGTTAGACTGTGTACACGATATCTCAAGAACAAATTGTCGCAGAGACGTCAAATCATATTTAAAATATTACTTTCAAAACTGGCAAGAACCCTATGTATTTGCAACATTCTAATTAAAAAATTTCGTAAGTTATTTGAAATCTACGATTTTCTTAACATGGGAGAATAGGGCAAAATTTCACTTAAACTTGCATTAAATGAAAATCTTTTGCTGTAAAAATGTCAGACCAGTTTTAAAATATCAGTTTTGATACCGGAATGAACATCAGTTACTGTAAACATGCTACTTTAAAAATTTCGCAAGTTATTCGATATTGACGAATTTCTTAACATGGCAGAATAGGACAAAATATCACATAAACGTCAATTTTGAGGGATATTTTCGTCGTAAAGATGTTAGACTAATTAAGAAATATTATTTAGGATACTGGCATGAATATTATTGACTATGAATTTTCCAATATAAAAATTTCGTAAGTTATTACAATTTTACAATTTTCTTATCATAACAGAATAGGGCAAAATTTTACATAAACGTCAATCTTGAGGGATATTTTCATCATAAAGATGTCAGACCACTTTTGAAATATTATTTAGGATACTGACATAAATACCATAGTGTAAGAATTTTCTAATTTAAAAAAATCGTAAGTTAGTTGGAATTTACGATTTACTTAAAATGACAGAATAAGGCAAAATCGAGCATAAACGTCCATTTTGAGGATCATAAATATATCAGACAATTTCAAAATAACATTTATGATACTTGTATGAACATGATTGACTACAAATAATCTAATAGGAAAATTTCGTAAGTTATTCGAAATTTAAGATTTTATCAACATAGCAGAATGGGGCGACATTTCATATAAATATGCATTTTTGGATTGTTGCATTGGAAATAGTAGCATGAAAATAAACTACAAAATTGATCCCAATAAAATAAATTAATAGATTAGAATAAGATAAATATATCGAACTGAGTGGTGGATAGCTTATTAGGCGAGGAGTTCGTTCTGTCACTGTGTTAAGCGTTTGGTCAAATTAATTTCTCTTAACATGAATATAATATGTCCTGTACAAGAAATTTATGAGAATATACATATAATGAGGAACTGAGCTGAGTCCACCTATGCCAACTTGTTTTTCCTTCATAAAGATTTTTATAACAATTGGTCGACAGAGTAGAATACAAACTTAGATATATATGTGTGTATATATATATATATATATATATATTATATATATATTCGTTATTTTTATGTACAATGTTTTTATGAGGAGGCTACAAGAATTATTCTTATTTACGATGATCTATATTTCAACAAATATTTTCGTTTTTAAAAAACTCTCTCTCTCTCTCTCTCTTTTTTTTTTTTTTCGTAATTTCTCACATTAAGTGAGACTGTTTGTTTGTGTTCACTGTTTGTTTATTCTTCGAGTCGATTTGCTATAATATTTTCATTTAAAACTAATAAAAAAATGAAAAGTTTAATGCAATAAAAAAAATAGCGTTAGGAAAATTACTTATTATATTTTATTTTATTTTCATTAATATTTATAATAATTAATATCATTTTTTCAATGAAAACTTCTGAAAAAAAAAAAAAAAAAAAAAAAAAAAAACTCTCAAAAATTTTTTTTACAATATTTTTATAAATTAAAACAAACTTTACGGATTTTTTAGATTTAATAAATCAGTTTAAAAAAGTATATTATATTTTTATATATATCATAAAATAAATAACTTGTGTTTAAAAATTGTGTACTTTAAATTTTGTGTTTAAAAAACTACAAAATCAAAGTATTCCACGGTATCTGTTAGATACCAAGAAAGATAAAATGCCTTGAGGTTAAAATCTTCACTCTGTGTGTGCTTTTGATAGCGTTTCTATCTTGATAATATTTTATTTTTCTAATATCAAGTTCAATTGGCTGGAGAAAATAGAATGACATTTGGTAAGGGTTTAGGTCTGTATAAAATTCAAAAGCATATTCATCTATCAATTCAAAATTTTTGTTCGGTAAGGTGATAGAGACAAATATATATATTGTATTTCAGGAATAAGACTCTTGTCTGTAAATCTCTCAGAATTAATATATATATATATATATATATATATATATATATATATATATATATATTTTAGACTCTAGAAATGAAGGTTGGGCTTGTGTGGGATAAAGCTGATTAACTACACTAGGGACTAAGGCCAGCACCAGATATGAAGGAATCTAAAAATACTTTTACAATATAATACAAATGTGTTTTTTTTTCAAACGTTTGCTTTAATAAAATGTTAACGTATTTTGGCTCTCTTTTCGTGAATTGTTTTAAGAACAATAGAGTTCTGTATTTTAATAAGACTGTGTTCTTTACTTTCTCTCCTGTTTTTTATACCTTATTAAAGGCTTCATAAAAATTCAGTTTTTCTTTCTTTCTTTCTTTTTTAAATTACTTTCGACAGTTTAATTAAATTCAATATTTTAAGAAATATTCTTAAAGCTTAATATTTTAATTACTTTCTATTTAGAGAACAATACAGTTGATTCTAAATTCAAACTTTAGTTATAAATGCTAGACTTTGGTTGATTATAAATTGTAAATTTGCTTTGATTTTTCTGATTTGCTTTGATAAATTGTAACTTTGTTTTGATTATTGTTAATTGACATTGAAATATCAATAATGGTCTTTAGTATGCTTTAATAGTTATCATTTTGTGTTGTTTCTATATACATTTCATCCGCATCCTTTTTCTTTATAAATTTTACGTTATTACAATACATTATTCATTTTCAGATTTTTTTTTTTAAACTAACATTTACGGGTTAATTTAAATAGTTATTTAAGAAATATTTCCGTTTTTCACCTTATTTAAGTTTATAATTTAATTTTTTAATATTCTTTCTACTAAAGGGACTCTACAATTGATTTTAAATTCAGGTCATTACATTAGAAAAAAAATCATTCTATTCTATCCACAGCTTACTGTGAGGAAAAATACAAAAAGACGTTTTAAAATTAATAAATATAATTAATAACTTTAATAATACCTTTTTCCATATGTTGCTTTCAATTTATTATTTTTAATTCCAAACTATCTTCATTCTGAAAAGCGCAATTTATATTGACATGCAAAGAACGAAGTTCAGGTAGAATTATGCTAGTTCTATATAAATCTTATATTATAATTTGTGAATTATATTACTTTTAGTAAGTATGTCATATTTTCTTTTATTTAGAAAAGAATTTCTTTACTCTAATTATTATTATTATTATTATTTTATAAGAGACGAAAATATACTGCACGTCTGAACAAGTTCTTTTTTTTTTTTTTTTTTTTTTTACAATTAAAATTTGAATACAAAATTTAGAAAAAAAAATGTCAAAGAAATTAAAACTGTAATTCAGTAAAAATATAGTATAAATTATAATTTATCAAAACACAATACTTAATCTTGAATTCAACAAATTTATGTTATTAGCCGGCAGATCTTTATTTGAAATCTTTCCAAAAAGGGAAAATATGCTTTCCAAAGTTATTTCTTGATAATATTGTAAAAGAACATTGGATGCAAAGAAATTTTACTCGTTGCTAATCTTGTGTAATCGAATCATCGGAATTTCAAGCAATATTCTTCCTTCTTGGGTTATTTCCAAACATACTAATGATTTACATGTTCTTTTTTTTATGTGTGTATTTTTGGTAAGTGTTTTTAGTGCAGCAGATTCACGATTTCAAAATTCCATGAAAAATATTTTTATGATTATTTATTTATATAGTGAAAGAAAATTTTCTAAATTAAATTATTTTGCTAATCAGAACAATTTAATAGAAATAATCATAAAAATATCCGTAATGGAATAATTATTTAAATATTGTGTAAGATCCATTTTTTAAGTTAAACTGGATTGTAAAAAATGTGATATTTTTTATATTGATATCAGCATAAAAGAATAACAAGGTATCACAATTTTTTATTACGGAAGTCAATAGGTTATAGAGTCGAAAATTTTAATGAACACGGCTACACGTAACATATACTTTACATATACAGTTTAGAGCACTTTCTTACGATATACGCTAAAAAGTATCCATCCTGAAAATCGTAGAAAATTACGAAGCACCATCTGTTGCACGATATATCCCTTACAGAACACTTATCCCAGGTACATCCTGGGGATGTCCCTTCGATGTTTTTTTCCTCCACGGGATATCATTAGGATTTCCTTGGGAGAAAATGTGTTGTTAGGGATCCGAATTAAACCAACATAGTGTTTTATAATATCCATCTGATATATTCAGGTTATTTGCATAAAATTTGAAAGATAACCATTTTATAAGTCAAAAAATTCAGTATAGTAACATAACATGTTAGACGACATTTGTTAAAATCTAATCAGCTCAATTTATATCAAGGTGAAACTGTAATTATAAAGTTTTCTGAAGTAACGTATATAATATTTTGATAACCCCTCGAGAAAGACATACGTATTTTTATTTCTTCTTCTTCTTATTTTTTTTTTAATGGAAAAATCCTGTTAAAGAGCATTTCGAAGGGTGTAAATGCACAAAAACAGGTAGTTAAATATTTTCACGAATCCAAACATTCCTTCTTATGCACATAAGATAAAATAAAATATAAAAGATTGTTAAACTAAAAAGACAGTTAACATACTTTAACTAGTTATTTTAGAAATATTTCTGTTTTACACCATATTTAAGTTTAAAATTGGTCTTTTTAATATTCTTTCTATTAAAAGAGTTGTACATTTGATTCTGTATTTATAGTAAAAAAATTCATTTTTTTTAGTTTTTGCAGTTTACTGCCCGGGAAAATACAAAAAGTAATTTTTTTAAAATAAATAAATATATTTAATAACTTTAATACATACTTATTTCTATAAATTGCTTTTAATTTACTCATATTCATGATTATTATTTTTAATCCAAATTATTTCCCTTCTGAAAACGTAATTTACATTGACATACACAGAACGAAGTTCGGGTAGAATTCTGTTGGTTCTATGAAAACTTTTTCTTACAAACTGTGTATTACATTTTGGTTTATAATCTTTATACCATCCTTTCCTTTATTTAGAATAAATTGCTTTAGTCTAATTAATTTTTCTTATAAATGATAAAAATACATTACACCACTAAAATTTAATACAAAAAAAAAAAAAAAAAAAAAAAGAAAGAAAGAAAGAAAGAAATTAAAAATATTACCGAAAATTAAAATTGTAATTCATTCGACTTCGGTCAGATCTCGTTATCAGCCATTACTCGAAAGAAATATTGCAATGACTCACTTAAAACATGCTCTGTTCGTGCCAAAAGATGACACAAGCACACACACACACACACACTCACACACAAAAAAGAAAGTATTTGGGTTTTGGGGGATTTTGGGGTGTTCTTACACGGTTGGCTTACGGTAATGCATGAGAAGCAATATTTCAGCTGCAATTAGTAACGAAATTTACTCGAAAGTTGATAGCAGTTAACGTATTTCTAAACCAGTCTTGATGAAAAATATTATGAAAATCCTTGAAAAAATTTGAATATAATGGAATGCTAAAGACAATGTAAATATATTTTTGCAAAGATAATACAATAAACTAGAGATTTTTCCAAGCAATATTCATTTTTATTTTATTATTATTATTATTTATTTGTAGAACACACGGTTTTTTCAGTTTGTCTCAAGACTTTAGTGACATCATTTAGAATATGTTCATGTTTAGAAATATCATTTACAAATATATTCAAGTGCATTACGAACTGCAATTGGTCATTCCTAGAAATGCATTTCCGTTTGTGTTAAGCGTTTTTTAAATTTTTAAACAATGTTTAATAATGATTCTGAATTTAATTACGTTATCTGTTTATCTTTTTGTCTGTTCATCGTGTAATCATTTAGATAAAGTATATTGAATGTTGTAAAATACAACAAGTACGTACATTTGGAAAGTGTTAATACTTTTCAGACTCACATGATTTTTCTTTCTTGTTTACTTCTATTTTAGATCTTAGTGTTTGGAAGATTTTTCCCATGATTTATCAATGATAATAAATCACAACTTTATGCTTCGAATTGTATTGAATTAGTGTACCCTTACCCGCTTTCAACCCTCTTCAATGGAAAAAAAAAATCACTATATCGTTGTTCCTTGTACCCAAAAAAACTTGAGCAAACCCAATCTTTTTCAAAAGTTGGCGCCACTGGCACCAGCCACCATTAGTGCACACGACGGTCTTTGGCCGGCTCGAGTTCCGAACCCGCAATATTGCAATTACGAGGCCGGCGCTCTACCGACTGGGAAACCGCGGCCCACTCTGATTTAGTCAGCCTATGCATGTACTAAATCTGTTCGTTCCACGTACTGCAAAGAAATCAATGACTCAGATTGAACACGGAGGAACAACACGAGAGTTTGCTATGTTTGGCGAATTAGCACATCATCAACTGTGATAGTTTTAGGGAACATAATCTAGGAAATTTGTTTTACAAAACTAAAAATAAATAAATAAATAAATCTGTTATTGATCAAATAAAAAAAAAATCGAAAGCTGAAATAAATAAACTTTTTTTTTAAAGAAAATAAATTGAAAATATTGATATTTTTTATTTCATTTATCTGTTGAATAGGAAAAATTAATTATTTACATCTTTAAAAAATAAATTTCTCTAATTGGACCTAATATTATTTATTCATACATACCTTATAAGGACACTTTCTTTGAACTTATTTTGTTTATTTATAGAAAACTTGATCTATTTCAGTACTATATGAACGCAAAAGGATTACAAAGACTAACTTTAATCTTACTGAATAATTTTAATTATTTCAGCTTAAAAATTTGAATAAAAAAAAAAAGTCTTCCTTTCGATAATTCGTAAAACGTAAATTGACCGTTTAACTGAAATAGTTTAAACATTTATATTTGCGTTCAAACAGTTCTAAAATTCTACATTTGTTCTCAAACAGCTCTTCAGTTTTATTTTAGCATTGATTTTTAAAAGAAATTCTTTGTTTAATTAGTTCATGAAATAGTTTCCTGACTTTTATTTGATAATGTGTGATAACTTTATTTTGGAGTGCCAGTGTTATCTGAATAGCTTCAAAATAATAAATTTTTATTTGAATGAATTAAATTAAAATATTACCCTATTTTTTTAATAATAAAAAGGAATAACCATGTATCTCTGTTTTTTCAACATTATTGCATTTTTTTTGTTGTTTTCAAGTGTGAAAAAATCTGGAGTGATTCCACTCGACTTCCCATTAAATAAACAAAAGAGAAAGTTATAATAAGTTATATAAGCATATGCTATTTTTACTATTCTAGAGATTTTTTTTTTTTTAAAATAAATCACATAGTTAGTTTGGTTTTTGAGATTACTCTAAATTATTTTTTGTTGATTCTGAGTCATTACACAAAGAACTTTGGTTCAAAATGGTACAATAAATCGCATCAATAAAGAAATATATTGGATATACATATACTAAAATTGATATGTTGCACCACATAATAATAATAGAAAGAAATAGGGACATAAATGCATAAATGTATAACTGATTGTAATTTTAAGCCAAATTTTTTGTAATACCTTATATCCTCTATGTCTAAGAGATGGATTTAATTTTGGAAGAAATTCCCTAAAAAACCGCGTTACATAATATTTGGTTAAAGAAAATAGCATCAAAGACATAATAGGCGAGACATATTAAATCTTGGACGATAGGTCTAATGCTCCAGACCCAAACTCCCCCCCCCCTCGATGCCTTTTTCTAGTGAATTTTGTCCTTTTATTACTTCCGGTGTGAGCCTTTTTTTTTTTTTTTTTTTTTTTTTTTTTTTAACACACTTGACGTTGTGATTTTTTTTTTTTGTTTTTTTCCCATGCTATTTCTGTCAGTTTTTAGCTTTTTCCCCCTCTTTTTTTACATTCTAATGTGCGGTGGTAAAGTGTAGGTATTTCAGTGAAACTTATCGTAATGCATAAAGAATGTTAACAAAGAAAATAAATCTTTCAAAGTGCAGGAAATATATTATATACAGGGTGGTTATAACTCAACTTTCCCTATAAACAACATCCTACAGAGCAAACGGGTGAACGAAATGCAACGAAATATGGTAAATAGATCATACAAGATTTGCGCTCACAAAATTCCCCACCCCCACCAAAAAAAAAAAAAAAAAAAAAAAAAAAAAGGGGGTCCAAAATGTTCTCCAGAGGACGCCTTTTTCAGAAAAAACATTAAAGTTAACGCAATAAACGACCAAAACGGAATACAGAAACAATCTAAACAATCCAGAACAACAATTATGAGTTATAAATGGCAAAACCGGGAAACGCTGTCAGTTCAAGGAAAATAATGTCGAGATTTGCACTCTTGCGAAGAAGAGAAAGCTTTATGCAAAACAGGTTAGGGTATAAAACGTTTGTAGACGTCATGTTTTATGTTGTTTATGGTTAATATTGGCTCTGTATTCCGTTTTGGTCGTCTATTGTATTAAATTTTATTCGGAAAAAGCGCCCTCTGGAGACAGTACATTTTGGAACTTTTTTTTTTTGTATTCCGAGAGCGCATCTCTTGTATAGACTATACACAGGATAAGCTCACGGGAGTTTGAAAAAAAAGTAGTTTCAAAAAGTCCACCTGAGAAATGTCCACACGCCTTTTCCGGAAAAACTTCAAATTTAACACAATAAACGACCGAAACGGAATACAGAAACAATATTAACAATCCAGAATGAGAATTGTGAGTAATAAAATGTAAAACCGGGAAAAGCTGTCAGTTCTATTAAAAAAAAAAAAAAAAAAAAAAAAAAAAGTCGAAATTTGCATGAATGCGAAGAAGAATAAGCTTTATGCAAAACAGGTTAGGGTATAAAACGTTTGCAGACGTTGTCATGTTTTATGTTGTTTATGTTTAATATTACTTCTGTATTCCGTTATGGTCGTTTATTGTGTAAAATTTAATTTTCCTCGGGAAAAGACGCCCTCTGGGGGACATTTTGGAACTTTTTTTTCCGAAATTCCGAGAGCGTATCTCGTGTATAGTCTATATACCAAATTTCGTTTCATTCCATTCACCCATTTGCGTTGTAGGATGCTGTGTAAAGGGAATGTTTAATTATAACCACCCTGTGTGTATATATATATACACAGAGAGAGAGAGAGAGAGAGACTATGCACATACTTTTTTTAAGGACATTTCATTTGTTTATCGAAAATTCATTCTTTTAAAACACTATATAATCGGAAAAGATTT
This sequence comes from Salticus scenicus, assembly GCA_963930645.1. NCBI lineage: Eukaryota > Metazoa > Arthropoda > Arachnida > Araneae > Salticidae > Salticus > Salticus scenicus. The sequence goes on from OZ005648.1 coordinate 60,819,444, forward strand.
TCAATAATTTACTTTTATCTCAAAAAAATATTTTTAATTATTTCTGCTTGAAAATTTAACTATATAAAATAAAAATGCATTCATTTTAAGGATCTTCGAAAAGTAAACTGACTATATAACTGACTTGTGTGAAAAAATCTGGAGTGATTCCACTCGACTTCCCATTAAATAAACAAAAGAGAAAGTTATAATAAGTTATATAAGCATATGCTATTTTTACTATTCTAGAGATTTTTTTTTTTTTTTTTTTTTTAATAAATCACATAGTTAGTTTGGTTTTTGAGATTACTCTAAATTATTTTTTGTTGATTCTGAGTCATTACACAAAGAACTTTGGTTCAAAATGGTACAATAAATCGCATCAATAAAGAAATATATTGGATATACATATACTAAAATTGATATGTTGCACCACATAATAATAATAGAAAGAAATAGGGACATAAATGCATAAATGTATAACTGATTGTAATTTTAAGCCAAATTTTTTGTAATACCTTATATCCTCTATGTCTAAGAGATGGATTTAATTTTGGAAGAAATTCCCTAAAAAACCGCGTTACATAATATTTGGTTAAAGAAAATAGCATCAAAGACATAATAGGCGAGACATATTAAATCCTGGACGATAGGTCTAATGCTCCAGACCCAAACTCCCGCCCCTCGATGCCTTTTTCTAGTGAATTTTGTCCTTTTATTACTTCCGGTGTGAGCCTTTTTTTTTTTTTTTTTTTTTTTTTAACACACTTGACGTTGTGATTTTTGTTTTGTTTTTTTCCCATGCTATTTCTGTCAGTTTTTAGCTTTTCCCCCCTCTTTTTTTACATTCTAATGTGCGGTGGTAAAGTGTAGGTATTTCAGTGAAACTTATCGTAATGTTAAAGAATATTAACAAAGAAAATAAATCTTTCAAAGTGCAGGAAATATATTATATACAGGGTGGTTATAACTCAACTTTCCCTATAAACAACATCCTACAGCGCAAACGGGTGAACGAAATGCAACGAAATATGGTAAATAGATCATACAAGATATGCGCTCACAAAATTCCCCACCCCCACCAAAAAAAAAAAAAAAAAAAAAAAAAAAAAAAAAAAAAAGGGGTCCAAAATGTTCTCCAGAGGACGCCTTTTTCAGAAAAAACATTAAAGTTAACGCAATAAACGACCAAAACGGAATACAGAAACAATCTAAACAATCCAGAACAAGAATTATGAGTTATAAATGGCAAAACCGGGAAACGCTGTCAGTTCAAGGAAAATAATGTCGAGATTTGCACTCTTGCGAAGAAGAGAAAGCTTTATGCAAAACAGGTTAGGGTATAAAACGTTTATAGACGTCATGTTTTATGTTGTTAATGTTAATATTGGCTCTGTATTCCGTTTTGGTCGTCTATTGTATTAAATTTTATTCGGAAAAAGCGCCCTCTGGGGACAGTTAATTCCGTGAGCTCATCTCTACGGGAGTTCGAAAAAAAAATAGTTTCAAAAAGTCCACCTGAGAAATGTCCACACGCCTTTTCCGGAAAAACTTTAAATTTAACACAATAAACGACCAAAACGGAATACAGAAGCAATATAAACAATCTGAACAAGAATTATGAGTAATAAAATGTAAAACCAGGAAAAGTTGTCAGTTCTAGGAAAAAAATGTCGAAATTTGCATATTTGCGAAGAAGAGCTTTAAGTTTTGCTTTATGCAAAACAGGTTAGGGTATAAACCGCTTGTAGACTTTGTCATGTTTTTTGTTGTTTATGGTTAATATTGGTTCTGTATTCCGTTTTGGTCGTTTATTGTATTAAATTTAATCCGGAAAAAGCGCCCTCTGGAGACAGTACATTTTGGAACTTTTTTTTTTTTTTTTTTTTTTTTTTGTATTCCGAGAGCGCATCTCTTGTATAGACTATACACAGGATAAGCTCACGGGAGTTTGAAAAAAAAGTAGTTTCAAAAAGTCCACCTGAGAAATGTCCACACGCCTTTTCCGGAAAAACTTTAAATTTAACACAATAAACGACCGAAACGGAATACAGAAACAATATTAACAATCCAGAATGAGAATTGTGAGTAATAAAATGTAAAACCGGGAAAAGCTGTCAGTTCTATTAAAAAAAAAAAAAAAAAAAAAAAAAAAAAGTCGAAATTTGCATGAATGCGAAGAAGAATAAGCTTTATGCAAAACAGGTTAGGGTATAAAACGTTTGCAGACGTTGTCATGTTTTATGTTGTTTATGTTTAATATTACTTCTGTATTCCGTTATGGTCGTTTATTGTGTAAAATTTAATTTTCCTCGGGAAAAGACGCCCTCTGGGGGACATTTTGGAACTTTTTTTTCCGAAATTCCGAGAGCGTATCTCGTGTATAGTCTATATACCAAATTTCGTTTCATTCCATTCACCCATTTGCGTTGTAGGATGCTGTGTAAAGGGAATGTTTAATTATAACCACCCTGTGTGTATATATATATACACAGAGAGAGAGAGAGAGAGACTATGCACATACTTTTTTTAAGGGCATTTCATTTGTTTATCGAAAATTCATTCTTTTAAAACACTATATAATCGGAAAAGATTTTCAATAATTTACTTTTATCTCAATAAAATATTTTTAATTATTTCTGCTTGAAAATTTAACTATATAAAATAAAAATGCATTCATTTTAAGGATCTTCCAAAAGTAAACTGACTATATAATTGAAATAATTTAATCGATTATATTTGCATTCAAACAGTTCTAAAATTTTATATTTGTATTCAAAAAGTACTTCACTTTTATTTTGACATTGATTTTAAATAGAAACTCTTTGTTAAATAAGTTCAGAAAATAATTTCCGGATTATTCGATAATGGAGGATAATTTTGTTTTGAGTGCCACTCATATCACAATATCTTAAAAATAATAAATGTTTATTTGAATAAAAATAATTAAAACATTAACCTAACTTGCAATAATTAACAAAAATTGCCTTCCTTCTTTTATTTTAAGATTATTATTATTATTATTATTATTATTAATTAATTAATATTTTCAAGCGTGAGGAATATCATTAATATTTTAGATCACAATTTTCTGGTTCTATAAAGAAATGTGGAGAAGAAAATAATTTTTTCTTTCATTAGTTAAATAACTTCTGTGAGGAATATGTGGTCTCCATACCTCAATCTTAAATTAATCTAACATAATTACTTAAGTATTAAATATGAAATTAGCACAGAGACTCAGATATATAAAAATAAAACCAAGAGTTTATTCAACCAGACTAATGGGAGGATGATCTGGAATTTTGGTAGCTCAGTCAGCGTATTTAAATACTTTATCAAATAAATGTACAATGACTAATTTAGATAATTTGAAAATATCTCACCCCAGAATAGTAGAAGTTAGACGAATGCACTCCTTTACGTAGACACCGTGACTTTCCAACAGATTCGCGGATTCCCGACCGAATCAGTTTTCCATTCACGAATACTCGCACTGATACACAACACCACTCAGCAAACTGCTTAACTTAAGCACAAGTTCTTCTCAACTACCGAAATATAACTTTATCCATACTCTAAGCTTTAGATATTGTCGTAGACTTACGTCAGACAAGGCTCCACTATACCACCTCTTTTACGAAAACCCATCTCGATCTTATATTATTTTCTACCAACTTCCTTTCTCTTTATTTCAATCAATCTTTCAAAATCGCTTTCAATTCATCTACCTCTCACAACTTAATTCCATCGTTACAGCACCATGTCGACACAAAACTAAACTGACCTAAACTTTCACCGAGTCACTGGTTTCGAAGCGATTTAACCGTCCCAACTGAATACTTTTCTGGATACAGCTTAATTTTAAACAGACTGTGGTAACCTTCTACAGTCTCAACCTCACACTTGTACTACCTAGAGAAATAAAATTTTCTTCGACTCATAATTTATTTTATTTGTTAGTTTTCCCTTTATAGAGAATAGTCATTTTAATAGTAATTATAGTTATTTTGGTTTTTGATACTGTTCTAGTGTCTCTTTTTTTTTTCTCTCATCCAGACTCTTTACATGGAAACATTCGGCTAAAAAGGGTTCAATAACTCCCATTAATACAGAGACGACGTTGAAATGCAATACCAAAACTGATATAATATAACATGTTATTGTGGAATAATAGCAAGAAATAGTGTTGCGTAACTTTTGAAATAATTACATTTTACATAATTTTAAAATTATAACTAACGTATATCATTTGCTAGCATAATGGTAAGCTATATTTGAGTAATATATTACATGTATTGAAGTCAAATATAAATGTTTAAATTTGGAGAAAATCCATTTATTTTACGCTTTCACTAATGCATGCTGATCAAAATAATATAAATACTATTTTTTGAGTAATATATATCATACAGCATTTAGAATAAGAACTTCGAAAATTACAGGAAATACATTTCTATTTTCAATATATGCACACTTTTTTTTTTAAATCCGTATTCTGTATTTATCTAAAACATATACTCTTTAAACATCATATCAACGTAAAAGATTTTTACCAATGTATTTTCAACTCAATGAAACTTTTTAAAATTTTTACCTTTGAAAATTTAACTAAATTGAAAATACACATATTCCATTTCACGGTTTGTGAAAATTATATTGATCGTATAATTCAAATAGTTTAAATATACATATTTGGAGTTCTAAAATTTTACATTTGTTCTCAAAGAGTACTTCAGTTTTATTTTGAAAATTGATTTTAAAAGGAAATTGTTTAATTAATTCAGGAAATAATTTCCTGGCTTTTACTTGATAATGGGTGATAATTTTATTCTCGTTGGCGCTCTTATCGCTCTGGATTAAAAATGATGATTTTTTATTGAATAATTGAAAGGAAAATGTTTGATTAATTTATAGTGTATAATTTTAATTAACATAGATTGATTTTTTTTAAATACAATTAATTTTTTTTTTAAAGTTGCTATTTTCATGCATGCAAAATTCGTTACAGTTTTAGTTTAAACTATTTAGATGTAAATAAATCTGGTAAATAAATCTGTATATGAATACTCATGTTATAAATTAAATGCCTTGATCGACTCAAAGAAGAATATTTTTATTTTATAATAGAGGAATTTTTGTGATATTATTATTCCCTGTCTAGAAAAATTCCATTTTAATAATTCATATATATATATTTATATCTATCTCTCTCTATATATATACTTGGTTTGGTTTTTGTTGTCACTCTAGAGTTATTTTCTGCACATACAATTTCATCACACCGGGACTTTCGATTCAGTAACTGACATTAATACTACTGACATTAAAACTACTCTAAACATAATCCATAAAACCAATATATAATAATATAAATTTATATTAACAATAAATAATGATCTGGAATTCTTGAAATAAATTACATTTTATATAATTACCATAAATAACGTATATCATTATATTCGAAAAATATATTTGTTTAATATATTACACCGTTTGAATTCAAAGATAATAATTTAAATTTGGCGAAAACCCCTTTAGCTCCTTCTTTAACTGAAAGAACAATACATGCTTGACTAAAATAATATAACAGACGATTTATTTTAGTGACATTTATCATACTGCATTTAGAATATGCTTCTCGATTAGAAAACTTTATATATACCTGAGATTCATTAAAGTATTATGCTTCTGCATACCGTTAAATTACGGAGACTTGTGTTAAAAGAGATTAAGTCGAATACTAAGTAACAACATAGATCAAAGTATGAGATTATAATGATCATGTTTACTGTAGAATATGTATCATTACGAATGACGTTCTGCAGATTGAGTAGACAGATAAGTAGTAATATTATTTCAGTGTAGTAAACATTGTCGAAAATTTTCTGCATTGTTTATTTATTTGTCAGTTGAAGTTTGGTTAAATACCTTAGTTTATGTACAAGGTATAATGTGCTTTGCACAAAACTAGGTTTTTAAGTATTAAATTTTAGAGTAAATTATATCATACTGCAAATAATAAATAGAAGTTCATTTTACAAACAAATAATTTTGTTTCCCTCTCAATTTTATTATATCGTGTAATATTTAAAGGATAAAAACAGACAACTATTATTGTAAAATTTGTTATTATGAGGAAGCATTGCGTACAGTATAGATTGTATATATTTATACCAATAACTAAAGGTACATAAATGAAAGCTTTAAATTATCCTTTAATTTCCTCGAAGTGAACAAAATAAATTATATATAAGTATTTTTGAAGAAAAAGGAAATAAAATTGCTTAAAAAAAAAAAAAAAAAAAAAGGATTTTTTAATATCTAGAAATGTATTAAGAAAATCATACATAGAAAAATATCGCATGATCGGAGATCGTGATGTGGAACATCGGAATGATGCGATATATTGGAGATCACGATGTGGAACTGAAATACATAATTGCAAGCAACTAGTGTTAACATATTAACATATGTACCTTGAACTTTGCCCCATATGATGGGCCATGGTAGCCCACTTGGTAGAGCACTTGACTTGTAATTGGAAGATTGCGGGTTCGATATTCGAGCCGGTAAAAATCCACCGTGTACACTAATGGTGGCTGGTGCACGTAAAATCTGTCGTGCCCGCAATGTCCTTAATGTTCCCATCAAAATTATACCTCTGGGGGTCACCGAAGATAGAGAGCCATCCCTTCCGTGGAGGATCAAAATTGTGATGGTATTTCTCCGGGCCAATTCTAGGGTTGAGTACCAGACAGTCGCCAATTTCCCATTGCGCAGCACTAGTGCGACGTAAAACCCAACCAACCGTCCATCTGATATTTTAGCAAAAAATTAATTTAAAGAAAATAGATACGTTAAGATAAAGAATTAAAATAAAATGGATAAAAATACACGATTGACTTTTTTTAAAACAACTACATTTTTTCATGTTGTGAAGCTTGCTAATTTTAAACCCAATATCAAGAATCTAAGTTAAATGCTACCGAAACAGTTGTCTGCTGTTATTATTTTTTTTTTCTTAACGTATCGGACGTTGAAGAGTTTACCTGGGTTTAGCTATCTAGAGCCATGTCTCCTTTTAATAAGTTCGTTGGTTTTCAAAGTTCCGCGGTTGCCTGGTGGGTAAGAGCAGCGAGTTCGTGATCGAAAGATTGCGGATTTGATCCTGGATCCGGCCGAAGACCGTCGTGTACGCTAATGGCTTCTGGTGGAAGTTAAATTCCGTCGTTGTCGCTAAGTCTATCAAGTTCCCATCAAAAATTTTACCTCTGGAGGATCCGGAACATAGATTTAACTCGTACTTGATCCGGATCAAAATATGAGTTCCTGTTGTTTGCTGGTGCTGCCATCTTTCACCAGCTTCTGGAGCTAAAGTCGCTCTTCCTCCCTAGTGGCGCTACTCTGAAAAACGGAAGGCGCACCCTTCTTGCCTTAACTACTTCCACTACCGGGGATCGGAATGCCCGAGAAGCATACGACAACAACATTGGTTTCCAAAAGTCTTACTGAGACAAAATATTTTTTGATTACATTTAGCTTAAAACGTTTAAAACTTTCTTCTTCTTCTTCTTCTTCTTTTTTTTTTTTTTTTTTTTTTTGTTAAGAACTTATAAAATTATATAAATACATTATTATATCATAAATAGATATAAAACTTGCTAAAGGTCATAGAAATAAATGAATTGCCTTTTAGTGTTAATTTTAAATAATTGTAAAAAGTTTGAAATTTATTAAAATATACCAAGTTAATAATAATTGATAAAAATATCGTTATATGTAATTATTTATTTAAAACTTTCTACGTGAAACAACATTATTTTTTTATTATTTAAATGTTTTTAGTAATAATACTGTTATTATACATATTTATGCACATTCTTAAAGAAAACTTTGGTATAAAGATGTTATTCTTTTCAGTATTTTGTAATCAAATCACCTGTGTTTAACGGAATTACACTTTATTTTGGTATCTCCCAAAATACTGAAATGATTTTTTTTTTCTTTCAGTTAATATATCCATGTGAATCGACATGAGATGAAATTGGTGCTTGTTAATATTTTTTCAAAGTGAATGAATCGGAAGGTACATATTGATTACACTAATAAGAATATAGATTTTTATCTATAATAAATTTCTAAAAAATAAATTCTAATAAACTTCATTCAATTAAATTCAATCATTTTTTATTTCATCAAGTTTAATTGTTATTATTATTATTATTATTATTATTATTTTTAAGGTGCAAATAAAATGTAACGAGAACATTATACATTACTTGCTATTTACAATATAATGATGATTAACACAGCATAAACAATAGTTTTTGAAGAACTTGTGGTTAAGAATATACAAGCAGACTCTTATTTTTCACAAAATATATTTCTATAAGCTACTTATATTTAAAGAAAAAAAAAATAAAAAACATATATTTTGCAATTTAAAAAGTAAATAGTATAAGCTGATATTCAGTTTTTCTCCATCTTCTCTAAAAAATCAAAATCAAAATTTAAATATATGTATAATACAAAATTTAATTTTGATTTTATCGCTGATAATATTGTTTTCATTGGTTAAAAAGTAATATTATCAAATATCCCAATATTCTTTTCTTTCTTCGAGAAAAAATTAAATTCAGCTCCTTCTATTGATGATAACTTTTGAATTTACATTATATTTGTGTAGAAGTTTTCATATAAGTAGCTCAATGTCTTTGACTAGAAAATATTTTAGCGCTTGTGGTTGCGCAATTAAATTTATTTTGTATAAACATTTATACATGTTCAGATATTAATTACTTTTATATGAGAATTTTTTCAAAACTGCTCTTGCATTACGTTTAAAAACCTATGTTTAATAACCTAACCTCAATTTAAAAAAAAAAAAACGCTTTTTTGCCATTTTTAAGAAACCTTTACATGTTCATGTATGTATGCGCTGGTTTAACAATATATATATATATATATATATATATATATATAAGTAATTAGATGAAGTCTTATATATGCATGTTACAACTATAATGCAGTTTAAACATTACTTTTTACTGGGAGATCTAAATATTCAGATTATTCTTTAATTAATTACTGGAATCCTTTTAGTCTTCGTGACAAACATATTGTGTAAATATACAACGTATGACAGAATAATTCGGGAAGCGTTTTTCTAGATATATCGTAGATCATCTGAATTCAAAAATGTCCGGTCATTTATTGTGGTGTAAGAACGTTTATTAATAATTAACTATCCAAGAATGCTTTTTATGTAATAATATATAATTAAAAATATTAAATTGATATTGCATTTAATAAATCTGCTTTATGGAAATAGCATCTTTTCTGAGCTGAAGGAAAACATGCCTTTTATTCTTCTATTTAACTTAAATAGCACCACAAACCATTACAGTGGGGCCAATTTGTAGGTGCAGAACTCAGTAATGAGGCTGATTTAGTGCAACACTATTTATTTTACATTTAAAAGTTACACACTTAACACACAAACAAACAAAAGGAACTATACAAAGGGGAAAGTTAAATGGATTTGATTAAATAGTAAGAAAAAAGAAATCCACATCCTACATGATGTATTTTTGTAGTCGTTAGCCATTGCGGCAAACGTCGACCACGTATTGCATTCACAGTCACTTCCCTTCTCTGGAATGATTTCTGGTTTCTCGGCAACCGGGTAACTAGAGGCCGCTGGGCTTGTAGCATAGGCGTGCTACAGGTTTTATTATATTTTCAATTTAAAGTAAATATCCATAGATGTCTTAAGAAAGCCTGTTGTTTCATATACAAAATGTTATACTGAATTTATTTTGTATGCATCTTTTATTTGTTTTGAATCTTTTAGGAAAAATTATTTATTAATGAAACGTAATTAGCTCATCTAAATCTTTTTCTTTTTTCTTTTTTTTTTCCCCCTTGATAATAGCTGTGAAACATTAAATTAAAAGTCTCTTTTGTATCTTTAAAAGGGAAAACAGAAATCATTGATTTTGGATAGGAATTATCATTTGGGGTCTTGATGATAAACTACCAATAAGATTTATTTTACTTGGAACAATCCGAATGTATTTTCCTAAGTTAAATGACTGACACTGAATTGAAAACTTCAATTAATTAAAAAATATCCCTAAAATATGCAGAAAATTAAAAAAAAAAGTTTTAACGAAAAATAAAATTAATGGGACAGTATAATAATATACTGTAGTGCAAAACAAATTGTTTAGTAGTTTTATTATTTTGCTCATATTTTTTATCAAATGAAAATTCAAACATAAATTCAATACAAAATTTATGTTTATAAGTTTAGTCGTTAATATTAATTCCAAAAGAATGAGGTCGAGAAGTTCTTTTAAAATTTAATTTTGAGGGTCAATGTCTATACAAATCATATTAAAATTACATAAATATAATGAAGGCTTTTTTCTTCTAAATCGTGCACTTAAATTTCAAAACATCCTAATACATTTGACATGATATTTACAGCAAAGAATTGTGATTAATAACATCCTAAAAATTTTATTTGAACATATTAAAAACGTTGTTTAGTTACATAACTGAAGCATTAAAATAATTGACGGTATTTAAAAATAAATATAAATAAACCAAAATCAAATTTTATTTAAAATAACAAAAATCATTTAAATTATTAGTTCAAAATATGATCATTTACTGTAACAGTATTTTTAGAGTACATTTAATTTGAAAACTAAGTAAAAGAAAAGTATATTCTTAACTTTGACAAACGAGAATTTTGTGATTTATATATAACCCAGATTTAAAACCAAGTTATATGACACAATTTCTCATTCAATAACGTAGATTATAAATTATTTGTATGATATCATCCAAACCTCTTTAAAAGTGTTTCAAAATTATAGTTATTTTTATCGGGAAAAATTTATGTTCAACATATTGCATCTAAAGGATTTCATGTCATGGTAATATTTTTTTCTTGCATAGATTTAGAAGCACTCTCTTTATAATATATACATAAGAATAATAGAAAATAAATAAATATATTTTTTTTCTTGTACTTCGTAAATTTCATATTTATTTTTAGAAGATTTCTAGATACCAGAACATCGAATAATGTATTTCTTTAAGTTTATATATTGTATTTTTTTTTAAGTTTATACGTTTGATTTTTTTTTTTTTTTTTTTTTTTTTTTTTTTTAATGAAGAAATACACTTTTAAAATATTTTCTACATACACGTAGAGAGTTAATATGTTTTAATGAAACACCGTGAGAGATATACCTGATCGATTTTCCATATGTATGCTTCAATATGTTTATTTTAAAGATTGTAAAATTGATGTTTATTATAGAAAGCCGCAAGTTGAAACTGTATAAAGAAAATTGATTTAGTTAAATAATAATGGATTAATTACAAAATATTAAAATTTTCTTCATTTATCCAGGTTTGTTAAAAAGCATAATACATTTCATAATAACAACGGAAGTTTTCAGGAGTAAGCTTTGTCACGACATTTCTCCAAGAAGCCTTATTAAAAACAGAATCATACAAAGGAACGCCCGTACGGTGTGATGGTTAACGTTTCTGATTACCACACGGTACGACCGTGTTCAAATCCCGGATGAGATATGGTTGTTCACCCTCTGCCCCTTCGCAAACGGTCGTCATTTCGCCACGTCCCCGGCTATTATTCAAGTAGCAAAAGCTGCGTTATTTTTTTATTTATTTTTTTTTTTTAAAGGAAGAAACATGTAGTGATAAAAGAAAATACATACATTTTAGTAATTTTTCATATTGTCGCCGCCAGCATTGATATATTTGTCATACTATAAAACGAATTTTAATAAACAATTCGGAAAAAAAAATCGTTCCGATGTTTTAAGAATTTCACTATAGCCTGATGCACTTCTTCATTTTTTCAGATGTTACGCCAAAATTGTGCGAATTCAGTAGATGAGAAAAGTGGAAATCCTATGGAGGAATATCGGCCTGTGTGATCGGATAATTAGTTCTCTCCAAAACCATATGTTAAATATATCCTTTCGTGTCCCTTGCTTTAGAAATAAAGGAAAAAAAGGAATAAATTCTTACAAATCAGAAATTGAAAATTTAACAAGATATCAGTAGTTATTTTGAAAAATTTAATTATTTCTTGAAAACTGGTAAATTTTGCTGAAATTATTATTTTTTTTCTTTTTCGAAGGATTACAAAATCAGCAAAATGATAACAGATTTAATTATTTCTGTTACATTGATGATAATATTCTCGATATATCTATTCTTGATATAGATTATGAATAATAAAATTAGATTCCTTTCTTTTTTTTTTTTTTTAATAAAACGTAAAGCGCAAAGTCATTTTGATTTAATTCTTATTTATAAGATATTTATATTCAATATATATGATTTATGTATCGTTTTATTCATCAAATAAAATTAAAATCACTTTATGCGTAAAATAAATTTTGAAGTCAAGAGACATAGTGGCATAAAATATTTTAGATTTTTATTAAGGAATTATGCATAAGAAATTGTTACAGAAAGACTTATTTCTTGGATTTGTTGTATTTAACGTGTAAGAAAAAAAATTTCTTTAAAAAAGTTAATGTTGTGGATGTATATTAATAGAACAGGGTGATCATAAATTTAATTTCCATATTCAGAGGTTGAAATTTATCCCAAAACTTTTATCATATAAAAGTAAAACAAATATAGTAAGTAAAATGCTGTTTTGATCTAATATTTACAGGCACAAATATTTTATGTTATCTTTAGAACAGGCTTAACACTACTTTTCATTTTGTGTTACCTTCTAAAATTATTTAAAATTTTAATTTCTGTCAAAGTTTAATTTAAGAAAAATTGAATTAACATCAGTTTTAAAATTATTACTTATTTTAGGTTTATATAAAATACAATTAAATATTTCTTAGTAAACATGTTCTCCATTTTTTGTTTTTGTGATTAAAATTATATTCAAAAGACGAACACGGAAAATATCTATGTAAATTTAATTTTGGGGGTCAACGTTTAGAAAAATCATACTAAAATTGCTTAAATATATTGATGGTTTATTCTTCAAAATAATGTGCTTAAAAATAACAAAACATCTTCATACATTTGCCACGATATATATAGCAAAGAGTTATCAATAACACCTTAACAAAAGTTTATTTGAACACATAAACGAGGTGTTTTGGTTACATAAATGGAGCACATAAGCAATTAACAATATATATATATATATATATACATATATATAATCATATTTTATTTAAAATAATGAAATTTATTTAAATTATCGGTTCAAAATATGTTCATTTACTGTAACAGGCGTTTTATCAGAGTACATTTATTTTCAAAATTATTACTTTTACTTTGAGAAACGAGAATTTTGTGATTTATGTATAACCTAGATTTAAAACCACTTTATATTACACAATTTCTCATTCAGTAACACACATTATAAATTATTTGTATGATAACATTCAAACTTTTCAAAAATTGATCCGAACTTATAGTTATTTTTATTGTGAAAAATTTATTTTCAACAGATTGCATCTGAAAGTTTTCATGTCATGGTAATATTTTTTCCTTGCATAGCTTTAGAAGCACTCTCTTCATAATATATACATATGAAAAATAGAAAAAAAAAGATGTATTATTTTTCTTGTATTTCGTAAATTTCATATTTATTTTTAGAAGATTCCTAGACACGAGAATATCGAATACTGTATTTCTTTTTTCAAGTTTATACGTTTGATTTTTTTTTTTCTAATTTTTTTTTTCTTAATAAGAAATATACTTTTAAAATATTTTGTACATAAATGTAGAGAGTTTATATGTTATTATAAAATACTGTGAGAGACATGCATTACCGATTTTATAAATGTATATTTCAATATGCTTATTTTAAATATTGTAAAGTTGAAGTTTAATATATGAAACTATACACATAAACTGTATAAACAAAATTATTTTAGTTAATGGGTTAGTTGGGTATTTTAGTTATATGGTTGTTTCGATATTTTGTAAATACGTTTATAAGCTTTTCAATAAAATCACATACTTCCATAAATTTAAGCGTTAACCTATTTTGGCATTTTGAAAAAATTCAAAACGTCATTCTACCTCCCATCACGTATTTTCCAAAATTTCAGCTGTCATGCAAGATACAGCACCATAGATCTTGTTTCTGAATCTATCAATATTGCTGAAGTAGCCATAGCATTTACAGCAGCAAATCTTTATGTATATATTAGTTATGTCATTAATCAGTAAATCATTTCTTTTTTATTTCATTAGTATTAAAATTAAGGTAAGGCTAGGAGAGTTTGCGCACAATTCAACAAAACGTTACAAAAAATCTAAATTTTATTTTTTTGGTAAACTGTTGGTGCATAGCTTTGAAGTGATCCTTCTTTTATGCATTTCCATTACTATTTTGTTGTTATACTATGATTTAAAGCAACAGCTCTAATAAAACCAAGAGACCTGTTTTGCGCAATCTCTCCTTATAGGGTAGGTGAGTTTGCGCAAATGGATAGGAGAGATTGGGCTTAATTTTAACTACAATTAAATTGTTAACACTGATAATTGGACTTAAATGACATTGGTATAAGGTTTTTATAAGCAAATATATCTGTATTACATGTAGGTATTTCAATTTAATAATTAAATAAAAAAAAAAAAAAAAAAAAGAATTAAACAGGATTATTTTTTTTATTATTTAAAGAAAATAAATTAAAAAATCAGATAAAAAAAATAAGACTAGATAATAAAAATTAACATTTAGTTACTAGATAATATCTTTAACTTAAAATTAATAAAGTTCCTTTTCAGTTTAAATGGTTTCTTGTTTATTGACCTAATCTGTCGTTGTCTATAATCGTTGCACTCGTTGTTATAAATGATGCACCTTTCGTGCAACCACCTGCCACAAGTAAAATTTATAAACGAGTCCATGGGAAATCGTTTAGTTTAAAAAATATTTTGCACTACTACCATTCTATAAAAATTCCTAGAAAGGGTTTTGAAAATTTAAGGAAACATTTTTGAAACGAGACAAAATAACTACGTTTGATCTTAGACTGTTCAAGCAATGAACATACACGTTTAAGTGGGCACTCCGCTATCAATATTGCAGAACTACCTGGAGCTGCAGAACGGCCATTACTTCTTCCTGCCGACCCCCAATGTGTGCAATCTCTCCTACCGCGCATCACTCCTAGCTTTACCTCAACCCTAAGCACATCACTAGTTATAATTTGTATTTTACATTTATTTTAGCGTAAGGTTAAATCACTTTTTTTTTATTTAAATATTTTCTTCAAATATATTTAAATCCGTTAAGTATGACATTAAAATTTGAATTTTCAGTTTGAATGGATGTTGTAGGTAAGAAATTCGGTTGTGATAGTTTTTGTTTTATTATGGAGTGAATAAGATTTTAACTGAAATTTAATTTAGAATTTATCAAAGATCAAATTTCACAGATTTTTAAAGATTGACTTTTTTGTAAACAATGTATGTCATCTATTATTTCTGAAATGGGGCAAGTGTAGATTGAAAAGTGGCAAGTTTGGATATATTACTTTTACAAATTTTATAAATTTTACTTATTTTATTACTTTTAAATTTATTTACTTTTACAAGTTTCATTACTTTCACAAATTTCAAAGAGATTAATAGAGAATGTGATTAAATTAATACTATCATTTACTAATAACAAGGTTTTTCTAGGGCATTTAAAATGATCAAATGTTTTCCAAAAAATTAATAGAAACTACCTCCATCACAAAAAAATCGTTAAAAATTTTTCAAAAAGAAATTAAAGAACAAACAAGTAAGTTGTTCTATCAGATAAATACAGAAAATAATTAGTACTCGTATAATGGGAGAATATGGTAGGACAAATAAAATGTTAGCTTTTGTAAAAAAATACTAAGTTTTGTAACTCCATATGCAGGTACAGCAGAGTTAAATTGATACCTAATCTGTATATCAACAAAGGTTTTCATTTGATTTTGGTAAGATAACCCGAATGTCTTCAAATCGCAGGAAAAAAGGTCTGCTTCTTTGAATAATAATTTTAGATTTAGATATGCACATCAGAACCATTACTTTTTAATCGTTCTCATCACCCGTTTCTTCCAAGACAATATCGAAGCAAATCGGTATTCGGTATAAGTTTTTTACAATTTCTTTACAGCTTACATGCAGTTCATGGTTACAATTAAGTTAATTCAGATGATGAGGATTCACATTAGTAATTTTACACACAAAAAAAAAAAAAAAAAAATCTTCTTTGATTTCTAGGTTATGTACCACAATTATCACTTAACACATTTTATCTAGGGCAAGTGTGGTATCTCAGCTTATTTTATTACACAAGTTAAAAGCAGAGTTCGCTTACACTGAATATGTAAAAGCTATCTTATTAATTATTTTTTGAAAGATTAATTAATTATTTACAAGCAAAAATAATAGAGTTTCAATGAACTGACTTAGAATTGAATTTCTAAATTATTTAGCAATGTATTTTTTATCTAAAAATTAATCTATTTCGAGCGGTTCAGATATTTTATTAATGTAATATTATAAATTTTAGAACTTTTATAGTATAAAATTATAATTAGTATTACACTAGATGAACATTTAAATAATTATGAAGCTTTAATACACTTATCTCTGTTTAACTTACTATAATTTCAAATCCTTCCATTAATTTAGTGGTAAGCTTTGAAAACAATTATTTAATTTCTGTACTTTCCATTTTTAACCCCAAATGTACTAACAAAATAATGTGAATATATTTATATACATTGTGATATATTTCTATGCATCGCGATGTATTACATTGGTGTGATATTTACACTTTTCTTTCGTACACCATACTTTTTTTTTTTCGTTTTATATTTAACTACATCAGGAATGATTTAAAATAATCCTTTATGAATGATGGAACAATTTTTGTACTTCAGTTCTGGACCTTAAAAAACAGAAAATTCTGTTTATACCTTTCTTTTTACAAACACTCTAAATTACTCATTTTATTAAAAATTAATATTTAAATCAAATTTCCCTTTCAAAAAGAGAAATAATAGCAAACAAATGCACAGTGTGTATTTATCTAACAACTACCTTAATAAAATTTTGAATTTAGCCGAATTTTTGTAAAAAAATTAAAATTAAAGTTCAACTCAAAATACATTAACACAATAAAAGTGAATATACTTCAATAAATTCGCTAAATTTTATTAATAAAATTTATGTATTCAATCTAGGTTAAGAGCACGCATTACATAAATCCTTTCATCGACTAAATAAAAACCAGATTGTCTGTTTCCATTCACTTTCTCAACTCGATATACTTTTAACTTCCAGAAAGGAAAACATAAAAAAGTTGTTTTCTTAATTTTTTATTTTTAGTACTTTCCGTTGAGTTGATGGGATGCTTTATTTTTTTTCCTATATTGTAATAATCTTTTATGTTTACGTTCTTCTTTTTTAGCTACATCATGAATAAATCTAAGTATTGGTTTATGAACAATAAAACTAAGTTCTTCAATTCTAAACCAGAAAAAAGTTGTATTTTTCAAATATTCGATATTACACTTTTCATTAAAAAATAATATTAAAAAAAATCATTAGAAGTAATAAATAACATAAATATATATATAATCTATTTATTTATCATTTACGAAAAAAAAAAAAAATCCTTCCGGTTGATTTTGCGAAACATTATAAATTCTCAAAGTGTAATTTATGTTTAATAATCGAACGATTGTCGGTTTTAAGATATAAGAAAATAAAATAATGTAAATTAAAATGCAACATTTAATACGAATAACCATACTATTATTTGTAAAATAAAATTCGTTTTCTAGAAGAATATTCAGAAATAAGAGGTTAAAAGTTAATAAATAATTATTTGTCGATATTGAATTGATCACAGTGTTATTTAGAACACAAATAACCGTTAGCAACTCGACCCACAGTAAATTATTTTAACTTAAACATTCGATTTTATGACAATAAACGAGTATATCCAACAAGCAAAATGCAGGACATTTATTAGAAATATATTTGTAATTTTAAAACTATATATATATATATATATATATATATATATATATATATATATATATAAAATATATCTATTAAGAATTTTGTTAAATCTAAAGATTTATAAACATTAGTTAAATTTTCACTATATTGTTTACAAAAAACATCTAATGAATTATATTGAATAAAAAAAATTGTCATTGTGGGGGAAAAATAATGATGGTTTATGCCTACAATATTTTCATTCATTGTCATTTAGTACCTGCATATCGGAGTATTTTTCTGCAATATGGTACATTTATATTATATGATTTGTTCTGACTTCATACTGGAAATGATTTGTTTTCAGTGGTATAATTTTAATATATATCCATACTTGCAAATATATTTTCCTATATTTTTTCCGTTATATAATTTCTTATTTAAGCATTAAGATATATCCACCAATAAGACGATAGATTGATATATAGATATTTTAATGTCGGAACCAGTGTATAACCTATTTACATTAAAATATTTTCTATAATTACCATTTTTTCCCCGTTAATTTTGTATAAGAAAAAAAAAAATACTTAACTCTTTTTTTAGAGATAATTTTACTTAACAATCCGACTGCCGCTGACAGATGTAGCCGGTTGCTGAGCTTGTCCTTTTTCCACAATACAGTTGTAATTCAAAATTATATAATTATTAATTTATAAATTGTATTTCAAGTTTGAATATTTTAAGTAATAATTATAAGGATTACAATCACGTGCATCGTGACATTTTGAATTTCAAATTGAAATAAGCATTATTCTAGAACATAAAAATAAATGGGCAAGGAAAACAAATTTTATATTTTGCCTTTTTCAAGGCACTTACTAGGAAACATTCAAAAGGTGTCGCCTTGAAAAAATATTGAAAAAATTATATGTGATTCTACTCTTCCTAAAACAACAGAAAGTGAAAAAAATATCGGCTGAAAGGAATTACAGCGATCACAAAAAATGATCAAAATGAAGCATATTTGGCGATTTCACATTGTTAGGTGATTGATTTTGAGTACTTGGCGGAGAAGCAAAATACGGGTTTGTTCGTACACGGCAATCTCGGTGCTAGCGAACTGAACACCTAACAGCGCTAAATCGCCAAATATGCTTAATTTTGATAATTTTTTGTGGACGCTGTAATTCATTTCAGTCGATAATTTTTTCATTTCTTGGTGTTTTATGAAGAGCAGAATCACATTTTTTTTTTCAGTATTTTTTTTAAGACGACACCTTTTGAATTTTTTCTTGTTAGACAAACAAGTATACTTGTGAGGAATGCAGAGTCGAGTTGAGGTAAAATGATGTTGCCGTAGGTAATCAGAAAGATGTTGATCAGATGCTGGAGAAGTATAAGCTCAGCACAAGTATTGAGGCTGATAGATTGAAGCTGTAGAGTTGGGATGATGTAGGTCGGCATGGGGAGCTAAGAAAAATTTAGAAGCTACGCAGATTGATCAAAAATGGTTGAATGCGATTAGTTTTGGAGACGTAAGTTGGTGAATCGAAGTGAAGGATGTGTTCGGTTTTGTAGGTGTTTAAATAGCAAAGATATTGGAATAACAGTTGGTTGGTGTTGGAGAGAGCAAATATTTATGCGAGTTTTAAGCGAGTAGTGAAATTGACGGTGGAGGTCAATATTTTGGGCGAGGTGTGCTCAAAGCAAAAGATAGAAATGAAATGAGGTGTGCTCAAATGAAAAGAACACTACAGATACCTATGTGTAAAAGCATTTAATAACGATATCAAAATTACCGTTCAGGTGGAACAATACAACTATGAAGAATCGCCATTAAAATCCATACAATTATAACAGCTCCTATAAAGGGACTGAATAGCTTTCAATCTACAAATTGGGTTGTTGACGGATGCAATTTTCACATGTGTCCAAAACTTCCTTGTCACATTTTAATTTTCGGAATGTTCGTAATGAAGAGATTACCAAATCTTCTATTGCTTCCCACTGCTGGTCTCAAGGTCATCGTTTTGATTTTTCCAAAACTAACATAATTTCATCTCCTGTCTGTTCCTCCCATTTGGATATTCATGAAGCGTTTTACATATTTAAAAATTCGAAAAATCTTGTTAATGATATTTCTTCCACTCCTTTCTTCTCTGATGCTTGGAAATTACTCACGTAACTTAGATTTTAGCTTAATTTTTGTTATCCTTAGATTGTTATATGTTTAATCTCACTCATTTATTTATTTTCTTGTTTTTTTGTACAATTCTACTCACACCAGTAGCTATATTTAGTTTCTACTTTATAAACTTTTTCTTTTCATTTTAAACGATTTTGTGCGTTGCCGCTTTGACTGCAGCACTCGTGCTTACTTTGTTCGCCTGATGAAGGGTCGTGTGTTTTTTCGACCCGAAACAATTGTTGCGAGTTTATTGCATTTTATGGTGTTTATTCAAAGTTTGTAAGTAATAGAGTTAAGTTTGTTCTTTTGTCATTATTTATTTAATATTGCAATTATATATATATATCATATGTGAATACAAACCATTTTGCTTTATATGAAAATAATTATTAGAATAATTGCGATTTCTAAATTTTTTTGTTAACTTATTTATTTTATTTAATTAGTTATTTATTTATTTTTTACTATATGCAATATTTAAAAATTTTGGTATAATCTATCTTTTTTTTTTTTTTTTTTTAAGAACAGTTTTAAGAATATTTTTAAATCTTTCCATCACTAGAGCTAAAATTATTTAATTAGAATAATTCGAATTCTTAACTATAAGTTTTGAAATATACCTAACATACTTGACACAAGTATCTATGATTCGCTTATTTTTAACACAGTAAAATTTTAATCAGTAAGTTAATGAGAAAAAATATTTATAATAATATCAGTGTTTGAATTTTTTCTAAATGAACAATGTATATGACGTATAATAACGTATATGATAATATAGAAACGTATATTATAATATGTAGTATTTTATAATATAGATTAAGATTTACTTTATCATGAAAATACATAAATTTTACTTTTCAATAAGATCTTTACTTTATTATATACAAACATGAAGAAAGTATTGGATTCCTGAAATGTTTCAAGTTGTTCAGGTTTATACGACTTCAGATAGAATTAATATTTTTGAATATTTTTTGAAAATGTCCGTGTGTGTCTGTTTAAAAAATTTGGCGGATGCTGTATCTCCCAATACATTGGAAGTAATTTCATATAAACACACACACACACACACACACACACACACATATATATATATATATGTTACATTGACTTGTGTTTTACATTGACTTATGTTTTTGCTGATTTGTTATTCGCACAAAACGTGCTGTCGTTTTGACTTTTCATAATCCTAATAGAACAATATACAATGACACTTTATATGAATGTACAAAATCAAAACAATTTTCAACCAACCCTTACGAATTTAAAGTTATGTTTATTTATAAAGTAAATGGTCATCCAGAATTATTATTATCTGCCTCTGGGAAAATGCCTCTGGGTTCTTAAGGGTGCCACTTGTGAGCGAAATGTAATTCAGCATAAGTATTTCGCAAAATAACTTGTCAATACTTTTGTGGTTGAACCAAAAATCGGCGGGAATTTAATTTTTTTAAACGTTTTTTAACAAAAAAGAAAAAAAAAATCATTTTACAAGGTATCGATATTTAAGGCACAAATAAATAAATAAATAAATAAATAATAAATAAATAAATAAATAAATAAATAAATAAAATCTCAACAGTTAGTGTTTTTTGAAAAAAAAATAATAATAATCTGCACTGACAAAATAATCTTGAAAAAAAAAATAATTTAAATAAATAAAAAGCACGGTGGGGAATTTTATGGAAAAAAAGAAAAAACACAGTTGTGTGATTAAAAAGTAACATTATTTTTCAATATCAACTAAATACATTCAATTACTTCAAGAAAAGCATATGTTAAGAAATTAGAACTTTTAACTAAAATATTGTAAAATTACCTATTATCAAATTATCAAAAAGACACAATCTTGTCACAGAAATCTGCAGTTAGGCAAATAAAACAATCTATATATAAAAGGGCGCGTTGCTTTCGGTTACTCTAATGACAACTTTATATATATATATATATATATATATATATTATTTGAAAATTACCTCAAAAAATATTATATCTGTGTCTTTTATACTTTTATTTTGGGTCTAAATGATCAGGAGAGTTCTTTGATTGGAATTTCTTACAATACACAAACAAATACGATCACATTTATTTCCTATCAACGATTGAATTCATAACTAAATAAAAAATAAAATAAATAAAATAAATAAGCCTTGTCATGAAATATAATAAAATGAACACAATCTTAATTTGATATTTTATTTACAGTTTTGGAAATCAATAAAATAATCTATAATATTTATGCGTACAGAAGCATACAATTTTACCAAACCTATTTTCTTTATTTTTCTAAAACTTTTACTCTTTAAACACCATGTTAACAAAAAACTCTTCTCAACTTTAATTTCATCTCAATGAATTATTTTTAATTATATCAGCTTGGAAATTTAACTAAATAAAAGAAAATAAATTATGTTTGCTGATCTGCGAAAAGTAAACTAACTGTATAATTCAAATAGTTTAAAAATTTATATATTTGCATTCAATCATTTCTTAAATTTTGTATTTGAACTCAAATAGCTCTTCAGTTTTTTTTTTTTTTTTTTTTTTTTTTTTTTTTTACGGAAAGTCTTTGTTTAATTAGTTCAGAAAATAATTTCCTGGCTTTTATTTGATAATGGGTGATAATTTTATTTTGAGTGCCAGACTTCCTGCAATAGCTTAAAAATAATTAATTTTTATTTGAATAAATAAAATTAAAGCGTTAGCCTAATTTGCAATGATTAACCTTGATGAATTTACATCTCTTATTTTTATCAAGACATTTACATTATTTTTTTATTATTTATCATTTTGAATGTGCAGAAAGTTGTTAATATTTTAGTAAACATGTTAAAGTATTTAAATAAATCTGGAGTGAATAAGATTTTTTTTTTAAGTTAAATAATTTATTATATCTAGAAAGTATCTCTTGAATAATAAGAGTTTTTTTTTTTCCTAAGAAGTATTAAATTTTCTCTTTCTGAAATATGAATTTTTACATCTGTTTTGTTACTTTGCCACCACTATTTAAAGACATTAATTTAAAATCATTAAAGCCTTAAAACTTTTTTACTTCCTTTATACGAATACAGTACATAGTGGAAGTATTTTATTCGGTCAAAAATTTTGTTATGGAGTTTTCATCTCAATCTTAAGTTTTAAAATCTCCCGAGTTCAAAAATGTAGTTTTTGAAAATTGGACGGTGTATATGTGTGTATGTATGTGTGTATACGAGTAGGATATCTTCTGACTATTATAGCTCCAAACTAATAACGATATAAACACATTTTTTTTTTCAATTTATTTTTATTTATTTATTTATTAATAATTCCCATGGGCGATTTAAATTTTGTTGTGACTTTAGGGAAAGGTTCTCAGAAGTCCTTATTTTTAATATTACAATTTACATAAACAGATTTTTGTATTATTTTTTCGTAGATGTATACTACAAAAGATTAACGAAGCTTACCAGAAAAATGTAGTTTCTGTCGAGAATCCTACTCTAGGGTCATATTTTTTATATTCAGAGTTATTTTACTGGAATATTTGGCTTAAAATAGTTAATTAACTTCCAATAATATGAAATCATATTTAAAATTTATGTAATTAAAGTATTATATAATAATGTAATAAAAGTGTGGATTTTAAATGCTTAAAATTCATTACATTTAGCAGTATTTACAAAATTTATAACTAGCATATAGCATTATATTCACAGAACCATATTTCTGTAATATACAGGGTGATTATAATTAAAGTTGCAGTATCAAAACGATATAATTTAAAACTGCCCATCAGAGCGATTTGATATTTTAACAGAACAATCATGAGGCAATGGAATTTTGTTTTGGGGAGAAAAAAAGTAGTTCCAACGTGTTCCTATAGATGGAGCTGTCAGGGTGATGTCAGAGGAAACGCCTAAATGGACTCATTAAACACAGGAATGTTGTTAGCAACACAGTGTAATAGCAGGAAACAATAAACCTCAAGGGTTTACTACGCTTATTTTAGCAAAAAGGCAAGAATACATGATTACAGCGGAAACAATCATAGTGAAAAGAGAAAAAGAGAAGCTTCATGAAACGGATACTTTACGGATAATTAACGGCACATTTTGGAACTATTGTTTTTTTGTTTGTTTGTTTGTTTGTTTTTAGCGAAACAAAATTTTATTGCCTCCGATTGTTCTGCTAAAATATCAAACCGATCTGATGGGTAGTTTTAAAATTATAGCTTTTTGAAACGTAACTATAATTATAGCTACCTTGTATTATACCTTTCAAGTAAAAGATTAGTGTTTAGTTTCTGGATAAAATACCGTAGTTTTCTTTTTAACTGAAATAACAATACATGTTTGACAAAAATAGCATAACAGACTATTTATTACTGTTAAATTTATCATACTGCATTAAGAATATGCTTCATGATTAGAAATCCATATCTACTGCAACTCGTTAAAATTTTATGCTTCTGCGTACCGTTAAATTATTGAGACTTGTATTAAGCGAGATTAAGTCCAAAATTAAGCAACAACATAAGCAAAAGTAAAACACTATAATGATCATGTTTAAGGCAGAATGTGCATCATTATGAATGATCTTCTAAAGAGTGAGTAGACATTTAAGCATTATTATTTCAGTGTATTAAGCAGTGCGGAAAGTTTTCAGCCTTGTTTACTTATTTGCCATTTAAATGTATGATAAACACTTTAATGCACCTGCAGTAGGTTAAATTTCTAGCATAAAAGTAGTATTTTAAGTAATAATTCTCAAAGAACAGGAAATAATAGAATAAATAGTAAATAGACGTTCATATGATAGAAAAATAATTTAGCTTTCATTTACAATTTATTATCATGTTTAAAGAAGATAAACAAATAAAGTTTGTCCTATATACTTACACAGATACATAAGTATACACAGGTAAAAACATATTACACCGCTTTACCTTCATTTAAGCAAACATAATATATTGTAATAAACGGTGTAACAGAAAATAAAAACCGTTAATTATCTTGAAAAATACACTTCAATTCAAAAAATAGAATAATGTGTTTTTGAAAACTAAAAATAAAGCTGCCCGATAATGCCAAAATCGTTAAACTTGAACCCCCATGGGAGGGAGCGAAAAGCAACTTTAAAATTCCGTATTGAAATCATTATTTTCTATGTAAGATTTAGATTCTCCATAAAAAATCCTACTACTTTGTCTTACGTCACACTTACGTCAGACTACTTCCGTTTGTCTACTTCCGTTATACTACTTTGTCTTATGTATAATCAATAAAACTGGAAAACGAATGTAAAAGATTTAAAAAAAGGATACAGGGGCTAGTTAGCACATAATTTAAATTTTTATTTATTTATTTATTTATTTTCAATACTGAGTAAAATTCTGATAACTGCATCGAAAAAAATATTTTTAAGGCTACAAAATCGTGTAAGACCCGTTAATTAAATACGTGTTTTAGTGACCAACAAAAACTATTCCTAAATGCTTCTATCTATGCCAACTAATCTCGAGCATTGAGTTAAGAGGCATACACTGTTAAAAAGAAAATGCAATTTTGTTGCCAGAAATTCTCCGTGAAAATTACAGAATTCCGTGAAAGTTACAGAAAAATACGTTTTCTCAACGTAATTCTTTCTTAATTTATGACTTTTTTTCTCAAATTACAGAGAATTCTGTAATTTTCACAGAGAATTTCTGCCAACAAAATTACATTTTTTTAACAGTGTAGGGTGAGTTGGTATAAAATGATATGGATGAGGATACTTAGGCACAACAGAGCACATTTCAAGGAGTGATATTTCATTTTGCCGAAGATTTTCATTTTAGTAATATTTGACCAAAACATTTCTGCTTATATGAATGAACAAATAATGAATTCATCAAGCGAAATTGTTTCTGCTCACTTCAGAGCTTCTGTAACTATTCAAATATAATTAATTCAATATTTTATATCAACCAGGAATGTAGAAGTTGTGCGTGATTATTTAACCAAAATGTTTCAATTTTTGCACAGTTTTACTTTCATCGAATAAAATTGAGTTATTTCCGTATTTTGCATTCCCATTTTTCCCTTTTTTGACTAATGTGGGCATGTGAATCCCATTGTCTTCAATTTCGTCAATTTTTCTAACAGGCTGACGCGATTGGCATTTCACCAAAACAAAGTCATTCACTTTTTATTCAGGATAAGCAGGAAACCTTTGATTTATGCACTGTTAAAAATTTCAGTTCAAAGCTGAACCAAAATTCGTTTTTTTTTTTTTTTTTTTTTGTAGCTGTAATATGCTACATTGAACCAAATCATGGTACTACAGTACAGTAGCTACACCCATGCCATAGTAAAACCTTCTACCATGGTTTTGTACTTCTTGTTGAAATGTAGAGCTAAGCCATATCTATGTTTTAGCTATGCCAATGAATCCTAAACGTAACTATGTCACTAGTCGTACAAGTATAATTGACACGAGATGAATACCACAATATCAAAAATATGAGAAATAAAAGATTAAGATACAAACATGCAGCCACACTTAAATTTTTTACCACACCACACACAGCGCCTCAATTTGATTCAGGAAAATGATAAAATAGATATTTTCTTTCTTCCTTACAGACTAAAATTAAGGTGGGTTGTTCACCTATTAACTATACATTCAGTCGGTAACAAAAGTATCCGAACACTAGCAAAAATTCCTATATAAAAAAAAAAGTAGAGTTAATACTCTTTTGTTAAATAAATCCTTGTCGAATTATGTTCTTAGACTGACTTAGAGCATCATTCAACAAGGATTTATTTAAGAAAACAGTATAAACTCAACCTTTTTTGAATAGGAATTTTTGCTAGTGTTCGGATACTTTTGTTACCGAATGTACACTCCGCACTATTGAAATGGCAGTTCTTTTATTCTACTGTGGCAGGAAATGGAAGCTGAAAACCAACTAGCCACTTATTCCTTATCTACAATTACAAATATTTTATATTTGTTCAAAATAATAATAATAATAATAATAAATATTATAAAGTACTTTTGAAAAAATCTATTTAGTGTTAAAAAACTTCGCTTTATCCTTCTTCTTCAACCAGGGTGGGGGGAAGGATGCAAATTAAAATCGTACATTAAAATTCATATCATTTATTGAAGGTTTATATTTTACGTGTATCAAACTTCCAAAAGTGGTTTGGATAATAAATGTAATAGTGTGGCTAGCTCGTGGTATTGATTCGGTGCAACTGAACTAGTTACTTTGAGGTAGACTATAAACGAATTCTAAGAAAGAAAATAAAGGAAAGTAGATTAATCTTTATTCCAACATTTTAAGGAATATAATCATTTTATTTTATGATAAAGTATTTTGTTTTTAGATCAATAAAAGTGCTGAGCATGGACAGCAGAAATAAAGTTGATTATGAGCAACATCTAAAATATTACCAAAAAAAGAACACTTAAATAAACTATTTTGTACTGTTTCAAGTTGCCCCCTGCCCTATCGCTAGAAAGACTATGGATAACATCAGAATTATTCTCATTGGATGATTATCTAAAAAATAATAATATTAAATGCTTATTAAAAGAAAAATATATATAGTTTTATTAAAAATATCTCTATTCTTTTATTAAAAAAAATAATAATAAAAAACGTAAATATTTCATTCAAAATATGAAAGAAATATTTCCTTTTTTTTTAATGCATTATATCTAAATGATAAATAAAGGCTTTATATATACATATATATATATATATATATATATGTGTGTAGAAAACAATTGACAGGAAAATTTATAAAAATATAAGTTTTACAGATTAGAAAACCAATAGGAGACTTACAAACCAATGCGCAAGATTGCAGCGAAAGGAAATGAAAAACTTAGATGTAGTAATATATAAATGCAGAAATACATAAAAAAATGAATGAAATTATACTCCAAAAAACACTAAGATCTTCATCAGGGAGGCCCCTCAGTGTAGGGGTGAACGAGAAGTTTCTGAAAGGACAGTAGCTATAAGCTAATAACTATCCTTAGCCCCCAACTTCTCACCAAACAGGAAACCACCAAAAACTGAAGAGAAATCAAACATACATATAATGTATAAAACTACTAAAAATATTTTATAAAATTATCAAATTGTAAAAGTTACAAAATTACATCAATTAATTTAAAAAATATACAATGCAAAAGAGAATTACTGAAGGTAAACAAGAAAGTATAAAATGAAATAAAAATACAACCCTTCATCTGGAACACAAACTATCTTCGGCCGACGGGGCTACTCGTCGGTACTTCAATATCGCCCTTGAATGAGGAAGAAGAGCAAACCGAGATAGGAAAACTCTGAAAAGTCACAGTTAAAAATTGTGACTGGTAACAGTTAATTTGCAAGGTACTTTTTAAGTCTTCAAGAGCATATTTTAAATCTTCTTCATTATTGCAAATAGTATGAATTCTTTTAAGCTGTGCGAACATAATATTTTTAAAAACTTTTCTACTGATATTTGAAAACCAATTAGTAAGACTATTAACTTTAAAATTAAAATCCTTTCTTTTATCATATAATCCAATGAGCCATTTATCTTCATTTCTCTTTATATTTAAATCTAGGAAAGAAATTTTATCAGTATCTGTACGGTTCAAAACCAATTCCTTAGGATATTTTTTTTTTGAGATATTTTCGAAACAATTACAGTTAAAAACAATTAAATCATCAATATATCTGAAGAAAGAAATATTTATAAAAAAAAATTTCGAAAAAATATAAAAATAAATTTGCGAAAGCACTCGAAAAACTCGTTCCCATTGGGATCCCCCTCCGCTGTAAAAAGTAATCTTTCCCGTTAAACAAAACGTTTTCAAAAATTCAAAACCTGATAAGATTAGTCCAGTAATTTTTATGGCAATTTAAGTAGCTGTAAAATCCATCATAAATGCTTTCAAAAACTTCTATTACCAAGTTATGTGGAATACTGCCAAACAGATTTTCAAAATCATAGGTATTTACGGAAGTAATGCTTTCTGAATTATTCTTGAAATATTCTAAAACTTTCTGGTTATTGTTTATAATGCTACAATTATTAGCAGAATTTATTACTTTTAAAACTGAATTTAAATATTTAAACAAGATTTTACCGGCTTTATCATTATAGCTATTAGTACCACAGGTGACAAAACGAAATTTAACTGGATTTTTATGAAATTTTACAGTAACGAATAGATATGGAAAATTAAAACAATTTCTGCTTACATTTAGTTTTTTATCAAAGGCCAATATAAGTTTTTTGATAATAGAGGGGTTTTCAGTTAACTTATTAAAAGAACTATTACTTTAATATTCCTTTAAAAGAAGATTTTTATACAAAAATTTACAAATAATAGCAAAATTACTATTAGCTTTATCTACTGTAGCAATAATAAATTTATCTTTTAAATTTTCAATACTTTTTTTAAGTTCAGCACTATAATTAAACTCATCAAGGTTAAATCTACTATAGTAATTTCTAAGGAAAAGCAATTATTTCTTAAAGAGGTACAAAAATTTAAATTTCCATTGTTTAAAATCTTCAAAAGGCCAGCTATATTTATAGGAAATTTTTAATATAAAAATGTCTAAATCTTTTTCTATGAAATCAATGATTTTTTTATTGCTATAATTAAAATTCAACCTAAAGCTTGATCCCAAATTCATAATACTTTTTATATGATCATCTTCAATTATATTTAAATTTCCTGAGACAATATGACTATAATAAGGATTAATAAAATCTTTTAAACTACCCGAATTGCAATAACATTAATCTTCTTTAATTAAACTAATACATTTACTATACTGATTATAATTGCAAATCAAATTTTTTAAATTTTTATCATAACTATTAACAATCCTAATATTAAAGCTGTTTTTTAAAGGAAATAAACTTTCACAAGCTTTCAAAACTTTTTTTAATTTAATGGAGTCAAAAATTTTATCTCTGAACGACAAAACCAAATTTTCCTGAGGGTGTTCTTTCGAATTCCCCTCTTTATCCAAATCATAATTACCAATTTTATGTTTAAACAAATCCAAAATAATATCTTTAATTAAAATATTTTCAAAACAATAGCTTTTTAATTTATTTCTAATAAACCACTTTATAACTTTATTTTTCAAACTGAAGACCTTGGTTTTTATTATATTTATATCACAGAATTTAATATTTTCCTTATTAATTGAATCCAAAGCTTTTCAGATATCGTTGTCAATGTTAATTTTACCTTTTCCTCTACAACCTCTTCTATTATATTTAAAAGTTCTATTTTTTAAACATAATTTGCTGAATTTACAATTTGATAATTTTATAAAATATTTTTAGTAGTTTTATACATTATATGTATGTTTGATTTCTCTTCAGTTTTTGGTGGTTTTCTGTTTGGTGAGAAGTTGGGGACTAAGGATAGTTATTAGCTTATAGCTACTGTCCTTTCAGAAACTTCTCGTTCACCCCTACACTGAGGGGCCTTTCTGATGAAGATCACAGTGTTTTTTGGGGTATAATTTCATTCATTTGTTTATATATTTCTGCATTTATATATATATATATATATATATATATATTTATTATTATTATTATTATTATTATTATTATTATTATTATTATTATTATTAAAATTACACGAGAAAAAAGCATTTTATTATTTTTTATTTTATTTTAACTAGGTTCCCTCTTTTTACGTAAGAATACAAACTCATATTTTAAAATAGTTCCATATAATTATACGTTAAACTATAATGATTATATGAAAACTGAAATTGCTTCATGTGCAATTATTTATTTCAGTATTAGCTGCATGATATTCAATTTTACAAATGCATTAAGTTAATATAAAAACGGTCGAAAATGTATATTTTAATTTTTCTCTATATAAACGCTTTCAAATATACAATATGTTTTTTTTTTTTTTTTTCTTTTTTTTTTTTTTTTTTTTTTTGGATACATTCTTAAAGAAATGCTGGACTTTTTATATTTCTTTAATCAAATCAACTCTATGTAAGGCATAATGTTGTTTTTTGGGTTTCTTCCAAAGTATTGTAATGTCCAGTGATTTTAGTTATTGCTCAAGATAATTCGAATTATCTTTTAAACGTAAAAAGTTTATTAAAAAATCTTGGGAATTAGATGCTTTTTTATTTAAATAGTTTTTAAACCAAGAAGTTTATTTCTATAAGAATTTAATATTTGAAATAAAAAAATAATCGTTATTTAAAATGTAACGAAAATTAAACTAGTAAAAATATTTATTTTGGAAAAACGTGCGATTAACTATATACAAATGAATAATTTTATAAAAGAATAAAAATATAAGAAGTACTTACATTATGTAAGACAATAGTAAAAATTTACTAAAGTAAAACAGTTTCATTAAAATTTTAAATCTTAATAGTTTTTATCTAAATAAAAGTCACAAACGCATGATAATTATTCTAAGTATTATTCTGTTAAGTAGTATAATCCTAACAGAAACCTGCATCGGCCTTAACATTTTGAAAATTCTATGAAAATAATGTACTGCTATTCGCATTAATCATATTTAATGTATTTATGTTTTTATGTATTTTACGTTTATTATTATGTGTATTTATGTATTTTATGTATTTATCATATTTTATGTACAAAAGATCATTTAGAAATCAGAATGACTTTTTTTTTTTTTTTTTTTTTGGCTGCTGGCTAATACAGACGTTTTAAAAAAGAAGATGAGCAAAACGTATTTTAACCCTTTCCGGCACACTACAGTTTAACCCTCCTGCTAGCAGATTTTTTTTTTGTTGTTGTTGTTGTTACACTGAATACCATTGGGATCAATTTTGACCCCAATATGATTTTTGCATTGTTTCTGTACTTGTGTTAAGAAACGTTATAAACGGTTGATTGAATATTTCTAAATGATAAAAATAATATATCTATTCACTTAAAGATTTTTTTCTTAGATACGAAAAATGAATGACATGCAAGTTGCCTTTTCGAACTTTGTATGATCTTATCGTATTTTTTTATTCATGTCGATAATATTATTGCCAAAAATACAAATTTCTATAACATATTATACGAATAAACATTCTTTCACACCTTTACGGAGATTTATTCGCACGAATGGTTATTCAGATTAAAATTTATATTGGAACTACGTACGACTTTTGTTTTCGATCACTGAGCATACTGAATGTAATTAGAAAAAAATTAAATATAAAAAAGCGTGATAGAATAAATTATACATAGTCCCATACAGCAAATATTCTTCCGTAGGAGCTCCCCCCGGTCAATCCCTGGTTTCCCATATTCCTCCCAGCATATTCCGTAGGAATGCAAAATTTCTACAGTAGCGGACTCCGTAGGATTTCCTAATTTCATAGCTCCGTCGTAGTTTCCGAGAACTGCCTCTGTAAAATTATTACTAGAATTATCAAATTAGAATTTCTCTTAGCTTTCCCAAACATGCCCGTTCTCCCTCCTAGAAGAATTCGAGACGTTCAAGATATCTCAGGAAATGATATAGGAAGATCATTGCTATATGGGGTATACATATATTAATGTTTGAGACTCTAAAATTTATAACACAATTATTATTTGAATTATGTATAATAAATTAGACATTCTACACATTTCCCACTAAGTGTAGAAATATTTCAATGAGTTTTATTGACAAAAAATGAGCATTTCCACACAAAATGGCCCAATATTTTCTATTTAATGATCTTTCAGAAGAACGTTTATTTTTCCTTTTAGTAATTCTATTAGAAGGCCCTGTCTGACACTAAATTTTAAGTATCGGAACGTTTCTCATGGATGTCTTGAACTAAACGCAAACCTACCTTTCAAAGAAATGGTCGTCTTTTATAATTGCATTTTTGTTCCTGATTAAAATTTAGATATAACAAAGCAACTAAGTTATTCAAGGTATATTACTTAACGCACATGCATTATTTTGTCCATTATGTTGACACTGATATCGTGCTGTTATAATCTTGTGTTAAAACTGATAATGATTTCATTTTCTGTAGAAAACATCCATAAAACTTAATAAGATGACAACTTTTCCTTTATTTATGGAATACGATACAAGTGTTGTTAATTTTTAGAATCTAAAAAATTATAAATATTCTTTACTTCCTTTGTAGTAATCAACGCTTAGTGTAATTCGAAAGAAATTACAATTCCCAAAATTATTAGTTTTCTTCATCTTCTTCTTTTACAAAACTCAAATTTGTAATTAGTTATCGGCAGTGATACTATTTACATCTAAACATCTAATTTTACTCTATTTAACAATTTTATTTCCTAAATACATTTTCCGTTTTCTTGTATACACTTGCGTATTATAAATTTTAAAACATTGATATTACAATTAGACCACATTTTTAAACCTCACTTTCGTTGTTAAAAAGAAAAGTATAGATGAAATGAACACCTCCTTCTAAATGTCTCTAATTGTGCATAAATTGTAACATTTTGATAAGAAACACATTTATCTTGCAAATTTCCAGTCTAAGACAAAAATTTGTTTCTAGGTGGTGAAATTTTATCACCAAATCTGTTTAGAAGTATGAAATCAGCATTATCAAATCGTATACAACGCAATATTCTTCAGCAACTGTTTTTAGACACATACATGTTGAAAATTATACAACTATTATTTTCATTCCATAACTAAACATTTATTAATCATATGATTTGTAGATTCCAGGAAGAATATATAGTCTAAAAAAAACACAACATTCTTTCAATGTTTTTTCAAAAATTTCCATACACATTTTTTACTTTATTTATTTAAGCATTCTACTATTACTTGCAATATACTATTAGGTTTTATAAAATATTCAAACGTTGATAGTATAGTATCTTCATTTCACTTAATAAAAGTTGTAGTACATATTGCTAACGACGTTAGACTTCGATTTTAATTTTTCATGTGTATCTCTTAGTGGATTATCATAACATAATTATTATTATAACATTCTGGCCTTCAAACGCAAAACGTAATTAAATATATTTTTAATTTATACTCAATTAATATAAAAATTACGTTTTTATAGAATAAATTGCTGAAAATTGTACTTTTAAATTTTTTATATTTTATAAGATAAATTTTCTTTTTAACAAAGATGTAACAATCTTTGTTAAAAAGAGATATCAGTATAAAAATGGATCGTTTAATAATATTTTAATAGTAATTTACAAATAGTAGATTTAAATGCGATCAATAGCTGTTTAATTAAAACTTATTCAAAAATATAATAGATATTTTTCTAAGAATTTCTCTTTTTTCTTTTTTTTTTCCTGCGAAATTTCACCGAAGTCATTTTTGACCCCATTGGTATTCAGTGGGATAATTGAGAAAAAAAACACCAAAGAATTCTTGCATATTTACGTTATTGTTTATATCGTAAATATTCTGACTAAATGGACAATGCCAATTTTTTTTCAGAACTTTAGGTTAAGTATTTTAATTGTAGGGAAATGTCAAACAGGTATTGAGGTCAGATTTGACCTTATGGTATTATGAGGGTTAAAGTTGGAATTTCGTCAAAAAAATTTTTAGGCAGTGTAACCAGGTCTGGAATAGTTTATGTGTATCATATTGTAAAGATTGAAGTAGCCATTTAATGTTTATGGGTGTGCCTAAAGGCAGACCACTGCTCACATGAACTTAGAAAATCACATACTTAAACGGGAAATTTCACAAAATGCAATTGTAAGTAGTCTAATAAGGTCTTGAACAGTTTAAATGTATAATTTACAGTTGTTGTTTAAATTTTATAAGTGCACTCACAGCATCAGATGAGCTTTGAAAAAAATCGGGATTTTAGCATTGCAGTTAAACGCACAATAAAGGATTTTAAAGAATTACTGCAGCCAAAAAGTGCTGAAAGAATTTTGTAGTGCTGATACATATTATCGACAAATAAGGTTAAAAGCAAATTTTGAACTAATATTTTTTTTTTCGTTTAGCGTCATTTTCAGCATTTAGAATGAGAGTGTTTAGGTGATCCCAAACCGTTAAAGTATTTTTATCTATATTTTTCTTTGAATTTAAGTCATACGATAGTCACTCTGGAAATTTTAAAATGCAACTAAACTGCAAAAATCAAACTTAATAAATTGGAAGAGTGTTTAATTAATACTCTGCAAAATCAGTGCAAATTTGTAGGCAAATTTCCTATAAATTAAATGTCTCAAAGTTTCGTTTTTCAAAAAATCTATGGAAAGTGTTTTTTAATGAAATCTTCATAATGAAAATTGCAAACACGTACATTTTCAGTACATTAGAAATGTTCTAACAGTCATATATAGCACGATCATAAGAATAGGAGGGGGGGGGGATATTCTGTGACGTTGGACCGATTTTGTTCAAGAATTTTGATTGCCAATCTTGCGATATGAGAAGATACACAATCATGGTGAAGCTTGCTTCTTCATACATTCATTTCAGAAAATCTGGAAGACACCTAGTAGGGTAGCAGTTACATAAGTTAGCTGTAACTGTCTTCTGCTTCTTTCAGCTTCATTTGACCATTCCTGTATTTATGATGAAAATTGTATACACTGCTATTTTCAATTTCTCGTTTATTTATTTATCTATTATTTTGTTGGTTTTCTGTCATCTTCAAGGTAGATACTTTATTTTCATGCCTCGTTGAAACATCCAAAAATGGTATATACGTTTAACGACCTATTATGATTTTCAGAAATAAAGCAATGACCACCATCATTAACCATTTTAGTGTTTACTTACAGATTCTTATAAGCTCCACTTTTTAGTGATCTGTGAAAAAATATGGGAGACTCGGCGAAAAAATATTAATTTTTAAATCATTTCTTCATGAATAAATTTACGTATAGCTGTAGATCCAATGTTATGTTTCTTCTGTATAAATTAATAAATGCAGCGATTTACATTTTCCGTATAGCTGACACAAATTCTAAGAATAAAATTGACAAAAATCTTCCTGAACGTTCTTCATCCAGGAACGAACTAAATATGAATTTTTATAAAACATATAACTACAATGGCACATGATGGAGCTTTATTTTCATTCACTAACTGAAGATGTTGAAGGTATTCTTCTTAATTTAACCTACTTTAACATAATAGAGCATCAAAGCGCAATAATTCTTTCGAGATCAACTCATTACAAAATGCATTCTACGACAACTAAATTGATATTGTTGTCACAAATTATTATCTGTTGCCATAATAGATTACAAATTTACATATTTAACAAATAATGTTGTAGCGCTTATCGTCTGGCACAGTCTCAAGACTCTTCGGAATTACCCTTGCACATACATTTTAAATGCAAAATGAATATTTTGCATATTTTCATAAAAATGAAAATATATATTATTTATTATATTTTCATATATATATATTATATTTTCATATGAATATTTTCATAAAAAGCCATTATTTTTAAATAGCTGAAAATTATAAGAAAAATTGAAAGTCAAAATATGAAATAAAGAATCTCTAGAATGAAAATGCAATATAGCAATTTTCTCCTTAAAATTAACCTATAATTTATAGTAAACGATTAGAAATATTAATCATACATTTTATCAAATATTTTTCTGATATTAGCAATTTAATTAATATGCATTTTTCTATTATGCTCACTAATAACGAGAATAATTAATGAGACTAATTTATCATTTTTTTATACAATAGCAGAGTACAAAAAAATTTTATTGTTGAAAACAAAAGACCAAAGCTAGTAATTTATAAGATCTAACAAAGTAGGATAACAGTTATTTTTGATGATTATGGGGATATGCATCAATGATTTCGATATGATGTTAAAAATATTCAAAAGATAAATGTTAAATAAAATTAACACATTATCTTTGTTTTTACTTTTAATAAAAGCATTTATTAGCGAATGTTATGTTTTTTATATAATTCAATATTTTATATAATTCAATTTTTTATAATTCAATAAAAAAGTAAGAATTTATAATTTTTCTTCAAAATTTATATTAATATATTAAAAGAGCTTATAATTCATCATGAAAAAATTAAAATGACTAAATAACGTAACAGAAAAAAAAAATATTTTATTTAGTAGTTGAAGAGTTGTCTATGCCAGGAATCAGTTAAGAATAGTCGCTTTAATTACCCGTAATAATAATAAAAAAAAGATATATATATATATTTGTCTTTCGAAAAGATATGGACTAGCTTACTTATTTCTAGAAAATACTACTATGGAGTTAAAATATGGCACCGATATCGTATGTTAAATTCTTTAATTATGAATAACATATTAAATTTGTTGTTGTTTTTATAGACTGGAATTTCTTTAAGAAACAATTGAACGTATGTTTAATTCAGAAAATAAACCATCATATTTTTTTATTGATAATTAACTACTAAATAATGTTTGTTTATCGAATGATTTTCATTGTAAAATATTAAAATATTATTGTTCTAAATAAATCTACTTTGTGAAATTGGCATTTTATCTGAGCTGAAGGAAAACATATCTTTAATAC
The DNA here is from genome assembly GCA_963930645.1 of Salticus scenicus. NCBI lineage: Eukaryota > Metazoa > Arthropoda > Arachnida > Araneae > Salticidae > Salticus > Salticus scenicus. Next base: position 60,857,166 of record OZ005648.1, read on the forward strand.
TTCTAATGAACTAAAATTATCATCTTAAACTTTCATCCATAAATATACAGGCTGATCAGAAAATACCTTGCCAAAATTTAAAAGAGGTTATACGGGATGAATATACACGTATTCACAGTACAATGTGTATCCGGAAAAGTCCAGTGACGGTGGTAGGAAGCGCTGTGCAGTTGTCTTCAAACAAGCCAATAATGTGGGAAACTGCACGAATACTGAACTCATTGCTATCCGTTTGACATCATTAAAAATTTTTGATATCATAAATTTTTTTCCCGTATTATCGGCTTGTTCCGAATGTGCTAAACGGCGCCTTTTACCTCATTCAAGTAGCGTGTTTCTGGAAACACGTTGTAGTACGAATCCTCTTATCTTCGATCCCTCTAACACCTTCACATTATAGCCGGATCTTTTCCGATCAGCCTGAATACATACGTACGCGTGTGTAATATATATATATATATATATATATATATATATATATAATTGAGCTTTATGTACTGCAAATTTTTGGTAAACAATGTCTGCATACAGTACACTTATTTGCATATAATATTCGATCAAAGACTCTGAAGAAGTATTGATGCTATATGCCTTAATCGTAAGGATTATCACTTTTTTATTTATTTATTTTTTGTGCTTGTGTGTATTATTTAGGTGACATTTCTTCATGTGCAATGTTTGAAATGTATACGTAATGCTTTTATTCTTAATTATTACGTTCATGCAGCACGGATTATATAGAACGTTTTATTCAACCGTTAAACGCAATATTTTACATACAGTGTTTTTTGTTATATGCCTTTATTTGATTATTCTTCAATTCGTTAACTAAGTTTATCAATACGTGACATGATTTGCTTCTGTTTGCGTAACAATTTCGGATTATTGCTTTTTTTTTAATTACTTCTTATTTGTTTGAATTTTCTTTTGTTCTATTGCCTTTCCAAAATGTTTCTCATAGTATTCCACTGAGAAAAAAAAATATACCGCCTTCCTCTAGAATGAATAAGTGGTCATTTTCTAAATCCCTTAGCTAGAAATATAGATTTCCAAGCTATGTGCATAAAGCACACCAACAAACTGAATAGACGAAATGATCGAGAATTTCTAGTGTACACATTTCTAGATGGTGAAACAATACTCTGAACACTCTAAATATTCTGAATCATTCGTATTGCGAGAAATTCTCGCTTGATTTTCTAGAATTAGGTAATAAACCAAGATTATAGTTTCTGAAACCCGCCTCTTGTAGTCTCATTTAATTGCAGTGATTTTTAAATAACTTTGCCATCGAGAATATAGGCAGGCGCTCTAGAATTCTAATAGGGGCTTCTAGAACGCGCTTTCCAAGGGGACTGGAATTTATAAGGATGACTTGGAACTATTTTTTCTAGAGCCACAACTTAGATTCTAGATGTCAGTTACATAATTTTTTCTCAGTGTTTTCTGTTATATATTAATTGCTCTGGGTTTTTACTGTAATAATTATTCTTTTTTTTTTTTTTTTTTTGTAGGATTGCTAATCAGCTTTTTATATTTTATATCTTTTTTTTTTTTTTTTTTTTTTTTTTTTTGTTTTTTACAGATGAATGTAGGTTTGTTTATTCTATAAGTATTAATTAATTTTTCCTGTTTTATCTTGTCTTCTCATGAATTTTTGTTTTAAATTTTGCATCTGAAATCATCTGTAACATCATACTATGTGTCAATTCACCTATCGGATATTTCTTAATGTTCTTCATGTTTGTAGTTTTCAATCTGTAAGTTTTCATTACTTTGCGATTTCATTTTACTTTGTAATGTTTATTTCATTTTCTTATGAATTTTATTTTAACGTCTTTTTTGGTGTAATTGTGCTTTGTGCACAGTAAATATTTTGCGAATGCGTATAGTAACAATGAAATTAAAGCTAAGCGCATACAATATTTAACCAAATCCCCTTGAGAGGAGCTGGTGTTGTAGGCCATCATTATAAAGATTCTCATCTTTTATGAGATTTATTTCTTTTCTTTTTTTCTTTTTATTCATGAGATATTCATTTGATTTTTACATAAAGATTGTATTAAATATTGGATTTCTCTCTCTCTCTCTCTTTTTCTTTTTTGTCTCTTGAAAGAGAATTAGATGACGTGCAAAATTATGTATTACAAAATAACTGGGGAAAAAAATCTAGAGTAATTATATTTTCGAGAGCAATTGAATATATTTTGCCTTAGTTTAAATGGCTTTTTACTCATGTGCATATACTCAATTCTTTAAATATTATTTATAAAAGATGATAAATAGAAAACAATTTGTGACTTTAATGTAGGACGTCAATCTGTTTAAAAATCACATTAAATTTGTGCAAATATCTTACATACAATTTCTTTAAGAGCCTGAGCTTAAACTTTTAACGTTCGCTATTTAATTTCTTTTGAAAATTGATTAAACTAATTTCAAAAATGGTCATTAGACACACAGTCTTTATAAAAAACAATAATTTTTGAGTAATGTTTTGTTTGCAAAATCTACATGTTAGCATAAACAAATTGATGTTATATATATATATATATATATATATATATATATATATATATAATTGAGTAATTTTTTAAGTAAACACTATAAAAAAAAAAAAAAAAAAAAAAAATGCAACGGCATTTCTCGGTCAATATAAGATCTCGACACTTTATTAACTAAAAAGAGCTCATCGAAGCAAAAAAAATAAAAAATCCTCTCACATTTACTTAAATAATTATATCACCTTTTGCAGATAGCTTCCTCCGAAACATCTGCTCTGAGCAGTAGTATTATCTACATAATAGATAAAGAAAATTTTTTTTATCGATTAAAACAAGAAAAAATTAGAAAAAAATTATTGATAAAAAAAAAAAAAAAAAAAAAAAAAAAAAAAAAAAAAAAAAGGAAAGAAAAGAAAAGAAAAGTGAAAGGAAAAGAAAGAAGTTAAATGTTTGGATACAGTGCATGAACAAAGAACGTTAAAGGTTTAAGCATCTAAACATCTGTGTAAATATTTTCCATGAAATTCATAGCATAGTCCTATCTATCATAAATATATTATAAATTTGGTGCGAGGAATTATAAAATGAATCAGTTTGATATTTTGTGCTTAAAATTCAGATTTCATTTTAATTCATATCATTTAAGAAGTTTTTTATAATAAATTCCTTTTATTTTATTTTTTTCTGCGATTCATTGGTTTCTAATATTGACTAGAGAAATTTTTGTGAGTTAAACATAGCTCAGAATTTAATTTCACATTATTTTAATCCATTTATCTCTCTGCAATGTACATTATAAATTATTTGAATGATAACATCAAAATCTTTACAGAAATGTTTGAAACTTGTAGCTATTATTATCGTGAAAAATGTATGTTAAACCTACTCCTTATAGAAGTTTTCATGACATAGTTATTTGTTTCCTTACATAACTTTAGACGAACTCACTTTATAATATTGAAATATTAATAATACAAAGATAGGAATAAAAAAAACTCTTTTAGATTTAGTTTTTGGGAATTTTATTTTATATTAAAAATAATTCTAGGTAACAGAATACGGAAAAGCATGTTTTCTTTCAGAGTTATGTATTAATTTTTAAAGATGTTTTTTGCAATACTAAATACACATTTAATTTTTTTTTACATAGATGTCCGTTTACATATTTTAATAAAATACTGCGACAGATATATCTGATAAATATTTCATATGTATTTTACAATGTGTTTAAATTTATGTACATAAGATATTATTTTTTGGTAATCAATTTTACGTTTTCTCAGTTATGCAAAGAAAACTATTTTTCTTTCAAATGATAATAAATAAATTAAAAATAATTTACATTCTTTTAATTTATGCAAATGTGTTTATAAGCGTATCATTATTTTTTTTTTCAGATCGATGGAATTCAAATCATTTAAATAATATAAATAAATACTATTTAACACTTTTAGTGAAATATGTACGATTTGATGTGGAAACTTTATTTTATTAAATTTAATATCAGTAAAGATACTTTTATACGGTAAGTTCAATTTTAATTTCGAGTATGTGGTTAACTGCAGAAATAGTAATTTGTTTTATTTTACTTAATCACAGAAAATCATTGTGAAAATCATTCTTCTTTTGTAACTTTCTTTCTTGACATTCTGCTAGTGCGAATAATTTGGTTATAAATACAGAGGTTATAAATACTTCTATTTAAAATTTATTTAAAAGTTTATTGGTTTTAAGATTAGCAGGTAGAATTGCTCGTAAACTGGTGCGTATTCAAATCAACTGAAATCGTCCCTATTAAGAAGTAAAATCAAATTAGTACTTACTTAATTTTAGTTAATTTTTTTAAACTTAATTATTAATATATATTTTTTAATTTGAAAAGGACACACATCTCTTATTTCACTCAATATCCAACTTGTAAGGTCTGAGAGCTTACCTCCGCTGCTGCAGACCCCATTTTTACTTGAACTTAATTTACTTAAATGACTTTACGAGACTATATAAGTGCAAACCAAAAGTTTTTTTCCGACTCGAAATATTGGGAGGAATTGCTCGTGGAGAAACTCAGTAATTAATCAGATAAATAAATTAAATAAATATGAAGATTACTCTCACCACTGGGGATTAACTAGATCCGGCGAATAGCTGGCTGCTTAGCTCTCAAGTGTACAGTCGATTCATAGCCCCGACAATAAAGAAAAATTCTCTACCACCACGCTACTTATTCCACACTAGAGTGACAATACTTCGACAATCACTAGATTCGCTCAACACTCTATCTCATAATAATCCCCTACTCCATACGGCACTAACAACATACACTTTTACCACACCTCGCTATTTAACTACCTTGAAAACCGACACACTACATCACTTCAATTCACTAAATTCAATAATTAATCGTATTCACACACCCAACGCAAACTGCGTGAGTCCTCCTTTACTTTTAGTGACTCCAAGCCGGCATAAACTCATCCCAACTCCAACGAATTACGTCAATCTGTGCTGGGTCCAGTCTTCGCGTTTCGACCTCCGATTTATTTTCACTTTTCACCACTGATTGCATCCTTTCGTCTCAACTCCGGTACCGCGTTTCGATTTTACTTTCCATACTGCTTACGTGCGGTGATTGCAATTGAATAAACCTATTTCAACTTACAAACTGACTTCAATTTGTAGATTTGCTTTTGCTTAAACACTATCACTGAAGAATCAGTTTGCATACCAATGAATACCAAACATTCAAAAGTCGCTCCAATTCATAAATTTCCTGAAACTCTGCTCACCTGAAATCTGCAAAAATAATTCGTAGAGTATCTTTTCGGCCAAATATTTCTCTACCAAGCAACATATATATTTAACAAGAACTGAAGCTAACTCCTTCTCTATTATATCGTATACCTCAACATCGATTTCCCACAATAGTTCTTCGCAAAACTCCAACAGTTCTCCGAACTTTTAAGGCGCCTTGCAAGACTATTATTTAAAAAGAATAGTTGTGTCGAAGCTGTGCTAGATTGCTGTGCTAGATTGCTATTCTCAGATTTTATACCCCTAAAATACTTCGGCCCCTCGGCGCAGCGATTTGAACTTGCTTGTAAAATCGCTTCGCGATTAACATCCTAAAATCATGCGCGTATATATATATATAATTATTTCAGTTTTTATTCCTTTTATTGAATTTATGCATTTCTTAAATAATTTTATTAAATTATTAATTTTTGCCTATTATATTTGGCATTTAAATGGATGTTTGATATACCAAATCTATTCCTCTGAAAATGACAAAAGTAAATATTGATCGAAATAAATCTCAATTAAAATTTAATTTTATGTTGGTATCCTCATCTATCTTTTGTCTACTGAGTGTTACAATGGTACTAAATAATTCAAATTATATATATATATATATATATATATCCAGTAGACACATTTCATATATATTGCTGTGCTATGCTATTCCGATATATATAATGAAGAGTTATTTGCGCACATAGATACCACTTACACAATTTTTGTTGAAATTATTTTATTTAAAAGAGATATCTTACGCAATGAAAACAATAGAACTTTTATTATCGTCTTATGCCGATATCTGCTAAAAACAGAAAAAAATATAACTTAGGAAAGGAGATGAAAACCGATTGTTTTTAAGAGGGTCCAAGATCAGGAAAATTGTTCTCTGCATAATACAGTTGCAAATAGTGCAAATTGAATAATTTCTTTTAAGTTAAAAATTACGATTCTTGTAAAATATTTTGCAAATTTTTTTTTTTTTTTTTTTTTGGTGAATAGCTAAAAATAAAATGCTAAAACTCTCTCTCTCTCTCTCTCTTTCTGTATATTGCATAATTAGGTAATAGGATAGGATCTTATACTTCTGTTGCATTGGAAATAGTATTCTCGACACGTTTACTTCCCATCTATTTCAGGAAGTATGAATTATTATTATTATTATTATTATTATTATTATTATTATTATACGGGAAAATAACCAGTTACTCCAGTTACTCGGATCTAAATCCGATTTATATAATATTTAATTGAAGAAAATTTAATTTTAGTCACATTTTATTCATCAAATAAAATTGAACATATTTTATGTGTACGAATTTGACATATAAAGTGGAATAACATAAATTACATAAGTGTAAAAAAGTAGCATCGTAATCACTAAGAATGTACTTGTTTCTTAATTTTTCAATAATGTTCGAAAGATGCACAATTTTTTATTACGATTTCTTTTTCTTGTGAATGCATATTTAATATACAGGGTGACCCTAAAGGATATCTCTGACTGCAAAAAATATTATTAAACATCAAATATAATCTGCATATGCTTGCTTCGATATTTTATAAAACCGTATATATTTTTATAGCATTATTCTAAATTATTTGTAAGCTTCAAATACTAGTTTTATCTTCCAAATATTTTCAACTTAAACCAAAAAACATTAATACAATGAATGCGAATATATTTCTATACATTGCCAAATTTTATTATTTAAATTTATGTACGCAATCGAAGTTAAGAATACATATTACATAATCTCTTTCGTTCACCAAATAAAAACCAGAATCTCTGGAATGTATCTTAACTTCCACAAAAAGACACATAAAAACGTTTTTTATTCTTATTATTTTCCATAAAGTTCATGTAATATTTGCATCATTGTTCGTATACATTAATACTAATTTATGTTCACTTTTTTTTTTTTTTAGCTACAGCCAGAATTATTCTAGTAATTGAATTATAAAAAATAAGACAATATTTCTGTACTGATTTAAATCCATATTCTTGATTTTTCAGGAGACGAAAAATAAAGTTAAACTAACTAAAAACTAATCAGAAGAATCGATTAGGAAAAAGGGATTATGTTGTTTTATACGCTTCATACCATTTGGTGATTGTCAAACTTCACTTAATAACGGGAAAAAATGAATTAAATATTTTATACCAAACATTAATGCTAAATTTCTGACTTGAATCTTTTTTTACCAATGGATTTTCTCAAAGACTAAATGGCATGGATTTAAATCCTTTATACCAATCGATAGAGAATTTTTTTCTGAGTCAGACTATGAACTTAACTCAAAATCGACATTTTTGGACTTAAATCCTTTATACTTATCAGTACAGATTTATACGTACCATAGCTATAAATCTGAAAAATCGCATTTTTCATATGTTTTTCGCATAAGCTATTGCAATAGCATATACGATCGTAATTATTGTTATTATTAAATTTTAATACTTAATTAAAATTTTCATTACAAATAGAATTAATATGAAAAAGAATTACAAAACTGTACACAATAGGTACGAATCTAAAATTTCCCTCAAAAGTATTTAAATCTGAGAGATTTTTATCGTAAATATTTTAATCACAATTTAGTTAAAAATTTATTAACACAATTAATGCGAATTTTGTTTTTGTACAACTTCTAAATTGTACAAATCAGATTTATGCATTCATTTAATGTTAATAATACTCATTACATAATTATTTTCATCTATCAAATAATAAAAGAGATTACCTGTTTCTATTTATTTTCTCGGAAATCAAAGGTATTGAGTAACCACGTTATTTACGACTAGCGGTGAGGACGTATCCAAAGGCTTGGAGGAATACCAGATTGACCGATAGGTTAGTATTTAGTAAATATCCAGTCATTCGGTGCTTCCTTATTGCTTATTTTTTCTCCGACAAAGGTTGTTAATCCTGATTTAACTCTGGACCAATTCAGTGCGCACTTGCGCAGAGGCGCCCATGGTAGCAAGAAATTTGATTAAAGGATAGGAATTTTACTTTCCAGGAAAAAAATTTCATTAAAATGTTCTTTATTTTTACTAATTTCCATAAAGTTAATATGATAATTTACCATTTTTACTTTCTCTTACCCATAGAGTCGAGAAAGTACTGTTTTAGGGTCAAATTTTCGAACGTGTTTTTTTGTTATATTTACATGTTCTGAGGTCTAAATACGAAAATCATGTTTTTAGCGAATGGTCTGTGTGTCTGTGTGGATGCCTGTGTTGATGTCTGTGTGCCTGTTATCAGCATATCTCAAGAACAAATAGTAGCAGAAATTCCAAACTCGGTACTCTAAATGTGTATCATATAGGTATGCTACAGTAAGCTTTTCGTTGAGATGAAGCAAATGGTTCGTGTACAGGGACATTCAAAAGTATTCAAATATATTACGTCTATGGGGGATATTACAGGTAAGTAGATTTTAACATCTACTTTATAAATTATAATATCATATATATAATTTATAACATCTACTTATTTATAAATACACTGCACTAAACGAAATGAAACGAATATATATTTTTTGTAATAGAGATAGTCAACTGGGGAAAAAAATTGTGTATGTAGGAGCCTCGCCGCCCCCCTGGGAGGGAAGTCCCCCCTCGAGGGGATAAATTTTCATGATGGGAATCTTGCAAAAGAGCTCGCCAATAAGTTTAAAACGAATGGTTGTACCATCGATCTGCGATAATTTAAAATAAAGTTATCGATTTTTTTTTTACATTAAAAAAAAAAAAAAAAAAAATGTAATATTGAGTATAAATTCTACTTTTTTTTTTTTTTTTTTTTTTTTTTGCTATACTACTTCTCTAATTTGGAAATCGTCTGCATTATCATAAAAGATAATTTTTTTAAATAATAATTTTAATAAATAATTTTTTAAAAACAGAACTATTTTTTAATAACCGAATTAAATTCTATATAAATATAGGTGCATTAATGAAACGGGGTTTGAGGGAGGCGGTAGCCCACCTCACACAGAACTAATTAGAAGGTTTTTAATTGAAATTAACTTGGTCATCGTGTCTTCGTGTCACGCTAGTAAACAAGGCGCCTACATTTTAAAGTAAATATAAGCCATTTCGTTTGTCGCTCTGTGGCTCAGTTGGTAAGAGCGTTACGTTAGTAGCGCAATGGTTGTGAGTTCGATCCCTGGAAGGTCCAGCGTGTTAATTTTTCCATATAATGTGTAGAAAAGGTGTCAATTGATACAAGAAAATTTTTCGTTGCTTGCACTAAGAATTTTTTGAGGAGTTATTTTAAGAAGCATTTTTTTTTTTTTTTTTAATTTAGATATTAGAAAACACAAAACATTCTAGATATTAAAAAAGCACAAAATAGAATGTTTTAAGTAAAATATACATAAAAATATATTTGTAGAAGCTTTATATATATATACACATATATTACTATTATATGAAATTGGATTTGTCATCGGCTTTTTGTCACGTTAAAAAATCCAAGACGCTTCCCTTACATATATATATATATATATATATATTAAAAAGAAAAAAAAATAAACAACTCATTGTTAATGGATCAGCTGGATACAGCGTCATGTTAATAACGCGAGAGTCGTGTGTTCGATCCTCGCCAGGCCAAATAATTAATAGAAAAAGTGTCAATTGATAAAAAAAAAATATTTCGCTGTGTACACAGTATCCTAATAATTTTTCAAGAGTTTTTTAAACGGCTTTTTATCTAGTTACAAAAAGCACAAAATAAAAATGCAAGTAAAAATAAATAAATAAATAATGTCATGGTGATAACGCGATGCTCATGGGTTCGATCCTCGCAAGCCGATGTGTTACTTTTTTGCCGATAATTAATAAAAACGATGCCAATTGATAAAAGAAAATCTTTGATAGTTTTTTAAAGAAGCTTTTCTTTTTGAGTTACTAAACGCACAAAATTAAAATTTCAGTAAAAATAAAAATAAATAAATAAACAAATAAAAGTAACACTGAAAGTTGTTTATTATTGTGGAGCCCTAAATAGCCTAAAATAAAAATTTATTATTGCAGAGACAGGCAATAAAATCATAAAAGTTTCAACTACAAGAAAAATTTAAAGAAAAATATAGATATTTCACTTTTGCAAAACATGAAAAATTTTAAATATTCCAAATATTTAAAAAAGCATTCGATAACAATATTCCTTTTGTATGAGTATTTTTTAGATTTTTCTAGAATGTTCTATGATTTTTCTTGACAGTTCTTAGACTTTTGGTTAGAGCGTCATGCTGATAAGGCGATGGTCCCGGATTCGTTCCTCGAAAGACGATATATTATTTTTTTTGCAGATAAATAATCGAAAAAAAAAAATGTCAATTGATAAAAGAAAATTTTTCGTTGTCTACAAAATATCCTAAGAAATTTTAATTAGTTTTTTTAAGAAGTATTTTCTTTTTTTTGTAACTAAAAAGCACAAAATAAAATTTAAGTAAAAAATCATTTTTTAAAGTTAGAAGCTTTTTATTGTGAAGCTCTAAAAAGCATAAAATAAAATTTATTCTGGGAAAGACATGCTACAAAGAAATGAAAGTTTCAACACTAAGAAAATTTTAGAGAAAATATAGGTACTTTCCTTTTGCAAGAGATGAAAATTTTTTAATGTTCAAAATATTTAAAAAAACTTTCGAGACATTTGAAATTTCTGGCCTAACGAATGATTATAGAAAAACTAATAACTAAGAAAAAATATTGGTCTCGAAAGCTTTTTAAAATATTTTGAACAATAAAAAATTTTCATCTCTTGCAAAAGGAAAGTACCTATATTTTCTCTAAAATTTTCTTAGTGTTGAAACTTTCATTTCTTTATAGCATGTCTTTCCCAGAATAAATTTTATTTTATGCTTTTTAGAGCTTCACAATAAAAAGCTTCTAACTTTAAAAAATGATTTTTTACTTAAATTTTATTATCATATAAAACTCTTCCGAAGACTAATTTTAATTGTTTAACATAGGTTTACATAACAGTACTCGTTATCTTACTTCTTATCTCCAACCTGTATTTATAGTATTAAATTTCAGGGTAAGAGAAAGTCGTGTGAGTGACCAGATTATTTTTACATTGTAATACGCTTTGTTGGTCGTATCTTTCCTTTAATTAAATCATATCAAGAATGATTATAAATATTACCATGTTAATAATAGAACAGTATTTTTAATTTATTTCTAAACTTCAAGCAATCGTATTTTTTAATCTTACGACAATACTTATTAAAACTTGTTGTACAAAAAATATATATATATATATATATATATATATATATATATATATATATATATATATATATATATATATATATATATATATATATATATATCCTAAAAACTGAAGAAATAAGAAAACTGTACACTGTAGATATTTATATAGCATTTACCTTATTATTATTATTTTTCTTCCTGTGACAGATTTTCTGTAAACAATTTCATCACAAATGGTTATAAATATTGCATTGTTAATAATAGAACAGTACTTTTATTTCATTTCTAAACTTCAAAAAATCGTATTTTTGAATTATACGAAAATACCGCTATTATTAAAGCAAATTATTTAAAAGATAACCTTCTAAAAAATGAAACTGTCAATCAACCTTAATCCCTAAAACCAACCAACAAACCTAAAAAATAAAGAAATAAGGAAACTGTACACAGTAGATATTTACATAGCATTTACCTTAATATAATTTTTTGTTTTCTGAAATATTTTTTCTAAACGTTTTCCTCGCAATGTAAGTCTATTAAACAAATGAATGCGAATGCATTTATAAATAAATAATAAATTTTACTAATCAGATTTATGTGTTTAATCTAAGTCTAAAAAAAAACATATATTACATAATACCTTTCATCGACCAAATAAAAACCAGATTGTCTGTTTCTTTTCACTTGTTCAGAAATCAACTCGATAGTTTTTATATTCTAGAATGGAAAACATAAAATGGTTTTTATTTTTACTACTTTCCATTAAGCTGATGTGATATTTCCTCTGCCTTCTTACGCAGTACACTTTTATGTTCACTTCTTTTTCTATGTCATGAATAACCCAAATATTGGATTATGAATAATAGAACGATATTCCAGCTTCATCTCTCAGAAAAATCGCACTTTTCAAACACTTAAAACTATTCCTATTATTGAAAACTAGTATTTAAAAGAAGTAATCACAATAAAATTTTATAAATAACAGAAGGGTACATTTATGCTATTACAAATAAAAATATTTTCGATTCGATTAGCTTTTGTAAGCATTAGAAAAAAAAAAAAAAACTTATAAGTTATGTTAAATGGTAAAATTCATAATCATTAAAAAAATAATAAAGAAATAAACATAATGTAAATAAAAATGAATTACTGAAAATACTTTCTAATTATTTAAAAATACTTACATACCGTTAATTGTAAAACAAATTTGCTGAAATAGTATATAGAAATAAACTGTGAAAAAATAATTAAAATAACAGTTAAAAATATTTATTAAAATATAATTGATACTTAAAAATACGTTTTACTTGTTGATATTTTACAAATATGCTGTAACCATAAGGGAAACCATTAACTACTAAGCCGACAGTAACAGTATTTTTACATGCAGATATTGTTTGTCTCCAAAAAATATACCCGATCAACAAATAGCAGAGAATTATTGGACTCTTTTGAAATATATACATATATATATATATATATATATATATATATATATATATATATATATATATACATATCTGTATGTGTAATATGATACTTTGCTTATTAATACATAATATATTTAGTTACTGATGTGCAATTTGTCATTTATTTTATGTCTTATCCTGTATCTTATGCCCAATTTGTGAAATATCGATTTTAGTAAATTTTTAATGTCTCCTACCTTTAATTTCCCTATTTTTTAATATTATGTTTGTTGCTTATATCTCTACTAAAGGGTTCTATATTGGTTTATATATTGAACTTTTCTTCTCTAGATATCTTTGGGAATGTCAATATAGGGATCGTTATTTTAGTTAAATAACTTGTTTGTTACATAAATTATACTTCCTGTTATATGATATATGATTTTAAAAATCATAATTGTTATTTTAACTGATTATGTAGGATATGGGCTATTTTTCGGAATGTTTATGATTTTTCGTTTCTCACCTATCTAATGTGCAATTACACATACTAATTTAAACGTTTAACGTATCCCTTTTTGTTATTTTTATTTACTTTTTGTTTTTTTTTCCTTAATGTCTTTATTTTTTTTCCCTTAATATCTTTAATTTTTTTCCTTAATGCTAATATATAGACTATTTTACTGTTTGAAATATATTATGTGTTAATTGAATTTTCCCATATCGTATGTGAATTGTGCATATTATTTTCTTTCTTCGACGTGCTTGTTTTATCCTATATTTTACCTTTAATGTCTTAAATATTTTATTACTTATATAACATGTGTCATTGGTTAAATTCAGCAAAAATTGATCTTAAATTCATCTTGAATTTCCTTTAATTTTCATTTGTTATGAACATTGCTTATATTATTCCTACAGCGTTTAACACTGGTTTTCAAATTATACAATGTTCATATTACTATGTTTGTTTATCTGAGTATATGTTTTGTTATTTAATTATGTCTTGGGTATTTTGTTCTATCATTGGGGAATTCTTTAGCTTTCTATTACTTTTTAATTATTTTACATTAGTTATAAATTATATTATTAGTTATAGTCATTTATACTTTGTGTGTATAAGTATATAGAGGGTGCGGCAGCTATTTGAGAACAAAGTATCGTCCGTAAAAGGGAGCAAACAATATGCATATATCATTTAATGAACATGGAGCGGTGTGTACACAAGAAGTCGGACCTAATGCACGACACCATTCAATAAATCAAACATCAGCTGCAATAACAACCTCAACACGCTGTTGAAACCGTCCGCAGGCAGAAATAAGGTGGACCCTGGGAATATTTGTCATAGCATCCACAATAGCTGTCTGGAGACACCAACGGTGTTATGTGGGTACTTATTAGAGACCCTTTCAACAACGTCCCAAGCGTAATAGTCCAAAGAGTTAACATCATGTGAGCTAGGGGGCCACATGCGTGGAGTGATGTGATCATGAAAATTGTGTATCCATTCTTGTGTTGAATGGCCCATATCGGTTGGTGCAAGGTCCTGCTGAAACACATATGGCCTGCCACGTGCTAGAGCAATAATCCAGCGCTTCACAACCGTGTTCAACACATCGGTATAAGTAACTGCGTTGATTCTGGCACGTTGTGAAAAGAAATGGGGAGCATGACGTCACCTTCATTCCTCACTATACCTAAGACCCTAATAGACGCAAGAAATTTAGTGTGAATGACAGTGGGAATTTCCTCTTGTCTTTTACACAGCCAAAGACCATTTATCCAGTTGATTTTCTGGTCCTGAAGGAAGTTTTTCTTGTCCGAAAAAAACCAGAGCATTCCTGTCTGTTCCTGATGTTTCAGCTTCTTTAAGAGGCGCTGTGCTCTGATTACTCTATTCTCTCTGGTTTTCTCGGACCTGAACTGTCCTCTCCGCATTACATACGACTTGTAACAGAGGTCTTCATTAACCACACGTGGAATTGTGACCTCGCTAACCCGGAGATTTGAGCTGAGTTCCCCTATGGACTTTCCACGGTCCTCTTCAATGGCAGCTTGAACAGAATTGATGAATTCATGTGTCCTGGTAATGTCCGAGACCTGGCAATGATGTTTTCTGTGCAAAACAGTTGTCACATTAGCATTGGCAACCCTCAGATCTCTCTGAACTCTGAAAACGATGATGGGGGGGACTTTCAGATATGCAGCTATTTCAGAAACGGAGTGTCCTGCAGCCAAGGAGACGTTAACAGCGGGCTGTTTCCTTTCCTGGGTTAGAATAGGTTCTGCCATGTTTATCTGTAACAAAGTGGTTGTTTAATGATGATATACATGGTATTGTATCACTTCTAAAGTGTGTTCTCAAATAGCTGCCGCACCCTGTATATAGTCGAAACCAAGTTGTAGAATGATAAAGCCTTCTACCTATCAGAAACGGTCGTAGTGTGTTCATTGCACCAGCTATATTCAGGAATACTTCGAGTGTAGCTTATAATTAGTTTAATATTTAAGCAGTATTTGTTTTAATTTTTTGGTGTAAAATTTCAAATAAACCAGTAAAAAGTAAAATCAATCAATCCCGACCACATAAGACTATTATAATAAATTCTCATTATTGAAAGCTTTTCAAATTTATAAATAAACATTAATGAGGGTTTTATTCACATATATATATATATTTTTTTTTTGGTACCTTAATATTACTGCAAGATGGTTTGAAGTTTTTTAATTCACTGACTAGAAACTGAGTGACAATTTTAAAAAGTAAACAAGTTTATATTAGAACTTACTTTTTAGACTAACAGTTCATTTATCACTGAACATACATGTTAACTGGAATTTTAAATTTTTAACAATTTATTTTCAGAAAATGTTTTTGTACATTTAAGTAACTATTAATCTGAAAATATGCTGTATGAAAAATGCACTGTGTTACTCGAGAAAATTATTTCCTTTTAATCATTTTTTTGAAACATAATTTCCAAGTGTAACTGTATTGAAATTTCTATAAAAAGAAAACAGATTCATATTAAAAATAATAATAATAATAATTTAATACAATGAACTTGAATAAATCAAACAGAAAACACCTAAAGAGAATATTACATATTTATATATAACTTACTTTTAAAGAATAATGAAAGAAAGAAAGTCACATAAGATTCTCCTTTATACCACACTAGAAATTTTAATTTATTTTAAAGGGATATATTTGCAACCAGTTCTGTAAAATTGGGTATTTTGGCATTAAATATACATGAAATGATTTACACAAAAGCAAAGAAAAATCTGGAGAACCGAAGAATTTTCAGCGTAGTACCAACGAATTGTATCAAAGCAGATGACGTATCATAGATCCCACTGTAGCGTCATTTTAATTCATTTACTTTAAAACCATGCTATAGCAATTTCAATCTGAAGATTAAAAAAAAAAAAAAAAAAAAAAAAAAAAATCTATGAAAAAGAATATTTTATAGCTCATTACTATTTTCATAAAGTTTTATCAACAAAAAAATTGTTATTTTTATATTTTTTTTACTAGTATACAGTCACTGTTTAAGTTTTATGAAACTAATTAAAAATAGTGTACACAGAGGAAAAAACAAATACTGCCTTCATCTAGAATGAATAAGTGGTCAGTTTCAAAATCCCTAAACTAGAAATATAGATTTCCGGGCTATGCGTATAAGGCACGCCAATTGGCTGAATAGACGAAATGATCGAGAATTTCTTGTGTATACATTTCTAGATTGTGAAACAATATTCTGAATATTCTTAAATATTCTGAATCCTTTACATTACGATACATTCTATGATTTTCTAGAATCGGGTCATAGACCAAGATTATAATTGCTAAAACTCGCCTCTTGTAGATACGCTTACTTTCAGAGATTTTTAAATAAGTTTGCCCCCGAGAATATAGGTAAACGCTCTAGAATTCTAATGAGGTATCTAGATTGGTTGTTTGGTTAAATCTTACGTCGCACAAGTGCTGCGCAGATGGACACTGGGGCAGGGGGAGGGGGGTTCTGGAACTCCCTTTCAAAGGGAACAAGAATTTAAAAAGATAACATGGAACTATTTTTACTGGAGTCACAAACTAGATTCTAGATATCAGTTACAGAATTTTTTCTCAGTTTAATTTCTTTTTTAATTTTTTTTCTGTATTTGATGTATAACTATTTAGCATTATACCTAGGCAATAGGCACCGTTAAAATAAGATATGACTAATATTTATTTTTTCTTACATAAAAAAAAAAAAATGTACAGCTGTAAGTCATTTTTAGAAACTCTTCTTTTCTTCATATTTGAATATTAAAATGTTGTATCTTTTGATGGAAATTTTTAAGAGCCTTCGTTTCATTTCTATTATTTTCATTTCAATAATCTATTTTAAAGTTTAATAAGCATAAATACCCCCCTTAATCCTTTTACAATAAATATTTTCATATTTCTTAAATTTCTATGTAAGGCGGAAACAGACGCATAAGTTTTCGTATGAAATACAGATAGTGATTAAAATATATGTGCCGGAAAATTTTTACATTTTACTTTGTAAAAATATTAGTTTCGTTAGAAAGTTTCATGGAGATGAAATAAATATAGATAACATCACATTATGGAAACATTTAGTTAGAAAGTAAACGTAAAAATAATTTTATGTATGTTTTTTTAACATAAATATATCTACACAAAATTTATACTAGTCATTTATGTTTTAAAGCATAAAGAAAATAAAACAAAATTATATTTATATATATGCATTTATGTACTTAAAAAGTTTAAACATTTTTCATTTTAAATGGTATTCCGTCCTTTCAAACATATATTTTCGTGCAACTGTGCATGGTAATTTTAAACTAATGGAAAATAATATGACTATGTAAAAGACTATTTTTTAACTCAATACTATTTTTATAAAGTTTTATATACACAAAATTTGTAATTTATAGAATTTCTTAATATTTTAGGGTCACTGTTTAAGTTTCAGGAAAATTACTAAATAGAGTGTAATTTTTTTAAAAGTACTTTTTTCTAAATTTGATGTATAATCATTTAGCATTAATCCTTCCCAGTAAGCACCACTGAAATATGATATAAACAAAATTTATTCTTTCTTACATAAAGAATAGATATATATATTAAAAAAATGAGTGCTATAAGTAATTAAAAAAAAAAATATTGTCTTCTTATTTTAATCATAAAGTATTTTATATTTTGATGGAGAAATATATTATGATCTTTAGTATCACATATATTATTTTCCTTTCTGTATTTTTGTAAAGCTTAATAAGCTCTTTATTTTTTTTTACAATAAATGCTTACATATTTGTTAAATTTCTAAGTTATATTAAAATAGACACCGAATTTTTTGGATGAAATACAGATAGTGAATAAAAATTTATGTGCTGAAAAACTTTTATGTTTAACTTTGTAACAAAAGCTAGTTTCTGAAAAATGTTTCTTGGAGATGTAATAAATATACATAAGATCATATTATGGAAAAAAAATATTTACAGGATAAACATAAAAATACTCTTAAATATGCTTTTTTAACTTGAGTATATGTACACAAATATCTGTATTAAACATATATGTTTTAAAGGATAAAAACTAAAACACTTACGCATTTATGTTTTGTATTAAAAAGTACTTAAAAATTTTAAACGTTATCCTTCTGTCATATTAAACGAGTAAATCATGCGACTTGTTATATATATGTGTGTGTGTGTGTGTTTGTCTGGGGGATCTCGGGCACAGTCTGACGATTTTGATGAAAGTCTAGGGGTTAAGGGTTTTTTGGATTAAAAAGAAAAAAGATTGCGTTTATCCTTATCTTCATGAAAATTCACATTCGCTGTTAACCCTTTATCGGCCAGTTGCAACATATAACAGACATTTCGATAACTTAGAAACTGATGTAACGATTTGGTGGAAAAATTAGGGTTAATTGTTTTTTAGGGAGCTAAATCGATACGACACATCCTCATCTTCAGGAGAATTCATGTTGCCTGTTCCTTTTTTTTCGGTCAGTTAACAATATGGCAAAAATCTGGTGTACTCGATGCTGGATAAAACGATTTTAATGAAGGATTGAGGTTAAGTGTTTTATTAAGAAGCTAAATCCATTGGACATATCCTCAGCATCAGGAAAATTCAGGTTTGCTGTTAAACCTTTCTCGGCCAGTTCCACCATACGGTAGAAATCGGGCTCACTTTTTGAAAACGGATAAAACGCTTTTAATGAAAATTTTGGATAATGTGTATTTGTTGGAGTTAAATCTATGCGGCATATCTTCATTTTAAAGAAAATTCGCGTTCGCTGTTAACACTCAATCGGCAGAAATTGCGTTTGCTCTGAATGGATGTAATGATTTAGATGAATGTCTGCTATTAAATGATTTTTACTTTCTCTTACCCATAGGGTCGAGAAAATATTGTTCTAGGTTCAAATTTTCGAACGGGAGTTTTTGTTATATTTACATACTCTGAGGTCCCGGGAATACCAAAATCATGTTTTTGGCGAATGGTCTGTGTGTGTGTGTTATCAGCATATCTCAAGAACAAATAGTAGCAATAATTCCAAACTCGGTATCCTAAATGTGTATCATATAGGGATGCTACACTAAGATTGTCATTGAGAAGAAGCAAATGGTTCGTGTACAAGGACGCTCAAAATATTCAAATACATTACGGCTATGGGGGAAATTACAGGTAAGTAGAGTTTAACATCTATAGACTGCTCTAATAAAAATGAAACGAATATATATATATGCGTGTGTGTGTGTGTATAAAAGAAACCACTATGGTTTCTTTTTTTTTTTTTTTGTAATGATCATGGTTCAAATTTATTTAAGTGATTTTAGCTCATTTTTTAAAAAAATGTATATAGTATATAATTTATGTAATCATCTATTAATTTCCTTGAAATTGTATTTGTGGATTCATAGAATGACTTAAATTGTCTATATTTATGGCTTTTAAACATCATTTTTCCCTGAAGATGGTTAAAGATGAATTTTAACCGAAACGTTGGAAATAAAGTTTATTAAAGTTATTAAAATTATGTGATATGCTGAAACATATTTAATTATATTTAATTACTGTTTCATAATTATTAAAACAGCATATATAAAAATGGAATAAATATTTCTGATGGGTATCTTTCAAAAGTGCTCGCCAGTACCTTTAAAACGAATTGTTGAATCATCGATCTGCAATAATTTTAAATAAAGTTATCGATTTTTTTCATTTTTAACAAAAATAATAATACTAATATAAATAATAATAATAATAATAATAATAATAATAATGTAATATTGATAATAAATTCAACTTTTCTTGGATATTTAGTGTTATACTACTTCTCTAATATGGAAATCGTCTGCATTATCCTGGAAGATAATTTTTTTTTAAATAATAATTTTAATAAATAATTTTTACTGAATGAATTTATATAGAAAAACATAAAAGAAAGTCGTGTGGTGGCCACAACAAACTAGTTACTTTTTGTTAATGAATGTGCTTTACTAATAATATTTTACCATTTCCAGGAAAGCTGTTCGGGAATAGAAATAAGTTCCTCATAGAGATATGGTAAATAATGTATGTTTTAAGCTAAATATTCATAGCTTTTTTATGTATATTTACACGTTTTGAGGATTCCTGATTACCGTATTCAAGTTTTTTAACGTTTGATCTTTGTCTGTGTCTCTTAGAGTAACTTAAAGAAGAATAATTTTAGGAGATCCAAACGTTGTATTTTAATGTTAATATAAGTTTGTTGCTGGAAACGATTGATCAAGAATGATGAGTTTCAATGAATATTTCGTGTGTAAATTATCTGTATAATTTTAAGTAAACTTTAAAATTTAATAACATAATTAAATTTCATATAAATGTAGGTGCGTTAATGAAAAGGGGGGTTAAGGTGGGTGGTAGCATCCCTCACACATAACTAATTAACATATAAACTATTCCGAAGTCTAATTTGCATTGTTTAACGTAGGTTTACATAACAGTAGTCATTAACTTACCTCTTAATCTCTAAACTGTATTTATAGTGTTAAATTTCAGGGTAAGAGAATGTCGTGTGAGTGACACACCAGATTATTTATATTGGAAAACCGATTAGACATTTGCTCATCTTCAGAAAAATTTCCGTTTGCTGTTAACCTTTTATCAGTCAACTACAAATTACGGCGAAAATTAGGTTTACTGGAAAATGAAAGTAACGATTTTCCAGAAAGTACTAGATTTTTTTTTTTTTTTTTATGGGGTGGGGTGGGGGGGGGGGGGTTATCAAATCAGTTAGACGTATCCTCATCCTTAGAACAATTTGAATTTTCTGTTGATCCTTTAACTGCCGTTTATAAAATATGGCAAAAATTTCGTTTTCCTAAAAATGCATATAACAATTTTCATAAAAGTTTGGAGTTAATTTCTTTTTAGGGTAAAAAGTCGATTAATTCTCATCTTAATAAAATTTGGGGTATGCTGTTAAACCTTTATTTGTTAGTTACAAAATATGGCAGAAATTGAGTTTTCTTTCAAATTGATGTAACAAATTTGATGAACATTTGGAAGTTAAGAAATGTGTATGAGGAAAAATTAATTAAACATATCTTCATCGTCAGGAATTCTTGCTATCACTGCTAATCTTGCGTTCGCTGTTTATCCACCGTTTGCAAAATATAGCAAAAATTGGGTTTACTCGAAAATACATATAACGATTTTTAATGAAAGACTGGGACTAAAGGTGTTTTAAAGGAAAACACAATTAATTTCAATTTCATATTGGAACATTCGCGTTCTTTGTTAACCCTTTATCTTTATGTTACAATATATTGCGGAAATTGGGTTTACTCGGAAATAGATATAATGACTTTCAGGAAAGATAGGGGTTATGTGTTTTAGAGAGGAAAAAATTGATTGGACTTTTACTCATCTCCAGTAAAATTCACATTCTCTGCTATCCCATCAGCCGCCGGTTGAAAAATACCATTTAGGTTTACTAAGGAATGGATACGGCGATTATAAAAAAACATAGGGTTACAGATTATTCCAGAAGACAAACCCACTTCAGTTATCCTTATTTTTAGGAAAATTAGCATTTTTTGTTAAACCCTCACTTCAACCATTAAAAACTATGTTTGAAATCGGATTTATTCCGGATGTTGTCCAAAATGGTTCATAGGATTTTGATAAAAGTTCAGAAATAAGGCTTCTTTGGGAATACAAACCTATCTGACTTACTTTCATCTTCTGGAAAAATATCTTTCACTGTTAACCCTTATTTCACCCGTTGAAAAATATGGCTGAAACTTGGCTGTCTGAAAAATGGCTCTAACAAACTCGATAAAAAATTAGATTTAAGTTTTTTTTTTAAGATGACAAATCTCAATTAACATTAACTCGTCTTCATATCTATCTGGCTTAACCTCATCTTCATGAGAATTATAGTTCACTGTTAACCTTCATTTCAAATGTAGGTAAACATCAAAGGAGAAAATTTTCTTAGAAACTATTTAAATGATTTTGATAAAGAATTACATTTCGGAAATAGTTGCTTTTACAGTTGATTTGTAAGCATAAATGTCCGACATTCTCTTTAGAACATTTAGCATTCAATGTTAACTCCTGCTTTCCTCAGGAAAAATAACAAAAACTTCGTTTTTTTTTTTTTTTTTTGAAATATTTAAAAATATGTTTAGAGAGTATATATACATATATATATATATATTAGATGAAACGAGGTCTCACTTATTTTATTCTTTAGAAAAATTAGACGTTAATGCCTAGGACAATCTGTAGCGGAGATCCTGTCTCCTAGGAGAATCCTTGAATGATTTTGACAAGGAATTACAGTTAGATATTTGATGTAATTCGAACTGAAAATTTCCCCTCTCCTGAAAAATTACCTTTAATTGGTAACCCGCTCTCTGTTCTTTGAAAACAATATTAAACATAATTACCTGAGAACAAATCACTGCATCTACACTAAGAATAATTTTTACACTGAGACCGAATGAACTAGGTCATTCAGGTACTAAATTTTTAAATTGTATACCGACAATTAAAACATATATTTTTAATACAACTAGGCATTATGTTATTAGACAAATTGAAAAAAATATGCATTAATCATATTAATTCATATATATATGGGTGTGTGTGTGTACAGGGTCTGCAAAAAGCAATCCAGTATAAAATTCACATTTCAAAATTCGAAAAACTCATGTTTCGTCTTTAACAATTATCATAAAAAAATCTAATTATATCAAATTCGTTATCTTGATGAGACGTTTCCCGGGATGTATCTTAATACCGACCTTCCTATTTTAAATTTTAAAGTTGTCCTCTTTAGCGGAGCCCTTACTTCCCGGATCCATTTATTTTCGCCAAAAGAGGTCCCCCTAGAATTGGCTAAACCGGTGTTTCTCAATTTTTTAAAATTATGACCCATTTCCAAGACAGGAGGGTGGTGAGGATTTTTTTCCAATTTTGGAAAGTTTAATTTATACTCAAGTATCTCCTATAATAATCATGGCAGAACAAACTATTTATATCAAATTCATTGCTTTGAAGACACATTTCCAGAAATGTATCACAAGATCTCCCGAGCATTCTCCTAAGCCCTCAATACCCACACGTTTTTTTTTCCAAAAAGAGGATCCATTTGAATTCATTGAAAACGTGTTTTACAACTTTTCAGAATTCGGACACATTTCCGAGATAGGAGTAGAGAGGGTGGGGGACTATATAATCAAAACATTCTAAAACTACATTATGTTCAATTGCTAAAGAGATGCTTTATGCATATATCACTATTTAAAGTTGGTTGTTTACTGGCGCAAAAGGCAACTTCAATAATTTCGAAATTTATGTAATTTTTTTTTTTTTTTTTTTTTTTTTTTTTTTAATTAAGCGAAGTTAAAAAAAAAAAAAAAAAAACAGAAAAAGAAAAAAGAAAGAAAGACCAGAAAGACCAGAAAACCGCAATTAATAGAATTTTCTTTCTGCAGAACACTTACTGCTGTTTATGTTCAGTTATCGGTAAAATTTTAAAAAGGGAGATATAGTTGATATCTACAAATATATCATAAAATTATAATAGCGCATATTTCTGGTGTATATTACAACTACTACTACATAATTCAGTTATATAATATTTACATTTAGTATATCTTACTTTTTTACTCAACTCTTCGAAAAATATGAAATGTATATTCTAAATGTTATTCTTCAGATCTTCTACTAAAATATTAAACACATCTCTACTTTTAAAATGTGTAACAGAAAGAGAACAACCTGATACACCAGAAATTTTGATTATATAAAATCGATAGAATCAAAATCGAATAGAGTTAAAATCGATATCTGATTTCAAAAATTGCAATTCATTTCAATGGACTTGAATAAATTAAACACAAAGTACCTGAAAAGGCAATTACATATCTATATATGACTTGCTGTTAAAAAATAATGACAGAAATAAAACCAGAGATTGTTTCATATTAGATATTATTATTTATTTTGAAGCCATATGTTTGTCAACAGTTCTGTGAAAATGGATACATATGAAATTAATTATACAAAAGTAATAAAAAAACTCACAAAACAAAGACTTTTTACCATAGTACCAATGCTCTGCGATAAAGTAGATGGGATATCATAGGCAACATTGCAGCGTCTGATATAGCGATTTAAATCTTTAGAAGATAAAGAAAAAATCCTGAAAGAGATTTATTTAGAGCACATTACTATTTTTATAAAATTATATCAACATATAATGTGCGATTTTTACATTTTATTACTACTGTATAGTCACTATTAAAATTCCGAAAAAATTATTAAAAATAATGTAAATTTCTTAAATGTATATTTTTTTTATAATTTGGCTTGCAATCCATTAGCAATAAAAAAGCCAGTAGGCACCGTTAAAATAACATATACAGATTTTTTTCTTACATAAAGAAACGATGTATTAATTAAAAAAAAGTTGTTATAAGTTATTTTTAAAAACTGTTCTTGTCTTTATAGTATTCGAATCTTAAAACTTTTTTTTTTGACTGGAAAATATACAGTCGGCAGCAAAATTATTGAAGCACACATCCATACTTTCCATATTTATATATATACACATATATTTAGATTGGTCGTTAATTTTTATCATCGACTTTCTTTTTTATAAACAGTATAATACTAAGATCGTGATTTGACAAATATTTATTTAAAAAAACAGTGTTAGACGCCCACTTTTTAAATAGGAATTATTACTATTGATTCCATAATTATTCTATCGACTGTATTATGATATTCGGTTTCACTTAACATTTCTATTTTAAAGTTTAATAAATCTAAATACTTCTTAATATTTTTACAATACATTATTACATATTTGTTAAATTTCTAAGTAAGGCGGAAACTTATTTTTATTGAATTTCTAAAAAAGAATTTGAAAGATTAAAACAGGCATATAATCCTTCTGATGAAATACAAATAGTGATTAAAATTTATGAGCCGGAAAAAATTTATGATTTACTTTGTAACAAATACCAGTTTTCGAGCAAAGTTTACTAGAGATGAAATAAATATACATAAGATA
This sequence comes from Salticus scenicus, assembly GCA_963930645.1. NCBI lineage: Eukaryota > Metazoa > Arthropoda > Arachnida > Araneae > Salticidae > Salticus > Salticus scenicus. The sequence goes on from OZ005648.1 coordinate 60,882,715, forward strand.
GAAGAATTTTGTTTCAAAATAAACATAAAGTATTTTTAATATTATCTTTTTAACATAAATATATATATATAAAGTATAGTAAACATATATGTTTTAAAAGATAAATAATGTGACACGCTCCTGTGATTGTATTTTCTATTAAAAATATTTAAACATTATATTAAAATTTTAAACAGTATACCGAATTTTAAAACATATATTTTTAGTCAAACTGTGTATTATAATGTAAATGCAACTGAACATGGTGTATAATATTCATATAACTTATTTTATATGCGTACATAAAACAATATACGCAAAACACATTTAAGTTATAGTGACGGATGTTGAATAAAAAAGTACCCAAATTTGGCAACACTGGTCTGCGAGAAGTAAATTGGCCGCGTAATTCAAACAGTTTAAATATTTATATTTCTGTTTAGATAGCTCTAAAATTTTATATTTATGCCCAAACTGCACTTCAATTTTAATTTGCCATTGAATTAAAAAAAAAAAAAAAAAAAAAAAAAAAAAAAAACACTGTTTAATTAGTTCAGGAAATATTTTCCTGGACTTCATTTGATAGTTTGTGATAACTTTATTTTAAGTGCTACTCTTATATACTGGATTATAATAGCATATTTCTATTTAAACAAACAAAATATAAACGTTGACTTATTTTGTAGTATTTAACATTAATTAACTCACACCTTTAAACATTAGTTAACTCACACTTTAAATACTAGAACTGAGTGTGCAGAAAATTATTAGTGTTTTTCTTAACAATTTTGGATCTTTTTAAAAAATGTTTTCTCTTTCTAGAGAAAAAATATCCTGTAAATAACATATAATTTCTAGTACTATTTTTCGCTTTCTGATGAATTTTTATTTCATTAATTTAAAGAGTAACTTCGGTTTCTGTTGTTACACTAGGGGCATTCTTTGAACATTCTGAACAATAAAAAAGAAATCTTCTTATTAAAGTATTTCAAAAACTCACATCCGTACAAAAACATATTGCAAATACATATCGAAATTTTTTTACAATTAAAATACGATAATAATTACAAGAAATCGAGACATGGAAATTTTGCGATGCATTACAATTGAAATAATTACAAATATTATAATTATAATACATCATTACATTTGAAATCTATATTTGTATATTATATATTATACCTTTGAAGTGAAAGATAAGGATTGAAATTTGGAGACCCCCCCCCTTATTTTCCGCTTTAACTGGAATGCATGCTTGAAGAAAATGCTATAAAAGACTATTTATTTCAGTGACATTTATCATAGTGCAACTAAAATATGCTTCACGATTAGAAAACCATATATGCCTGCAACACATTAAAATGTTATGCTTCTGCATACCTTTAAATTATGGAAACTTGTATTAAACGTGATTAATTCTAAAACGAAGCAACAACATACATCAAAGTATAAGACTATAATGGCCATTTTTGCTGAAGAACGAATACCTTTAGGAATGTTATTCTGCAGACTGAGTAGACTTCTAAGTGATATTATTTTAGTGCATTGAGCTTTGTTGAATATTTTCCGCATTGTTTATTTATTTGTCATTTGAATGCAGAATTTCAAGATTTAAGTTTAAAGTAAATAAGATAATAGAGCAAATAATAAATAGAAGCTCATCTGGTTGCAATTAGTTTAAATTCTATATATATATATATAGATATAGTTATATATACGTAAAGTTATTAATAAACATAATCCATCAACGATTTAATTTATAACTAAGTAAAAATTTTAAAACTGTAAGCCACATCATGAAAACTAATAAAATGAACTAAATGTTAATTTTATATTTCATTTATGGTTTTGAGAAAAAAAAAAAATATATAATTATACCCATAATATCATACAAGTTTAACAAACCCATTTTATTTATTTATATAAAACTTATACTTTTTAATCATCACGTTGACAGAAAAAAATGTCACCATTTGAATTACTTCTCATTGATCCATTTTTAATTATTTCAGCTTGAAATTTAACTAAATATAACAAAATTAATTCCATTCCCGGATCTGCGAAAAGTATAAATTCGTCGTGTAGTAATTCAAATTGTCTAAACATTGATATTTTTGTTTATCTAGTTCTAAAATTTTATATTTATACCCAAATAGCACTACAATTTTATTTTGTCGTTGAAGTTAGAGAAAACAAATTGATTAATTAGTTTAGGAAATAATTACTTGGCTTTCATTTAAAATGTGTGATAACTTAATTTTAAGCGCTACTCTTATTACACGGATTAAAAATAATAATTTTTTATTTAAACAAAAACAAAAACAAAAACAAAAAAAAAAAAACCCATAAATATTGGCTTAATTTGTAATGTTTAAAATTAATTAATTCACGCATCTCTTTTTATCACGATAAATACATATAACTTTTTATTATTATAATCGAGAGTAAACGAAATTTTTAGTATTTTTGTTTAACAGATTTGGTGATACAAATAAGTCTAGATAACATATATATATATATATATATATATATATATATACAGGGTGACGATAAATAACTTCGACGAACTTTCAAACCAAATATCTGTAACTACCACTATCGCAAACTCATTTTGGAAGATGTTGTGATACCTTGGTCGCAAAAGTTCTTTGGAAATAAAAGATGGACCTTTCAACAGGATTCCGCACCTGCACACAGAGCTAAAGGCACTCAAGCCTGGAGCAAGACAAATTTTCCTGACTTCATTGGAGCTCAGGAATGGCCACCGTATTCCCCATATATGAACCCAATGGATTATTCTGTTTGGTCCATCTTGGAGACAAGGGTGTGTGCTAAACCTCATAAAACTTTGGCATCCCTAAAGGCCTTCTTATGCAAGAAATGGGATAAAATATCAGTAAGTGAGTTGCGGGCCATAGCCGAAAATTTTGTGTCATTTTTAAAGCTTTGTATGAAGGATAAAGGTAGCCCCTTTGAAAATTTGTAAATATATGAGACAAAATAACGTATTCCTATTTATTGAAGTTTGGTCGCAATATTTTCATTAGCATTAAAGTTATAATGTATCATGTGCGTCCAAGTTATTTCTTGTCATTCTGTATATATGTGTTTGTGTAAATATATATCTCGATTCTTAAATAGTTTCCTTTCCAGAAAAATATATTTTGTAAATAACAAATAATTTGTTGCATTATTTTTCGTTTTCGAGGTGAGTTTTTATTTCAATAATTTAAAGAGTAACTTTGATTTTTTTTTTTTTTGTTACACTAGAGACATTCTTTGAAATTTCTGATTCATTAAACAGGAATCTTCGTATTAATGTGGTTCAGTAACTCACATTAGTAGAAAAACATACTGCAAACGCATATCAAAAAGTTTTTATCGATTAATATACATTAGTGATTTTAAGAAATAGAGACATGAAATTTTGTAGTAAATTACATTTGGCATAATTACAAATTTTATAATTAGCATCTATCATTATGTACGAAATCTATATATTTATATTTTATATTATGCCTTGGAAGTGAAAAATAAGGTTTTAAATTTGGAGAAAATCTCCTTATTTTCCGCTTTAAGTGAAATAATAATATATGCTTGAAGAAAATATTATAAAAGACTATTTATTTCAGTGACATTTATCATAGTGCATCTAGAATATGCTTCACGATTAGAAAACCATATATGCCTGCAACTCATTAAAGTTTTATGCTTCTGCATACCTATAAATTATGGAAACGTGTATTAAACATGATTAATTCTAAAGCGAAGCAACGACATACATCAAAGTATAAGACTATAATGACCATGTTTACTGAAGAACGTGTATCATTAAGAATGTTGTTCTGCAGACTCAGTAGACTTCTAAGTGATATTATTTTAGTGCATTAAACATTGTTGAACATTTTCCGCATTGTCATTGTTTATTTATATGTCATTTGAATGCAAATTAAAAAATAAAAATAAATTTAAAGTAAATAAGATAATAAAGGAAATAAAAAGAAGAAGCTCATCTGATTGCAATTAGTATAAATTCCATTTGTATACACACACACACACACACACACACACACACACACATACACGCACACACACACACACATATATATATATATGTGTGTGTGTGTATGTATCTATGTATGTATACACAAATATAAAGTTATTAGTGAACAAAATCTATCAACGATTGAATTTCTAACTAAGTTAAAAACTGAAAACAATAAGTCACATCATGAAAAACAATAAAAGGAACTATATGTTAATTTTATATATCATTTACGGTTTTGAAAAGGAAGAAAAATAATGTATATAATTACACACACAATATCATACAATTTCATCAAATCCATTTCATTTTTTTATCTAAAACTTATACTCTTTAAACACCATATTAACAGAAAAACTTTTCACCATTTTAATTTCATCTCAATGAACTATTTTTAATTATTTCATCTTGGAAATTTAACTATATATAAGAAAATTAATCCCATTGGAGTATATGGGAAAAGTAAATTAATCTTGTAGTAATTCAAATAGCTTAAACATTTTTATTTCAGTTTAGATAGTTCTAAAATTTTATATTTATACTCAAACAGAACTTCAATTTTTTTTTGTCATTGAAGTTAGAGAAAACGAATTGATTAATTAGTTCAGGAAATAATTTCTTTGTTTTTATATAATAACGAGTGATAACTTTATTTTAATTGCCACTCTTATTACAGGGTTTAAAAATAATAATTTTTTATTTAAACAAACAAAATATAAATATTGGATTAATTTGTAATGTTTAACATTAATTAACTCACGCATCTCTTTTTTTCCAAGACTAGTATAGATAAGTTTTAATTATTATATTCGAGTGTGAACAAAGTTTTCAGTGAAATTGTTTAACAGTTTTGGTGATATAAATAAGCCTAGATAATATATATATATATATATATATATATATATATATATATATCGATTATTAAATAAATTGTTTTCTTTCCACGAAAATACATTTTGTAAATAACAAATGATTTGTTGTATTATTTTTCGTTTTTGTGGTGAGTTTTTATTTCAATAATTTAAAGAGTAATTTTAATTTTTGTTGTTAACTCTTTGTTGTTACACTAAGGACATTCTTTGAAATTTCTGACACATTATTTAGGAATATTCGTATTAAAGTGGTTCAGTAACTCACCTGAGTACAAAAACATATTGGAAAAGCATACAGTAAAATTTCTATCAATTAATATACACTAATAATTACAAGAAATAGAAATATGAAATTTTTGTTATACATTGCAATTTGTATAATTACAAATAGTATAATCAGCATGTATCATTATATTCGCAATCTATATTTGTATATAATATATTTTACCATTGAAGTGAAAGATAAGGTTTAAATTTAGAGAAAACCTCCTTATTTTCCGCTTTAACTGAAATAATAATATATGCTTGAAGAAAATATTATAAAAGACTATTTATTTTAGTGACATTTATCATACTGCAACTAGAATATGCTTCACGATTAGAAAACCATATATGCCTGTAACGCATTAAAGAGTTATGCTTCTGCATACCTTTAAATTATGGAAACTTGTATTAAACGTGATTAATTCTAAAGCGAAGCAATAACATACATCAAAGTATAAGACTATAATGACCATGTTTACTGTTTAGTGAAGAACTTGTATCATTACGGATGTTGTTCTGCAGACTGAGTAGACTTCTAAGTGACATTATTTTAGTGCAGTATGTATTGTTGAACATTTTTCGCTTTATTTAATTATTTGTCATTTGAATGCAGACTATTTTATTTTATTTATTTCCCTTTTTTTGTAATATTTCGAAGAGAAAAAAAAAATATTTTTTTTCGAATACATTAACACACACACACACATATATATATATATATAGTTTAATTATAAGTTTCAATTTGTGTATTACATTCGTCATACACTTAGAGAAATAAATACTTATACACAGATAAAACGATAAACATACGTTTCAAGTTCAATGATGCAATGGTACCTTCACAAAAATTACCTAATTACCTTTAAATGTAATTAACTTCTGAACTGTTATAGAAATATTGTCCAAAATAAAATTTTGGTGTCAGTTGTGTAATTCAATACGACAAAATGTTCCCGCCAACGTAATATATAAAAATGTCATTAAAATCGATTAAATATCTTGCTGGTTATTAAACCATGTGCTTGAGCCTTATAATATAATAATATGTTAGTAATGAATTTAAAAAATATATATATCGGATTTCATTACATTATTGAAAGTTAAAAAATATTTTGTGAGAAGTAAATACAAAAAGAAGTTGATTTTATTGTTATTTAACCATTTAACGGACCGATCTATTTATAATTATCATTAATTTATAAATGGTTAATGCATGGAAAGCTACTTTACTACGCCTGCTGATTTTACTCTACTAAAATGCATAAAGGAACAAAATAGAATAACGAAGTGTCACACTCTCTGTTGATTCTATTTTTCTGAAATTCTTTTTTCTAGGACCTTGGTAAGTGTAACCCCCAAAATGGATTCTTAGATGAAAAAAAAAATAATCGTGGACGAGTAGCTTTATATGTGTATATCATTTAAAATTAACCTATTAGATGATAGGTTTACTGCGCATGAACTTACAAAAGCTTAAAAAAAATTGTTTAATCTAATTAGTTAAATGTAATTATTTCCTTAATTGATTCTTTATTTCAAAAATATTTTAATACATTGGTAATAGAAATAAATGCTTGTTAATAGTTTAAATGACGAAATAATGAAAATGACACACTTAAGAAATAAATAAAAAATCCTTTGAAAATATAATATTTTTTCAAATGTTAGAATCAGACTAAACTCGTATTTTCCATAAAATATATTTTAATCAGTACTGATTTATTCAAAGAATCATTGACTTTTAATATTATCTAGATGATTTATTGGATTGGTGCATAACCTTTATTTAAAATAACTTTATATTGCTCCGTTTGCTCCGTTAAAATAACTTTATATTGCTCCGAAATATTATAAAATTTCTGATCTTATATAATTATTGAATGATAATATCAAAAACTTTATGAAATGTTATAAACTTAGAGTTATTTTTACCGTTGTAAATTCATATTCAACATATTACCTATAGACGTTTTCATGACATGGTTATTTTTTTCTTTGCATAACTTTGGAAGCACTCACTTTATAATATAGAAATAAAAATAATATAAATATAGTACATAACAGATTTATTATTATTATTATTATTATTATTTTTTTTTTTTTTGCTATTAGTTTTTGGAATTTCACATTCATTTTTAGAACTCTAGCTACAAGAATACAGAATTTCGGATATTCTTCAAATATTATGCGTTTAATTTTGTTTTCAAAGATATTTTTTGCAATACGAAATACGCCTTTAAGGCATTTTCTACATAAGATTATTTGCGTTTTTCTATAATATATTGTGATAGATACATTTGATCGATTTTTCAGTCGTATGTGTTATTGTTTTCTCGTTTGTGACTGGGAAATTGTAATTCACAATATGCTATTGCACATCTTCTAAAATGTACAGACAAAAGTACTTTAGTTAAAGGAAAATAAATTAGTTAGAAATGCATAAAACATTTCTCTTTTTGTCCAAGCATGACAGATTTCTTAATTACGACGCATCATCCAAAAGTAAGTTTTGTCATATTGTTTCACCAAGATGAAGCTTTATTATAAACAGTAACATAAAGAAATATACAATGGCTTAACAAATTACATATTTGTGGAGTGTTTTTATAGATGTTGCCGTATCGATTTCGAGAAACCATTGAGATGAAAGTCGTTCCTCAAAGCATTAAGGGAAGCTTGTACAGTAGGGTGGAACGAAAATGGCCTTTTAAATTTTTTTTAGATATCAGTTTGGTAATAGTGGGGAAAAGTTGCGTTTTAGGCTCAAAAGGAAGTAAAAAAAAATTGGATGCGATACTATAATATCTTGAGGTGCCGCAAATAGCTTAAAGTTCGTAAAAACATTGAAAAAACTGAAAAATAAAAAATAGGCCTTTATTTATTTTTATTTTTTTTTTTTTTTTTAGATTTTATTTTGGAAATACTGGGAAAAAGTTCCCATTTAGGTTAAAAAAGATTTTTTTAAAATTTGGTTGCAATATTACAACGTCTTGAGATGCCGCAAAGAGCTTAAATTTTGTACAAAAATTGAAAAATTATAAACTTTGATAAATTATTTTTTATGAATTTCTCCTACATATAATGTTACAAAAAATCGTTTCAAATACATATATAATATAAACATTAGAATTGGGAAAAAATATTATTTACAAAATATAATAAAAATAAAAAAAATATTTTGTAATGTTAAATTTTGTAAATTTCTTACTTCTGTATTCTTAAAAAATGCAAATGTTACAGCTGCAAAATGTTTGTTTCTACTTCATTTACAAATTAAACTGTTTTTTCGTATTAAATTTTGGCATTTTCTCACGTGAGTCAATTTTTGCTCTTATGTATCCTTCTCTTGCGATTGAACTACAGATATTTTGAGCTGATTCGGTCACCAGTTTCACAGCTCTTTCCACTGCTTGCGTGTGGCAAGGAAGCCGGGGAAAGTCGATAACCGGGTCCACTTTACTATTTGGTTCAGCTTCAAATGTCTTCCGTATAAAGTCATTCAGAGTGTCACTTGAAACATGTTTTAATAAGGGAGGTTCAGTTACGTCATTTTCAGGCCATAAGATCATGTCGATGTAATCCTTTGCATCGAAGTTTATCTTTGGAACTTTAAACTTCCTGACTCCCCCTCTACTTTCTGTTCTTGCTTTTAAAGCACGTCGTAAACCAAGTTCTCTATGAATTTTGCGTTCATCACATAGCATGGACAAAAGGAGATTTTCCGGGGCAGCAAAATACCCACTTCTTTGAATAACCGGATCTATAACGTTCTTGAGGTCGTCTGAGAGATAGCGTGAATATGAGATAAGTTTAAACAGATGTTTGGAACTATAAGTACATGAAGGTTTTAACTTAATATTAAACCACACGTGTGCATACACTTTCACAATGTACTCAGCCAGAGTCTTAAGATTTTCAGTTGGATTTTCAGTTGCCACATACAATCTAAGAACGTGGTTGGCTAATGTCATCCATCTAGAGTGATAAATTTTCCAGGGTATTTTAAAGATAAATCTAGTGGGCAATTTCCACTTGATACAGCTATACTCATATCCAATAAATACTTCTGATCTGTACTTAAATCATTTCTGTTATCCAAAAGAGAAGGGTTATTTTCAATTGGCATGAAAGTAACAGCAGGAAGATTAGCACAGTTTTCAAGCTGCTGACCTATTTCGCCTTTAAACTCATTGGATCCCTTCATTTTACCATCTAAATGACAAAAAAGGTGTCGCAATGGTAGCTCATTAGCATGGAACATACGAATTAACCATTGTAAAGGTCTTCCTATTTCCTTTTCAATCAAAGAAATCACACCATTATTATGTCCCGTGTTTACAACGGTTCCATCACAGCCAATAGCAGTAAAGTTCAAAAGTTGTTTGTTGTGTTCTCTATCTTCAAGAAACTGCAATATACTGTCTGCTATGTCTTTTCCGGTGCCAGATTTAGGTGTTACGTGGCCTAAAAACCTTGAGATTGGTTCCTCTATTAGTGAAACGTGCTCTTCTGAAACAACTTTTGTGTACAACTTAGTTCCTTTCTTTTCTCGAACAATTGTTTTGTCTTTTCTTCCATCAAAAAACAATCCTCTATTTTCTGTTATCGGACGATAATGACTGTCATTAATGAGATCTTTTCGATTTGTTGATCTTGCTCGTATGATTTTCATCCTATCTATTACACTGTTTTTGTCTTCTTCTGTGATTACACCCAAGTCCTGTAAAGCGGCACTAGCTATTGCTGCAGCAGCTCTATCTGATATTCCGATACGGTCAGCAATGGAAGCTACAGATGACAATTTAATACGCATTTGAGTGTTTTTCACTTCTTTCAGTTTTGAAGGCCCTGGTAGATGTGTGACTTCTTGTATATTTGATAGACCTGGTTGGTTTGCCTCTTCTGGTAAAGAGCAATGCTGCCTTTCAGCTCTGTCATTGTTGCCAGTAACCGTTTCTAATGCACTGGTGTTTTTGTCCGTTCTTGATTAAACTTAACTATTCTCTGTAGTTCTTTACTTTTTCTGACTTCTTTCTTCCTCAAAGTGCTTGTGGTAGCTTTATCAATATTACTTTTAACCATTGCCCTGTTAGAACGTTGATCTTTCAGAAACTCTTGTTCCATAGCTGGTACTTTTTTTTCTTTTATACAAGTACAAGTATTAAAGTTACATTACATTATGCATACTTACAGGCAGCAATATCAAATAAACGTTTCGCTTCTTCTCTAAATTTTTCAAGGTTGCAGTCAAACTTATCTGACCCTTTTCTGCTTTTAGACCTTAATAAATTCCTATATTTACAATGATAACCTTTTATCATTTGTAAAATTCTTTTGCTAGAAACAACGGGAATAGAAGCTCTTGACCATATTTGTTCTATTTTGGGAACTAAAATGTCACATATTTCACTTACAGTAGGATCCTTCTCTGAAGCAGTTTTGAGGTTATGTTTAATATAACAGTAACACTTCATAATGTATTCGTAAGTAGGCAGTTCACTTTCACACAAATCACCAAATTTCCCAAAAATGGGACATTCCGACATTTGTCTTGTCTTCACTATTTTAGACTGAGCCAGTTTTATTCTCAAAAATAAAGTATTATGCAAACTAAAACTAACAAAATATACCTTAATCGGTGCGGAGACGTCCACTCAACTGAACTTCGCAAATCCTGACACCTGCTCTGAGCTTGTCAGGTGTCACGTGTCAGTACACGCAGACAAAAATCCGCCTCCTTCCACCCCCCTTCTCCCTCACAACATCTGCTCCGGCGATGACTCATGCTTCCTGATGCCAATGCAATAATAAAACTGTTTCTATTCATAATAAAACGCCTATTTGAAATATTTTTTTTTATAATCGAGACCCGCAAAAAAACCCTTTAAAATATAGCAAAGATTTCAATTTTATGAAACTTTAATGTCTTGCGGCACCTCAAGACGTACTCCAATCGTTTTCATATTTTTAATTTATCTTATCTTCACCAAAAGGCAACTTTTCAGCGCTATTCCAAATTAAAAATCAGAAGTTGGTTTTATCGTTTTTTTTTATTATTTTTTTTTTTAGTTTCATGAAACTTTAATGTCCTTGCGGCACCTCAAGACGTACTCCAGTAGTTTTCATATTTTTAATTTATCTTATCTACACCAGAAGGCAACTTTTCAGCGCTATTCCAAATTAAAAATCAGAAGTTGGTTTTTTCGTTCCACCGTATTGTACAGCCCTCTGTACTTCTTATTTGCTTCGGAAGTGAACTTGCAAAAGTTCTGACATACAGTCGGCAGCAAAAGTATCCGAGCACTAGCAAAAATTCCTATATAAAAAAAGTACACTTAATACTGTTATGTTAAAAAAATCCTTGTCGAATCGTGTTCTTAGATTGACTAAGGACAGGATTCGACAAATATTTATTTAACAAACTGTATCAAATGTACTTTTTTTATATAGGAATTTTTGCTAGTGTTTGGGTACTTTTGCTGTCAACTGTAAATGTAAAAGAATCTTTAAAAAGGATTTAAAAATTAAAAAAATAGATAATAAGTGGTTTTTTGGGATTTATGATAAAATGCATGATTTTAACTTTAAAGTTTGTAATTTAACAAATTGGTTATCCTGTATTGGTCATAAAGTTTTAAAAAATACTATGTTCACCCAAATAAACAGAAATAAAATGATTTGCAATAACAATTTAGACCTGCATCTGGCTTTGAAAAAACGTTAAAAACATACTAACTGTTAACCGCTCTTCTGTTTTTGTAATCAATAAACATTTCAGTTTTCTTGATCACATTCCCACTTAAGGTTTGCTGTTCCATTCTGGGCAACATTTAAGTGCTGGTAAGTGGTCCTACTAGCTGAAGCTCGTTCTATATTTATAATGGGAGGTGGTTTTCAATTTTCCATATTCTAATGACTATTCGAGTTTGTTCTGGTATGTATTTATATATTCTTGTAGTTTATATTGATGTATTATATTTTGTACTTGATTTCTGAATTTAATTGCTTTTTATGCTTTTATGCTTTGTATTAATTAAAATTCGTTTGCTGTATGGTCTTGTTTCCATCTGTGAGAAGTTTGGGGCTAGAAACGTGTTTTTTGGTTAAATTCCCAGCGTTTCGTCAAAAACTTCACATTTTCCTGTCCGTACATTGGGGAACTCCCCTGATGAACGCCCATGACCTCATGTGTTTTGGGATTAATATTTCATCTGACTTTAATTATTTTGCTTATTTATTATAGTTTTATATTTCCTTTTGCTGCATTTGCGCATTGGTTTATAAAAATTCTGTTCTAGTTCTATATATTTAATAATTTAACTCTACCCTATATTTAAATTTTATCTTATATATATATATATATATAGTATGAAGCAATTATACCAAAAAGTTCATCGCCTAAAAGCAAAATGAAAAAAAAAAAATGTTAAATTCGCCAAGGGTAATTAATATAATAAAGCTGTAACGCGAAATGTTTTAGACATTACGAATTTCTTTGTATTCTGAAAAAAAAAAAATATTTTTAGAAAACCAATATATATTTTATTTAATAGCAAATTGCCATTCAAAATTAGATGTAATTGTTTTAAGACCAGTATTTCAAATTCTTATAGCCATAAATTATACTGCTCTTTTACAAACTTTTAACACTTTAAGAGCTTTTCTATTGATATATATACATTAATCGGAACAACTGCATTGTAGTTTTTGCATCAATAAGGACTTTTTTTTTATTTTTTAATAAGAAAACATAAAAAATTTAACAATCATATTATAATAATATTACACACGCACACACACACACATGTATATAAGTAAATTAACACCCTTTCTCATCTGTGAAATATATTTTTTTATTATTTTTATTCTCATTTATTGAAAGATGATTACTGTCTGATAGAAAATAAAATTTTTGATTATATAAAATACATATAGAATTCTGGAGAGACCATTTCATATCATATTTCTCTAAGTCTTTTCGTAATCAAAAGTTACAATAACATAATATAAAAAAAAAAAAAAAAAAAAAAAAAAAAAAAACATGTATCTTGATTCACTTTTTATTGCAATATGGTGTTTTATCTCTCACATACCTTTCTTACACCTCCGCTTGTGATGTAGTTCTTTTTTCTATAGAATAAAACAAATTCTCTTTTGTTTTACAGAAGGAAATAACGGCAAGCAAATATACAGAAATGATAATCTAAACATTTGTAAGAAAGCCGAGCCATTTATTATTAAAGGTGTTCAGTTAAGCATTAAAAAAAAATCCTGAACCGATATTATCTTGTAAAATTTGTTTTTGTATTAGATTTGTACATTAACACTATAGTTTTGTATTAAGCAAATATATATTATTATTATTATTAAACACATTTTGCACATTCAGGTGCATGAAACAAATATGTAATTATGTATTGTTCTATTCTGTACTGTTGAAATTAATAGAAATTTACTTGAAAATTGCATTTTTGCATTTGTTGAATGATTCATATCTGAATAATACAGGAAAATGTGTAAAGTAAACTGTAATAAAAATAAAAAGGGTTGTTTATGTCTTTATATAACTACAATTGTCATAAAAAACGAAGTAGTAAAAACATCAAAAAGCCTTTTTCATAATAAAAAAAGTAATAGTAATAATAATAATAATAACAATAATAATAATAATAATAAATGCATATTTTTATGTATTTTTGACACATTTCATAGTTCATAAACATATTACTTCCATTACCCGACAACAGTAGGTAATGGAAGTATTACATTCTGTCAAAAAAATTAGATATCAAGTTTTCAGCTGATTTACATGCTTTAAGGTTCCCTGAGCCCAAACAATGGTTTTCGAAAATCAGTCAGTGTGTGTGTACGTACCTTATAAAAAAAAAAGTTGAAAAAATCATCTGCGCATGTAGTATGCATTCATAATTGAGATAATAAAAACAAATATTTTGTATTGCTTGATTTTGTAGAAGATAATCTAGAAAAAAGTTTCTGATGACCACAAGGTACTAGTTTCTATATGATAACAGATATTTATTAAAGTTTCGAATATGTATTAACTAAAAAAAACGATTTGCAGATACACAGCATAGGACAAGCCATACACTTTATTATTTATTTCAGAATTTTGTTTTATTTGTTTCACTCACTGAATTTTTTTTATATATTAGATGGTTATATGAATTGTTTAAGATAAACGAAAATTTTAGACTGAGGTTTAAAATGCTGTCAACGATTTTACTGAAAATTTATTGGGAGTTCTGTTACTAATTTTTCATACCTTTTAAGCAATTGGAAAAAACGAATAAAAACAATTTCACTGAAAATGCAAACAGTGTATTTAAACAGTGGAATATAAAACTAAGTTTTTTTTTTTTTTTTTTTTTTTTTAAATCATTGGCAAGGTATCAATTATACACGAAGGTATAAAACAAATACTCTGGTAAACAGAATAATAAAAAAATAGTTCCCAATTATATTCATTAAAACATAAAAATATTTTTTGCCCTGATTTATACTATTTTGAGGTTAAATAATTTAAATATTATATAATATAGAAAGACATATTTCAATAGGATAGTATTATAGTGCAATCTTTATCTTCAATCTTTATATCAAAATTTATCATCCATTTAATCTTGTAACTCACGAAGTTAGAAAAGTATATAAAATTTAATTCAAACATATTTTTTCTCTTTTTTCTATTCGAATTTCTTAAAGTAAAGGTGAATTCTTGAAAACAAAATTTGTACCAAATGCAATTTGTTTTCATAAAATTAAAAACTTCCTAAAGGCTCATTTTTCCACATTTAAATCGCTTATGTAGCTTTTCACTCCGCTAAATACCCTCTGTTGACACATTAGATAGACGAAGTAAAAGAAATAATATGAATTTTTCATGCAGCGCTGTTTGACGAAAGCAGGAAATGATTCTTATGAATAGCTAGCTAGCTATACGGGAATGAACAGACTGTAATAAAAAGGAATTCCTGGCCTGCGTAGAATTGCTTTTACGGAGTATCAAAGAAATTATTCGGATTTGAAAGTAAGTACTTTGGGAATGAGGTTCTGGTCATGCAATATCTATTGTAAAAGGAATATGAAAAATTTATTTATCAGTAAATATTGCTACTAGAATTTTGAACTACGTGTTTGAAAATAAGAGTTTTGTAATTAGTATTGCGCTTCGGATTTTTAATTTTGGTTTCCACCAGAAATTGCGAACGGTAGTTTTGGTAATAGTTAATTGCTAAACTTTACTAGAAAACTAAAAATAATATCACTGTTGAAACAATTTCTGTAATCAAACATGGACTGGTATTGTAATGTTTAGTACATTTATATATATATATATATACTACTGGCCATTAAAACTGCTACATCAAGAAGGAATAATAATAACGGAATGAAATTTATTGGAAACATACATTACAGTAGGAAGAACAATTGATTAAAATTTTAGGAAATTTGGAGTAATATGTACTGAGAAAACAGTACATAATGCAGCGACCTCTGTGAGCAATAACAGCACTTATCTGCCTAGGTATAGAATCGGACAGCGATTGGATGACATGTACGGGTTGAGCACTTCATGAAGTGCTTCATCGATGAATTGTGGCATCGTGTTAAAACTTCATGAAGTTCTCTACCCGTACATGTCATTCAATCGCTGTTCGATTCTATGCCTAGGCAGATAAATGCTGTTATTGCTCACAGAGGTCACTGCTTTATGTACTGTTGTGAATGATTTTTTATACAGTTTGCTGATTTTAGATTTAATAAATAATCCTTGAAAAATATTTTCCAAACGTTATTCAACAGTTTTTCGCGATATTTATATGCCTTAAAAAGTATTTCTTTAGTACTATTCACATTATCAGGATAATTGGTGGGTGGTAAATTCATTGGCTTTTTTCCCAGCAGAAAATGTGCAGGTGTCAAGATTTCTGGCGCATCATCCTGTATATACGCTAACGGACGATGGTTTATAATCGCTTCAATCTCCACCAGAATAGTTTCTAACTCATCAGGGATACATGATGATCTGCTGAGAATTTTTCGTAATGTTGTTTTTACTGTCCGTACAAGTCTTTCATAAAACCCGCCCCACCAGGCTCCGCGTTCAACAATATATCTCCACTCAATACCTTTAGTTGCATAAATTTCTTCACCTCAGGATGACGTAAGACTTCCCACATTTTTTTTTTAGTTCCGCATCCACTGCCTTAAAGGAACGAGCATTGTCTGAATAAATAATGGAGCATAAACCTCTTCTTGAGATAAATCTGCGAAAGGCTAGTAAAAAAGTTTTTGTTGTAAGATCTTTTGTTAACTCAAGATGAATTCCTCTGGTCACTGCACACGTAATTAGTAAAATGTAATACTTTGTATCTTCTTTTTTGACAAAAAGTAGACCAGCATATTTCAGTCCCACAACATCGAAAGGATGTGTTTGTTTTATTCTAGCTGAAGGCAAAGGTGCCATTGCTTGTTGCATTGGTCGAGAATTATATCTTTGACAAATAACACATCTTCTTATAACACACTTAACATTTTGTCTGGATCTAATTATCCAGTATTTTGTGCGAAGGAACATGAGAGTATTTCTTACACCTGTATGAAGAACGCGTTCATGTGCATCACGCACAAGTAAATCAATGAAATGAGTTTTAGGAGGTATAATTATAGCATGTTTTTCATGAAAACTTAATGATGACTTTTGTAGTGTACCCCCAAGTCTTAGTACTTCTTTATCACTCAGAAAAAGGTTCAATTCGTAAATTTTAGAGTTTTTGGATATCAACTGTTCAGATTTTAAATATTTAATTTCATCTGGAAAATGCTTATATTGAACTTCATTAATTAAATGTAACTCTGCAGCAAAAAGTTCTTCTGCAGTTAAAACGCCCTTTCTCTTTTCATTTTTATTTCTTAATTGTAAATAAATCTAAATACCCATGCAGTAACTCTAATTACTTTGTTTAGTTTGCTATACTTCTCAATATTCAAGATTGTGTTAGAATTTTCTGCCAGCGAAGGTAAAACCGATGTCTCATTCACCTGCTTTTTATCTTCTAATTCAGAATGAGAAATTTTTATTGATGAATTAAAGGTTTTAGGCCAAGTACTCATAGGTTCAGTTAACCAATCTGGTCCTGAACGCCATAGTTTAGATGCTAACAAATATTCAGCAGAACAACCACGTGATAAAATATCAGCAGGATTGCTTTTACCAACCACTACAATGTTTCCAGTTTCTTGGGTTAGTTAAATTTTGTATTTCAATAACTCTATTTTTTACAAACAACTTCCAACGTTCGGGAGCACTATGAATCCAATAAAGTACTATCATGCTATCAGTCCATATGAATATATTTTCCCCATGTATAGAAAAAGTTTCTTGCAGATTTTTGGCAAGTTTTGCTGCCGTTAA
The DNA here is from genome assembly GCA_963930645.1 of Salticus scenicus. Classification (NCBI taxonomy): domain Eukaryota; kingdom Metazoa; phylum Arthropoda; class Arachnida; order Araneae; family Salticidae; genus Salticus; species Salticus scenicus. Next base: position 60,900,311 of record OZ005648.1, read on the forward strand.
TGCCCCTAACAATTCTAGCCTTGGCAATGGGAGTTTTTGTTTTATTGGTGCGATTCTCGATTTTGCCATAACAAACGCTGTTTCTCCATTTTTAATTGATCCAAAATATGCGACTGCGCCATAAGCTTTAATAGATGCATCACAAAATAAATGCAATTCTTTATCATCATTTTGATTCAACTCACCAGGAAAATATTCGCGAGAAATTTCAAATTTCTTTAACGTTTCAATTTCACCGCACCACTTGGGACCACAACTGCCTACATTCAGGTGGAACATGGTCATCGAAATCTAAACCTATTTGCCAAAGATTTTGCATTATCAATTTTGCACGTAATACAAATGGTGCCAAAAAAAACACTGGATCAAAAATAGTAGCTGTTACTTTTAATATATTCCTTTTTGTGATCTAACTACACTTATTAAATGTTTCGCACAAGTTATCTATGTTCAAGGATATTACATCTCTACTATTACACCATTCCAGATCTAACACTTTAACCTTTTCGCTACGGCGCGGTAAACCTGTCTTACCAGCAGAAAAATATTACTAGGGTACGGCGTTGGTACGAACGTTCGTACCAGTGTCTTTTACCCCTCTTTCAAAGCAAACGTCATTATTCATCTGTCACACTCCTGTTAGTGAAAGCGAGAAATAGCCTCCCACAAAGGAAGGGGACGCGATGGTGTTTTCTTGGAGAAGTTTGGCGATAGTTAGTTTCTGCATCCCAGGATTCATTTACTTATTATCAGTTGAACATAAGATAGTACGTTTTTTGTTTCTATATAATACATCCCGACCTATTCATTTTTCTCTCTTACTAAAAATTATCCGATCTTTATTTACATCTATTTGAAAATATAAGTATTGTATCAAAAAATAATCATGCGTGTATATGCTTTTTTTTTTTTTTTTTTTTTTAAGTCTATCTGTTAATTATGATCCAAAAAAATTATAATTTATAAAAAATAAAAAATAAATAAAGTGATTTGACAGACAGAGGATTTTCTAAATCATATGAATATTTTCAATTTTCATGTGATAAAATAATTCCCATCAGATTTCAACCGTATGGCTCGAATGCTAAATTTTGGCGTAAGTTGAAAGGATCCCGGTTCGAACCCCGATTTATTCATTTTTCACTCTTGTTAAAAATTATCCGATCTTTATTTATATCTATTTGAAGATATAAATATAGTGTCAAAGAATGTGCATGTGTGTGTGGGATTTTTTTTTTTTTTTTTTTTTTTTTAAGTCTAACTATAATTTTGATCTATGAAAATTGAAATTTATAGAAAATAAATAAAAAATAAAGCCATTTAGAAAACAGAGGATTTTCTAGAACAGATGAATATTTTCTATTTTCATATTATAAAATAATTCCCATCAGATCTCGATTGCTAAGTTTTTGCGTAAGTTGAAATGACTCGGGTTCGAACACCGAACTATTCATTTTTCTCACTTATTAAAAATTATTCGATCTTTATTTGCATCTATTAGAAGCTATAAGTATTGTGTCTAGGAATGATCATGCGTGTGTGTGTATGTGTGCTTTTTTTTTTTTTTTTAACAATGCAAAAATTAAACAAATAAACATGTGATAGTACATTTGTCTAAAAAGAAGAAATTAACTCTGTTTTAAAAACTCTAATATATTGTTTTTATTTTTATTTACTTACTTTTTACTATGTTTCTTTTCAGTATTGTTTTAATATTTAATAAAATAAATTAATATCGTTCAATTATTTATCGATTATCCTTTATTTTTTATAGTCTTTTGAATATTTAATTAATAAATGTATTATATTCGACATTCCAGCTTATGCGTATAGATGATATTTAGTGTTCGGAATTCAATCCGCTTGATTACGTTTGGTCCTAGGTCTGGTGGATCGCAAACATTAAAGATCTTTAAGGAAACCTAACCAGTATTTATCCGAGTTTTCGAGAGAACCACGGAAAACGAAAATGAGTAGGTCAACAAGCACCACCTGGATTCGAGCCAGACGCCTGCTATCTATCACTTTACAGAGCAGACCCTCTGCGTCATTCGTGGAGAATTGTGCGTATATATTATAAAAATAGTATAAATATATTATTTTGGAGATTAATAAAAAAAAATACAGTAATGTTTAATTTTAGTATGTTAGTGTGCTGCCATAGTAAAATAATTCATATTCAATTATAAAGCACTGTATATGAATTAAAGTAATATCTCTCTTATTTTATTTGTATTTATATTTGTATTTCGTATTTATTTGTCGTTATAAATTCGCATGAGCATTTTTTTGCCGTACTTTTTATCTTAAATTAAAATAATACGTTGAATAATAATATAAATGACCTATACGACTGAAAAATTGAGTCTCTTTTTTTTTTTAAATAAAAATTTATACCTTCTAATAAGTATTGGATTCGTGATTTATTTTAGACTTTAGGGTGTAAATATTTATATTACCAATATTTTTTTTTTTTTTTTTTTTTTTACTTTTTGATGTTTTTCATTCCTACATTTAGCTGTTATAATAATAATAATAATAATAATAATTTGAATTTTTTTAAAAGTAATATAAAACATTAATATGTTTCATGATTGTTTTAAAAACAATCCACATATTTTCTTCTTAGCAAAAACTAAAATATATAATAAATTTATTTCACATAATGATATATGTATATATATATATATATATATATATATATATATATATATATATCAAAATATTTCCACGATTTATTTTATTTCATTTTTATTATATCTGAAAATAAATATGTAAAATAAAGCAATATTAAAATAATTGAAATAAATATTATTACAAATATACGCTTTGATCCGATTCACTCTCCTTGTAAAAGACAAAATTTAATTACCGAAATAAAAATGTTTACAATATATACTATTTTCGATAACAAAATGCTGATAAAAAAGATTACTGACTACCCCTGAAATATTTTGCAGCATTTCACAACAACCCTTGCTTCCAACACACGCCCAGCTTTTATCAGTATAAAGAGAGGAAAGCTTCAAAGCAGTTCCGAATCCTGAACTAAGGGGGGAAAATTCTGAAAAATTTCCCGTACTCAGGGGTCACGTTTCTATTTCATATGCGCCGTTCTTCGAAGGTTAAGAGAATTATTTTCTTCTGATTCCGATTTGATTTTATCGCTACCATCCCAAAGAATTTTGAGTTCCTCTGAATTCGTACTAAATTGACGCAAATTCATTCCGGCATCTTTTAACACATTATGTGCTTCAACACTAAGTTGGAAAGCTTGCTCTACGGAATTTACCCCATAAAAAAGATCATCGACATAAATCGAATTGTTTAACATCTGGTAAATATCAGAGTTTTTTTTTCCTATTGTTTCCTTTATGTGATATTTTATGGTGCATGCTAAAATGAAAGGACTGCAAGATACACCAAAGGGAACTCGTGTCATTCGATAGGGTTTTAAATTGAAATCTTTGTCTATGTACGAAAAACGTAATGCATTTCTATCAATGTTTGAAATACCAATCTGGAGAAAGGCTTTTTCAATGTCTGCTGTAAATGCATATTTATACAATCTAAATCGTAAGATTAGATCTAAAACAGAAGGATTTAAATTTGGACCTGGTAATAAACAATCGTTCAACGATATTTCATTATTACATTTTGAGGATGCATCGAACACAATACGGACCTTAGTTTTTATTGCATTCCTCCTAACAACCGGAGAATGTGGCATATAATATATTGTATTCCCATCAAGAGTTCCTAAATTGCACGCCTCAATTATTTCGTGATTTAACTGATCGTTTATTATGCTGTCATAATTCTCTTTGAGCCATTCGTCATTTTTTAATTCATTAATCAAAGACATTAGACGCTGTTTAGCATTTTGAAAATTATCGGCCAATTTTTCATGATGCGAATTCCACAGTAAACGAGCTACATACCTGCCATCACTGAATTTCAAATCATTCTCAAATTTCTCAATTATTTTTAACTTATCATCCTCTATATTTACGTTTTCTCCTAAACCCATATTATCTAAATTCCAGAACTTTTTCAAACAGTCATTAATTGAATTTTCCTCTTTTTTCACGTTTCGAGAAGCACCTATTGTAAACATAGAGGCACTAGATTGGTTCTCTCCCAAAGATCCTACCAAGGACCAACCAAATATTGAGGAAACCGCAAACAAATTTTTACTAATTCTTTTCTTTTCTCCAGTCTGTACCTCCCAACATGTATCACATCCTAATAATATTTTTATTTCAGAGGATTCCCCATTATCCGCTAATTTCAAATTTTCTAATTTTAACAATTCCAAGATTTTTTTTGAAGGTAATTTTATGATTGCTCCAGAAATAGTGTCTGTAACAAGCGCTTCAATTGTAATAAAATCATTTGGGCAATGAATACTTTTAAGAGTAACTTCAACAACGTTATATTCCACTAACCTGTCCTCAGTATACCCAAAGGAATAAATACATAAACTTTCTTTCCTCAGACTTTTTAATTTTAGTTCTTTAGCTAAATCGGACTTTATAAATGATTTTTGAGAACCCCCATCAATTAGAATTTTTATCAATTCACACCTATTATTATCTTTATCAGAAGCAAAAACAGAACAAGTTTGTAAATACACACCTTTATCAATTTTACAAACAGAATTCAGTGACAGTGATGAGACTACATTTTGCTTAACCTCAGTAAGAGTTTCTGATTCACGAACATTTGATTTACAAAATAACTTATTATGGTTTAAACTCTTACATAATTCCCAAGGCGGGATTTTAACCTTACACCTAAATGACACGTGACCTTTTTAAAAGCATTTATAACAACGACCATGAATTTTTAATATAGATCTTTTTTGTTCGTCTGTTTCCTCACATTTTACTAATTCATGCGTATTTTGATTACAATAAAAACAATAAGGTTTACTCACGGCAGTTAAAGCGGAAGCAGTAGGAACGCTCATCCTTTTCGAATAATTACTTTTATTTTGCTTAACAACATAATTTGTATCTCTTTTCTTAGAATTTATAATCAAATTAGAAGCCTCCCTACTTCCAATCTAATAAAATCAAGAAGTTCTGTTAGGTTGTATTGACCCCTAGAATTATGTTTTCTATTAAATTCTAAATTCATATCATCAGGTAATAATTTTAAAATAACTGGTCCTAAAAGACTCCCATACGATACTGATACAATTCCTAAGGAATTTAAACTTCTTATATGTATTTCACAGGAATCATACAGTGTTCTTAGCCCTTTGATATTACCCGAGTTTTTAACAGGTTCAAGATTCAAGAGTTTATTCATGTGAGAAGAAATTACAAAATCTGTACGACCGAATCGTTCTTTAATCAATTTAATAGATTCATCATAATTTTCATCGGAAAGCGAAAAACCAGAAATAGCACTTAAAGCAGGCCCTCCAAGTAAAGATTTAAGATATGTAAATTTTTCCGTTTTCGCTAACTCAGTATTATTCCCAATAGCATTTTCAAATGAATTAAAGAACTCCAAAAATAAACTAGGATCACCATAGTACCTTGCTATCGAAATTTTAGGCATTCGAATTTTGCTTTTGTTTTCACCTTTAGTTTCGGCAGTGTGGTCACTTACGGAATTCTTATCTATAATTTCAGAACTGAATTTAAGTTTCTTTTGTGCTCTAAAAATACATAAATTAATTTCTTCTTCATATTCTATTACCGAATCGCATTCTTTTTCAATTTCTGATTCATTACCTTTAAAGCAATTTAATATTTTATCATTAATAATTTTTAAATCAGATTGTTTAGAATTTAACAAAAAGAGATTTTCCTCAACTATATTTTTAACAAAAGTTTCATTTTTTATTTCCGATTCCAAAATATTTATTAATTTTGAAACAGACTGCCGCAAAGTTTTCCTCGCGGATTTAAATTTCACTAACTCGTCAGTCATATTAACAATAAAGAGCAAAAATGTAATGATACAAATATAAAATTAAAAAAGAGCTTACCTTATTTTCTCTATTAATAAAAACGTGTTAAATATTTATAATTTACTCACAGTGCCAATAAGCTATGCCAATAATGCTTTTAAAGAACATAATTATTTTTAAAACCCAAATGATCTCATCTTGACATAATGATTTCATTCTTTATCACATCCAGAAGGCAATATTCATAAATACTTCACGCATCTTGACAAAAAATAAAAATGAAATTTTCGATGCCTACTACGACGAACTACAAACATCATCATTATCTAAGAACTTCGGTTTTGAAATCCAAACTATAAATATATTGTTATTATCAAGTTATATTCTAAATTCGACCATCTGTTAAAATAAACAGTCATTTAATTACAGTTCGTGCCACACGTTCTGGGCGCCAAATAAAATAAAAATAAGAATAATAAGTAGATATAATACAAGAACGTTTTCATGATTCTAAATAATAATTCCAGTTTATCAGGATTCAAGTATTTTTATTCAAGTTCGGAGCTTCACGATGCTCAATTATTCTAATCCAAAACTTTTCGAACACGCAAGCTGTTGCCATTCTACAAACATAACATAGAAAAACATAGATGCTATATATGTAGACAATCAATCTGAAAAATTAATGATCGTCTGCGACAAATATTTATAACACACGTTAATATACTTAAAATTGAGCAAATGGTATTTTCAAAGTATTTTTACTTTCCGAACACTATAGTGAGGAAAGTATTGTAATCATGTCAAAAATCCGAATCGAGATTTTGATGTTTCTATACGTTTTGAGGTCCCCTGAGTCCGTTTTCACTATTTTTACGATGATGTATGTATGTGTGTGTGTATGTGTGTATGTGTGTATGTGTGTATGTCTGTGAACACGCTAGCGTCTAAAGGCTTTGTTCGATTAACCTGAAAGTTGGTACGTATATTGTAAGTCACCATAGTACGAACCCTATATATTTTGGTGAATCTAGCACTTATAGTTTTTTTACAGGGACACAAAGAAAAATTCTTTTTCATTATGGCCTATGGGACCAAAATCTTAAATGTGCGATAGCATCAAAACGCCTTATTCAATTGAGCAAAAATTTTATACCCATATTATAGGTCACAGATACTCAATCTGTATAGATTTTGGAGAATCTAGCACTTATAGTTTTTTTACAGGGACACAAAGAAAAATTCTTTATCATTAAGGCCAATGGGGCCAAATTTTTAAAAGTGTGATAGCGTCTAAACGCCTTATTAATCTGAGCAAAAAAATTGTACACATGTTATAGGTCGCATTTGCACCAACTGTATAGATTTTGGTGAATCTAGCACTACAGTTTTTTTACAGGGACACAAAGAAAAATTCTTTATCATTATGGCCTATGAGACCAAATTTTTAAAAGTGCGATAGCATCTAAACGCCTCATTCAATTGAGCTGAAAATTTGTATGAATATTATAAATCACTGTTGCACTAACTATAAGCATTTTGGTGAATCTAGCATCTATAGATTTTTACAGGGACAAAACGAAAAATTCTTTATCATTATGATCTAAGGGCTCAAAGTTCAGTAGCGTTAAATAAAACCTCGTGTGATATATGGAGAAAAAAACACCTTATTATGGTTTTCTCTCTTTTGTTTGTTTAGCAATTCCTCTTTCTTTATTTTATCTACAAAACTGTTAGTTACTCAATGTTCGGAAAGTCGAGTGGAGTCACTCCAGATTTTTTTTAGTAATATTTATGGTATTCTCAAAGTATTTCAAAGTTTTTATTTTAGTATTTTTCAAAGTATCAGCGCATTTTTAAATGTACACTATGTTTTTCGATTTTAATAAACCATTATAAGCATGAAGTTGTTCCTAAAGCATGAGAACGATGTCAAGTCGCTTTAAATGGTTAGGGCCTGGTACTGAATGCTTAGCAAAGGAAGACAGGGTATGGAAGATGGAGATATATCTGGATGTCTCTTAACATCCAGGAGTATTACAAATATCGATATAGTAGAAGAAATAGTGATACAGAACAGCTGCAGAACTGTCTGATATCGCCATGCAGTTTTGCATTGAAATGAGTTCACATACGGAGTTCTGTCACTTATCTCTGTTCTTCAGTACTCTGCGTATGCATCACTACATTTTTACTATGGCTTTTTCTATCATGATTTTAGAGTTTTTTTTTTTTTTTTTTAACTTTCAATTCACTTTGTATTACATTCTTTCTGTGAAATAAAAATAACGAAATCATAGTTTATGATGTCATCACACAATTATTTTTATTCAAATGAATATTACTCATTTTTTGATAAAATAATAAGCAACCTTGAATTTAGGTATACTTAATAAACCTTACTTAAAAAAAAAAAAAAAAAAAAAAACTTACTTAAATAAAAATTCATCAACAAATGAAAAAAAAAAAAAAAAAAAAAAAATCATTCCAATTCGCAGTTATTAAAATGTCATTGTTTATGAAATAATATTCTACGATTATAATAATTAGATTTACTAAAAAATCTTATTCATTCTATAATCGAAATCACACTTTGGAACATGGAAAAAAAAAAATATTCTAAAACCTTTAAATCTAAGCTCGAATTATCGATATAATTTGATTTTATTGTGGAATAGAGGAGAAAACTTGTTATTCCATAGATAAAAAGACAAAGGAAAAATGCGATATATTTCTATTTTCTTTTCGCAATCCTTCAATGCCATCTTCACAATGAATTCCCATATGAGTGAGATTTATTTAATATACTCCTTGGAAGTAGAAATATATTGATATTGCTTGGATTTCAGTTGAAAATATTTTTCAATTTTGAAGCATCCTCGAGATGAAAATCAAAAATAAGTTTATTTTATATTTTTAAGAAATGTTTAGATGTATAAACAATATATAAAAAACAATTCATGTTATTACTTTGTAAAATGATTGTTATTTTATTTTGAGTGACAATCCAAAAGCAATAAGAAAAATATAAATGATTGTGTGTATCAGCAGATTTATATATATGCCTACTGTTAAATTATGCGTTTTATTTATTTATTTATAATTTACTGTTTTTCAATGTACCTGAATGATATAATAAAGCAATATAATTATTTTACTGTAAATTATATTATGACAAATTATTGGATAAAATCACTCAAAATTTTAATCAGCTTTTAAAATTTTATCTTACTGTTTTATATATATTTATAGCAAAGAATTGAAAATTAAATGCCATTAAAATAAAATAACGGCAAGATAAAAATGTTTTTGTAAAGGGGTCTTACTATAAGAGCACACAGAAGTTAAAGTGTTTTCTGTATCAAATACTTAAATCTAATAAAATTAGTTGTACACAGAATAAAAGGGGGAGGCTTTTATTATTATTTTTTTTTAATGCGAAAAAGTTCTTAAATATATATGCATATTTATGTTTTGCAAATAAATTAAACATATTTTATAATTTTAATATGTATTTTTATTAGAAAATTTCATGTACTTTCAATAAGTACTTATATCTAAAACATATATCACTAATCTGCAAAGTAACTATTATGTAAACACCTATAAATTCTCATGGTTTCTGAACTAAAAGACAATACTTATGTTTATTAAGAGCGGACAATACCTAATCTCGCCGGCAGCCTTCGCTCATGTTATTCTATGGGAAAATGTGTTTACATAATTACTCATTACCTAATGAATATTTTTCAATTCTGTTTTCACATTTAGAAAATTCATAAGCGTTAAATTAGTACTTGTTTTCCAAAAATTAATTTTTTTAAATTTTAGTATTTCATTTTGCGATTAGAAAATGAGAAAAATGCATTTTATGAAAAATCACATTTTTGAACTCAAAATTAAAATGTAAAAATTAAAAAAAAAAATGATTTTTTCAAAAATGAGTAATCCTTTAACGGTTATGAATTTTCTGACTGCGAAAACAGAATTTAAAAATATTCATTAGGTAATGTGTAATTGCAGCAACAAATTTTCCCATAGAATAACATGGGCAAAGGCTGCCGGCGAGATTAGGTATTGTCCCCTCTTAATGGCATATACACATTCGTATTATATATAGGAATCAGTGCAAATATATACAAAATACGTACAGTATTATACGTATACTATTTATGAATAATAATACGTAATATATTTATGTTACTTTCTTAAAACAAACAAGAAACAAATGTTTGAAGTAAAATATTTATGTGTTTCATACAGATATATGGTATGATAATTTAATGATAAATACGCTAAGATTTCTCCCTTCTTTAATAGTACAATGGAATATAAGTTTTCTTCTCACCGAATAAAATAAACATATTTAAATAGTAACGTTTTAAACAATTTTAAAATTAATTTTACTACATTTAATTATATTTTTTCTTGAAAAATTATATATTATTTTTATAGAAATAAAAGCATATTTTTTAGTATATAACCATTTTCATTCAGTAAAATTCTATCCGCAATTTTTATAGAATAGTTAGTGCAACCATTTTTTAAACCTTCAAATTTTTCGTTGTTGTTACAATGCCAAATCTGACATTGGCGTGTTTACTTTCAACATAGATATAGTAATAAGACATAGCTTGATCAACGAGAGAGAAAAAGTGAGGCCTTTGTTTTGGGGGAAAAGTCATTCTAATGGCTGCCTTTTCCCGAGTAAATCACACACAGGAATACACACGGATAATTTAGTAAATAAAATTTATGAATATTTTATTTTCTAAAGGGGAATGAAACACTCCAGGTACAGATTCAAACTCATTTTCCTTTTTATCCTTTTTTTTCAATACTCTCTAATGGCTGTTTTTAGAACTTTTTTTCGGCATCAAAATTTTTTGCTCGATAACATGGGTATGATAGATCTACATATATATTACTATATCTATGACTTTCAATACATATTGCTAGTATTTTAAATTTCCCCGTTTTGGGTAATCGTGTGCTTGTTTTTTCTGTTCAAACGAAAGTTTCTTTAACGTTTCTATTAATTTGAAAACGAAGCTTTGATTTAAAATATTTTAGCGCAACGGTCAGCAACTGGTGGATTCCGATCAACATTCGGACCGTTGAAGGTCAAAACTGGAGAGTCTTATACAAAATATATTTTTCTTCAGATAACAATACGTTTGGGCGTCATGTTTTCCTTATCATGTTTTCTAGTATTTCATAAGTAATTGCGTGACTGATTTGAATTTTTAATGTTCGGTTATAGATAGATTAAATGCATAGTTGCATGGTGTGCAGTGCAGGAGAGTGTGCTGGCTCCGTGATCGAACATTAGTTATGTTAAAATTGTTTCTGTTTCAACTGACGTGACCTGAGCGATGAAATGCAAAGTAAAGGGACTAGTAAAGAGAATCGAGGATAAATGGGCTGGTTATTTATCTTATCAGTGCATAATACATTAGGCAGCCTTTTGTGGAGATATTATGTTACTCTATAAGACGTAATGGACAGCTTGATAAAGTTGATTAATTGTGCGAGATGTCGTCTTTCTTCTCAGCACAAACACTACAAATAATTTCTATTTTAGTAGCATTTGGCGCATTCTGGCGAACTGCAACATAACAAGTTCGTTGACTAAGTAAAAGCCACGTAAATGAACGTTTTTGGCAAATAAAAAAGATATAACTTCCTTCTTAGAAAATGGGGATACACAAGAAGAAAGAAACCATTTGGAGTTCCTAGCAAACGAACACAATATACAAACTGTGGTTTTCCTGAAAGACATTCTAAAACGTTTAAATATGCTCAATAGCGAGCCACATGGAATTTTGAATACAATGATATTTGAATACAAGTATGCATATCTATTTTCTTTCATATTACTTCGTGAGTGAAATTTGAAATTAAAAATTAATTATTAATATGAGCTTTTCATTCTGGACCTCGATAATGTTCTTTGAAACTATCCAGACCCTACCTAAAATTACTTGCCGAACTCTTTTTTAGCATATTTTTTGCTAGATAGCTTATTCATTTGTTGGTTAAGAAACGATGCACTTGGAATGTTCGTGAAGAAGCTCGTATATTTTTTTTTTACACATCTTTTTGTCAGCAATATTAAATTCACTTTTTCTTAACTGCATTTTATCCGGAATTTTCTTTTTATTTTCGTAGTTTTTAACTTAAATTTACATGCAAGGTATTTGTCAGGACATTTTAATTTTTTTAAACAGGATAGACTATCAGTGTAGTTTCTTGGTTAATTAGCAAAACATATTAACTGTCAACCGCTATCCTTTTTTTTACTCAATAAACATTTCAGTCTCTTAAGGTTTTTCCATTTCGGGCCACATTTAAGTGTTGTTAAGTGGCCATACCAGCTGAAAGCGGGCTCTATGTTTAAGTAAAACGGGGGGGGGGGGAGCAGATTTCAATTTTCCTTTGACTATTCGAGTTTGTCCAGTATGTATTTATTTTTATTAATATTTAAATTCTTGTATTATTTATATTCTTGCATTTTATTCTGATGTATTTGCTTATATGCTTCATTTATTAATTCATGCTTTGTATTAATTAAATTCGTTTGCTGTATGGTCTTGCTTCCATCTGTGAGAAGTTGGCAGTTGGAAACGTACTTTTCTGGCTAAATAGCCAACGTTTTGTCAGACACTTCTCATATCTCTTACTCTACATGGGGGAGCTCCCCTGAAGAAGACCTTCATGTGTTTTGGGATTTGCGCATTGGTTTATAAATACTCTGTTCTATATATATATTAAAAATTCAAGTCTTATTCCATCTTATATTTAAAATTTATCCTATATATATATATATGTATGGTTTGAATGTAGTTTGAATATGTAGGTTTGAACATTTCATGCGAAATTTGTTTTCGATAAATTCTTGTTATTATATAATTAAATTGTATTTACATTCCAAAACCTTCTTTTAATGATAGTGAGGAATAATACTGCAGTTCTTTAGTAAAAAATAAATAAATAAAAGTTCATACCAGATCCAGGTTTAATAATTTCAGGCAATATTTGTTTTCGATTTATTTTTGCTACATCTACTTAAATTATATTTTAATACCAAATCTTTTATCCAATGATAGCGGTAGACAATAATATAGTTTCATGATGCTTTAGTTAAAAAAAAAATAAAAAAAAATAAAAAAAAAATAGGCATCCCAAATTTAGGTTTAATTAATTTATTCGAAATTTGCTTTCAATGTGTTCTTGCTGTGAACACTTAACTTGTATTTTCATTCCAACTCATTTATATAATGGCTTTTTCTCTTTAACGTTATATTAACGTAAAAGCTTTACATCAATTTCATATAATCTTAATAAAGTATTTTTATTGTTTCAGTTTAAAAATATAATTAATAATAAGAAAGTCTATTATATTTGATAGTCTTTAAAATCAGATGTTCGCATGACTGTGTATGACCGTAAAGTTATTAAAGAACATAATGTATCAACGATTGAATTTATAACTAAACAAAAAACTGAAGACAATGAGCAATATCACGAAAAATAAGAATATGAACTATAAATGTTAATTTTATATTTCATTTACGTTTTTGAAAAAGAAAAAAAAAATCTACTTAATTGCACACACAATATCACGCGTGTTTACTGAAACCACTTTTTTTTTTTTTTTTTTTTTTTTAATCCAAAATTTATACTCTTTAAACCCAACGTTAGCAGAAAAACTTTTAATAAATTTAATTTCATCTCAATGAAATATTTTTAATTATATGAGCATGAAAATTTGACTAAATAAAAGAAAATTGATTCCATTCGATGGTCTGCGAGAATTAAATTGGACGTGTAATTCAAATTGTTTAAACATTTATATTTCCATTTAGATAGTTCTGAAATTTTATATCTGTACTCAAACAGCACATTGAATTTTGTCATTGAATTTAGAGAAAATATATTGTTTAAATAGTTCAGGAAATAATTTCCTCGCCTTACTTGATAATGGATGATGACTTTATTTTAAGTACACACTGGCTTAAAAATAATATATTTTTATTTAAACAAGTAAAATAAAAATATTGGCTTAATTTGTAATATTTACCATTAATTTACTCACACCGCTTTATCTTTCAAGGTAAATATATATAATTTATAAGTATTATATTCGAATGTACAGTCGGGGAAAAAAAATCGCAGCACTCGCTGTAATTTCATTATTAATTGACGCAGAAAAAATTAATAGACACCATTCAACAGGAAATTAAATACACTTTTTGAAAATGCTGTCGAATTTTGAATTAGGTGTTATCTACATATTGAAATGAGCGCTAACTTTGATTTTTTAAATAGCAAAACCCAATTTTGACTTCATATTAAAATTTCTGAGAGTCTGGCAGTGCGGAAAGTATACTGTTTGTATACTTTATCTTTAGTATTTATTGAGTTATAATCAAAAATGTGTTAGGGGGTTATCTGTAAATGTAGAAAAAAAAAATTAAGATCCTACAAGAAATAGATAAATTTTAATGTTTTACACCGGAAATCTTTCAGGAAAAAAAGAATTATAAAAATTAATAAAAAGATTGCCACTTTTCGAATTTCTTAATTATCCTGAATTTAGTTTCTTAGATTTGTATATACTTCAGTAATTTTTTAAATAATTTTAGGTCTATTTAAATACATTACACTTGCGATTTGTCCAGACTGTACTCTTTGAAAAAAGTGCAATACTTTTCAAGTAAAAGTGTCTATTATAGCAGTAGTGTTCACCAATAAAGCTTGAATTTTCTTTCGTACGTGTAACATAAAATATGAAATGAAATAATATAGATGTATATATACAACAACGCATAAACTAAATCTTTTCGGATAAATTATTGTAAGGGTTTATGAAGTAAATAGTAAACAATTTTAATCGCACTTACCAGTTTTGTGTTAGTTGAACTCTTTGGAACTGTACGATTCGTTTTATAATTTCTATGAAAATATAATTTCTTAAATAACCCTTTCGAGACTGCTGACGTAGATTCACGTCACTTGAAAATCTGTAACTTTCTTAGTGGGCGTTTCTTTCGTAATATGTGTGTTACTTATTTCTTAAGTGTGTACCCAGTGTTCATATTTTTGTAAAAAATATACTATGGATAGAAATATATTGATTAGAAAGAATATAATTATACTGTATCCACTTGTAATATAATTGCGAATACAGAAAATTTGTTCTGAAATACTTTATTTTGAGAGAATAACGCCTTTAGGCGGATCTTACTGTCAAAATTACAAAATCCTGCTGTAGCAAAATGTGTTAAAATATATTTATAAAAGTAAAAGTATATTTAAAAAATATATAAAGTTAAAATATATTAAAATTTTAAAGATTAAAGTATCCTTAAAATAATAATCCTCCCCCCTACAAAATAAATAAATTAAATAAAATAAAGCAATATATGAAGCAAATGATTAAGCCTTTAACATTTGAAACGATTTTACAAGTCTGTCTTGCATTCCAATTCCATTCTTTTTTTATTTGCTAAATTTTACATTTACCAATTTTTACATTTACCAATTTTTCTTTTTAAAACAGTAAACCCCGCCTATTTAGTTATTTTTTTCTTCTAGTGTTTGTTTAAAAGAATCAAAATTTATCACCAGTAATCGATGAAGTAAATACCACTGGTTCATATTTTTGTCAACATAAAATAAGGGGTTTAACAGGAATACTCAATGTCACATTTACTTTTGTTTTCTGTATTGTTTTGTTTAGATGAACGATGAAGGCGGGGTTTGTCTTCTTTAGAAAACAGGAATTCTTGATGCTAAGACTAATGTCTAAAAATCATCATTTTTATTTTATTTCTTTGCGTTTGATGTTACTGTTATATAATTTGACCCGCAAATAAAAAATAAAAATATTTTGTTTAATTTTCCTTGTTATTTTTATCATTTGATTCGTTATCTCATGCAAAACTTTAAAAGAGACGGCCCCCTAAACCACTCCAAAAGAAAGATTTATTTATATCTCGAAAACTAATAACTGGAATGAGCTGCAAATTTGCACATCCATATTTTCCAGCATTAGGATTCATTTTATGTAAAAATTAGTATAGGTCATAATTCATAATTTTTATGAATATGAATTTATTAATATTTTTCAAAATTAAAAATAGTTTTCAGAATCAAAAGTAATGATGGATTATGTTTGGGTTTTTTCACTGTATCTTGTAAAAAAAGAATTATATCGATCAAGTTATTTTTTGTGAAGATATTAATAAAAGTTTGAAATATGAATTTAACATTAGCACCTTAAAACTTTGAACGCTTATAACTCTGTGAAAAAATAAGTAAAATATGCAACTAATATACTTTTTTGCGTTGTCGCGATCCCAGGAATTCAAATATAAAATAAAAATGGGGCATTACCATTGAAAAATTCAAAGTTGGTGCGCGTATTAATAGGTAGACGACCCCCAATTCAAAATTTCAGTTCATTTTCTGAAACTACTCACAATTCCCCGTCGAATGATACCTATCACGTTTTTCTACATCTATTAGCAACGAAGTTACGTCGAGTGCTGCGTTTTTTTTTCCCCCGACTGTACATAAAGTTTTTAGTGTTTTTGTTTAACAATTTTGCGATATAAATAAGTCTAGATTAAAATATATTTATATATCTCGATTGTTAAATAATTTGTTCTCTCTCTAGGGAAAAATATGTGTAAATACCAATGTTGTTGTTGTTGTTGTTGTCGTGTGACAAGTGAAAAAAAATAGACAAGTCAAATGGGACCAAAGGCATGGAGCACAGCCCTGGCCACATCTCCGACTTTTTCGGTGTAAAGGGTGTCATGGCAGCAGTTGAGGTCGATGTTGAAGAGGGTCGAGGCAACAGAGATGCAATTGAAGAGATGCCTCGGATCCAGCTGAGTTCCTGGGCTGTGCCTGCATTCTGCGTAGGTTCTAGAGCCGTCGGGCATGATCTTCATACCTCTCATGTGCCCCGTCCGTAATCTGCTGATGGTACTGGTGATTTCACGGTCAAGATTAAGCTCCGGAAGGCACCATTTCTTCCGAGGTCCGCCGCAGGGCTAATGTTTTGCGACGGCATTTGCATCAAAGCAAGTGGTTTGCGTGGGAGGGGGATTTATATTCCTACCCTCCTTGGTGAGGGAGTCCGCTTGTTCATTCCCCTCGATGTTGACATGAGCGGGGACCCATTGGATGGTGGAGGTTTGTTCCCTGGCAACTATGGTGGAAAGAAGCGTGTTGATATCTTGGGCGAGTCTCGTAAATACCAATCAATTTCTTGTATTATGCTTCCTTTTGTGGGAAATTTTTATTTTAATACTTTACAGAGATTCTTTGATTCCTTTTGTTACACTAGGGACATTTTTTTGCAATTTCTGACCCATTAAACAGGAAACTTCGTATTAAAGCAGTTCAGTAACTCACATGAGTACAAAAAGATATTGGAAATGTATATGGTAATATTTCTATCGATTAATATACATTAATAATTTAAAGATTTACAGATATGTAATTTTTGTACAACATTATATTTTGCATAACTACAAATATTATAATCAGCCTATATAATTATATTCGCAATATACATATGTGTATTAAATATTATACTTTTGAAGTGAAAGATAAGGTTTTAAATTTGGAGAAAATGTCCTTATTTTCCGCTTTAACTGAAATAATAATATATGCTTGAAGAAAATATTTTAAAAGACTATTTATTTCAGTGGCATTTATCATAGTGCAACTAGAATATGCTTCACGATTAGAAAACCATATATGCCTTCAACTCATTAAAGTATTATGCTTCTGCATACCTTTAAATTATGGAAACTTGTATAAAACATGAT
Organism: Salticus scenicus; assembly: GCA_963930645.1. Taxonomy (NCBI): domain Eukaryota; kingdom Metazoa; phylum Arthropoda; class Arachnida; order Araneae; family Salticidae; genus Salticus; species Salticus scenicus. Next base: position 60,918,086 of record OZ005648.1, read on the forward strand.
TAATTCTAAAGCGAAGCAACAACATACATCAAAGTATAAGACTATAATGACCATGTTTACTGAAGAACTTGTATCATTACGAATGTTGTTCTGCAGACTGAGTAGATTTCTAAGTGATATTATTTTAGTGCATTAAACATTGTTGAAAGTTTTCCGCTTTGTTTATTTATTTGTCATTTGAATACAGAATTTTAAGGAGATAATACAGCAAATAATACGTAGAAGATCATTTGATTGACAAATAGTTTATTTTCCATTTGCATTTTGTAGTGTTGTATTATATTTAAAAAATAAAAATGAATAAATTTTGTTTGAATGCATTAAAGTGTATTATATTGAATTATATGTTTTTGTTACAAGATTGCAATTTTTGTATTACAGTTCGAGTACATTTATGGAAATAGGCAAATGTACAGAAATAAAAGAACAAACATACGCTTTACGTTCATTAAAGCAAACATAACGTTTTAAATGTTACGTTCTAAGATGAATACCTTGTTATAAATAGTAGAAATCTTGCCCATGAAAAATGTCCAGTGTCAGATAAATACCTTGTTATAAATTATAGAAATCTTGTCTATGAAAAATTTCCTGTGTCAATACCACTGAACTATTCTGCCAGCCCAATATATAAAAATCCTATTATCTTAAATATCTTGTTGGTTTTTTCGACGAAATCATGCGCTTAAGCTTATAAACAGGTGAATAATGTTATATTACCATTGAATTTTATAGAAAAAATCCTTTATCTTTAAATTACTATACATTAATAAATATTTAGTGGGAATAAAAAGGAAATAATTTAATTTTATAATTAATTAACCTTTTAATGTGCCGTTTTATGTGCATTCATCAAAATCATTAACTTTTAATTGGGGAGGTTGTTGTAAACTACTTTACTACGTTTAATCTAATAAAATACATAAAGAACAAAATAAAAGAACAAAGTGTCTCACTCTGTGTTGATTCCACTTTTTCTGAAATTCTCTTTCTAAGATCGTGGTAAGTAAATTAACCACCAAAGCAGGCGTTTAAGGTAAATCTGGGGAAGACGACATATAAAAGAATGTTTTGCTTAGTACAGACAAAGGTTGAAATGATATGATAATGAAAAAAAATACACCATGTCCTTCAATGCTTATTTAATTATGTATGCTTATTAATGCTTTTATCAGCCTGTACACAATTGTCATATTTAATGTTAAACAAACTCGTGTAATTGTGGCATATTTCCCCATATATACGGGGAAGATGCCACTAGTGATGAGGTAAGATAAAACGCCACAATAAATAAGAAAAATAAGACAAACATTTCATGGAAAATTTCGTGTGAATTAAGAATACCTATTGAAGAAGCAAACACATTTGCAAACTGAAAAAAAGATTTTGGAAATTTACGTTGCTAAAACTAATAAGGGTAGATGTTTCAATGTTAGCATGCACAACATTTAATTTAATGCAAATGATCACCATTGCAAATTCGTGCTACCATATCTCTCAATCGATGTGCAAGGCTAGTTTAGTCAATGGCTGTTTTGTGCTGGTGGAAGCAACTGCTGGTAACAGTCAATTGCCTCTTGCTCTGCTGGCGTAGGCCTATTGCCACATGGGCCGTATGCAAAAGCAACATCTGTATCATTGCTGTAGCCAACAGAGAAAGCACATGCATGATCTGGGATTGCTTGTGGGTTATAAAGATAAATCCCAGTAGGTAAAAAACCGAGAAATTCCACTTCCCTCTGTATCTGCTTCGCTGTATTCTGGAGATATCCTTACTGAAGACTTGGAAGTTTGTTGAAATAATATTATAAAAATGATAATTATTATAAAAATATAATTATAACTATAATTATTAATTCTGTTTATATTTTACACTATAATATATATATTATAACATAAAATTTAAAGGTCATTTAATTTATTTCTGAACAATGTTGCTTTCATCATCAAGTATGGGGTGAAGATGCCACGCACACTTAGTGATCTGGCTGCGTGATCGGACATTAGTTGCAATAAAATGGTTTCTCTTACTGCTGACGTGACCTGAGCGATCATATGCAAGGTAAAGAGACTAGTAAAGAGAATCGAGTATGAATGCACTGGTTAACTATCTTATCAGTGCATAATTCTCCAGGCAGCCTTTTGTGGAAATATTATGTTACTTTGTAAAACGTAATGAACAGTTTGATCAAGTTGATTAATTATATGAGATCTCGTAGTTCTTCTCAGCACAAACACTACAAAAAAAAATTATATTTTAGTAGGACTTGGCGCTTTCTGACACACTGCAACATAACAAGTTCGCTGGCTAAGTAAAAGCCAAGTAAATGAACGTTTTTGGCAAATAAAAAAGATATAACTTACTTCTTAGAAAATGTGGATACACAAGAATAAAAAAACCATTTGGAGTTCCTATCAAACGACTGCAATATACAAACTGTGGTTTTCCTGAAAGACTTTCTGAAGCGTTTAAATATGCTCAATAGCGAGCCACAAGGAATTTTGAATACAATGATTTTTGAATACAAATATGCATATCTATTTTCTTTCATATTACTTCGTGAGTGAAAATTGAAAAGAAAAAAATTAATTATTAATATGAGCTTTTCATTCTGGACCTCTATAATGTTTTTCGAAACTAACCAGACCCTGCCTAAAATTACCTGCCGAACCCTTCTTAAACATATTTTTTGCTAGAGAGCATATTCATTTGTTGGTTAAGAAACAAAGCACTTGGAATGTTCGTGAAGAAGCTCGTATAAAAATTTTACACATCATCTTGTCAAAATATTAAATTCACTTTTTCTTAATTGCTTTTTTCAGGAATTGCCTTTTTATTTTGGTAATTTTAAACTTAATTTTACATGCAAGGTATTCGTCAGGACATTTTAATTTTTTTAAACTGGATAGACTATCAGTGTAGTTTCTTGGTTAATTAGCAAAACATATTAACTGTCAACCGCTATCCTGTTTTTCTACTCAATAAACATTTCAGTCTCATTGATTACAATCTTACTTAAGGTTTTTCCATTTCGGCCCACATTTAAGTGTTGTTAAGTGGGCATACCAGCTGAAAGCGGGCTCTAAGTTTAAGATGTGGGGGGGGGGGGAGGGGAGCAGATTTCAATTTTCCTTTGACTATTCGAGTTTGTCCAGTATGTGTTTATTTTTATTAATATTTATATTCTTGTATTATTTATATTCTTGCATTTTAATCTGATGTATTTGCTTATATGCTTCATTTATTAATTCATGCTTTGTATTAATTAAATTCGTTTGCTGTATGGTCTTGCTTCCATCTGTGAGAAGTTGGCAAAGGAAACGTACTTTTCGGGCTAAATAGCCAACGTTTTGTCAGACACTTCTCTTATCTCTTTCTCTACGTGGGGGAGCTCCCCTGAAGAAGACCTTCATGTGTTTTGGGATTCATTTTCATCTATCCTTGGTTATTTTGCTTATTTATTATGGTTTTATATTTCCTTTAGCTGCATTTGCGCATTGGTTTATAAATACTCTGTTCTAGATATATATTAAAAGTTGAAGTCTTATTCCATCTTATATTTAAAATTTATCTCTTATATATATGTATATGTATGGCTTAGGTTTGAACATTTCATGCGAAATTTGTTTTAGATTTATTTTTGCTGCATCTATTTAAATTATATTTTAATTCCAAATCATTTATCCAATGACAGTTTGAGAAAAAAATATAGTTTCTTGATGCTTTCGTAAAAAAAAAAAAAAAAAAAAATAGGATTCCCAAATTTAGGTTTCATTAATTTATTCGAAATTTGTTTTCGATGTGTTCTTGCTGTGAACACTTAACTTGTATTTTCATTCCAACTCATTTATCTAATGGCTTTTTTATTTATCTAAAACTTTTTCTCTTTAACGTTATATTAACGTAAAAGTTTTACGTTAATTTCATTTAATATCAATAAAGTATTTTTAATTGTTTCAGTTTAAAAATATAATTGAATAATAAGAAAATATATTACATTTGATTGTTTTTAAAATCAGATGTTCGCATGACTGTGTATGACCGTAAAGTTATTAAAGATCATAATGTATTAACGACTGAATTTATAACTAAACAAAAAACTGAAGACAATGAGCAATATCACGAAAAATAAGAATATGAACTAAATGTTAATTTTATATTTCATTTACGGTTTTGAAAAAAAAAAATCTACATAATTGCACACACAATATCATGCATGTTTACTGAAACCACTTTTTTTTTTTATTTTTTTTTAATCCAAAATTTATACACTTTAAACCCAACGTTAACAGAAAAACTTTTAATAAATTTAATTTCATCTCAATGAAATATTTTTAATTATATCAGCATGAAAATTTGACTAAATAAAAGAAAATTGATTCCATTCGATGGTCTGCGAGAACTAAATTGGACGTGTAATTCAAATTGTTTAAACATTTATATTTCCGTTTAGATAGTTCTGAAATTTTATATCTGTACTCAAACAGCACATTGAAATTTGTCATTGAATTTAGAGAAAATATATTGTTTAAATAGTTCAGGAAATAATTTCCTGGCCTTATTTGATAATGGATGATGACTTTATTTTAAGTACACACTGGCTTAAAAATAATAAATTTTTATTTAAACGAGTAAAATAAAAATATTGGCTTAATTTGTAATGTTTACCTTTAATTTACTCACACCTCTTTATCTTTCAAGGTAAATATGTATAATTTATAAGTATTATATTTGAATGTACAAAAAGTTTTTAGTGTTTTTGGTTAACAATTTTGCGATATAAATAAGTCTAGATTAAAATATATTTATATATCTCGATTGTTAAATAATTTGTTCTCTCTCTAGGGAAAAATATGTGTAAATACCAATGTTCTGGTTGTTGTTGTTGTTGTCGTGTGACAAGTGCAGAAAAAAAAAGTGTATAGACAAGTCAAATGGGACCAAACGCATGGAGCACAGCCCTGACCACATTTCCGACTTTTTCGGTGTAAAGGGTGTCATGGTAGCAGTTGAGGTCGATGTTGAAGAGGGTCGAGGCAACAGAGATGCAATTGAAGAGATGCCTCTGATCCAGCTGAGTTCCTGGGCTGTGCCTGCATTCTGCGTAGGTTCTAGAGCCGCCGGGCATGATCTTCATGCCTCTCATGTGCCCCGTCCGTAATCTGCTGATGGTAGTGGTGATTTCACGGTCAAGATTAAGCTCCGGAAAGCACCATTTCTTCCGAGGTCCGCCGCAGAGCTCACGTTTTGCGACGGCATTTGCATCAAAGCAAGTGGTTTGCATGGGAGGGGGATTTATATTCCTAGCCTCCTTGGCGAGGGAGTCCACTTGTTCATTCCCCTCGATATTGACATGAGCGGGGACCCATTGGATGGTGCAGGTTTGTTTCCTGGAAACTATGGTGGAAAGAAGCGTGTTGATATCTTGGGCGAGTCTCGTAAATACGAATCAATTTCTTATATTATGCTTCCTTTTGTGGGAAATTTTTATTTTAATAATTTATAGAGTTTCTTTGATTCCTTTTGTTACACTAGGGACATTTTTTGCAATTTCTATCCCATTAAACAGGAAACTTCGTATTAAAGCGATTCTGTAACTCACATGAGTACAAAAAGATATTAGAAATGTATATGGCAATATTTCTATCGATTAATATACATTATTAATTTAAAGATTTAGAGATATGCAATTTTTGTACAACATTATATCTTGCATAACTACAAATATTATAATCAGCCTATATAATTATATTCGCAATATACATATGTATATTAAATATTATACTTTTAAAGTGAAAGGTAAGGTTTTAAATTTGGAGAAAATCTCCTTATTTTCCGCTTTAACTGAAATAATAATATATGCTTGAAGAAATTAATTTAAAAGGCTATTTATTTCAGTGGCATTTATCATAGTGCAACTAGAATATGCTTCACGATTAGAAAACCATATATGCCTGCAAATCATTAAAGTGTTATGCTACTGCATACCTTTAAATTATGGAAACTTGTATTAAACATGATTAATTCTAAAGCGAAGCAACAACATACATCAAAGTATAAGACTATAATGACCATGTTTGCTGAAGAACTTGTATCATTACGAATGTTGTTCTGCAGACTCAGTAGATTTCTAAGTGATATTATTTTAGTGCATTAAACATTGTTGAACATTTTCTGCATTGTTTATTTATATGTCATTTGAATGCAGAATTTTAAGAAGATAATACAGCAAATAATACGTAGAAGATCATTTGATTGACAAATAGTTTATTTTCCATTTGAATTTTGTAGTTTTGTATTATATTTAAAAAATAAAAATGAATAAATTTTGTTTGAATGCATTAAAGTGTATTATATTAATTATATGTTTTTGTTATAAGATTGCAATTTTTGTATTACAGTTCGAGTACATTTATGGAAATAGGCAAATGTACAGAAATAAAAGAACAAACATACGCTTTACGTTCATTAAAGCAAACATAACGTTTTAAATGTTACGTTCTAAGATGAATACCTTGTTATAAATAGTAGAAATCTTGCCCATGAAAAATGTCCAGTGTCAGATAAATACCTTGTTATAAATTATAGAAATCTTGTCTATGAAAAATTTCCTGTGTCAATACGACTGAACTATTCTGCCAGCCCAATATATAAAAATCTTGTTATCTTAAATATCTTGTTGGTTATTTCGACGAAATCATGCGCTTAAGCTTCTAAACAGGTGAATAATGTTATATTACCATTGAATTTTATAGAAAAAATCCTTTATCTTTAAATTACTATACATTAATAAGTATTTAGTGGGAATAAAAAGGAAATAATTTATTTTATAGTTAATTAACCTTTTAATGTGCCGTTTTATGTGCATTCATCAAAATCATTAACTTTTAATTGGGGAGGGTGTTGTAAACTACTTTACTACGTTTAATCTAATAAAATACATAAAGAACAAAATAAAAGAACAAAGTGTCTCACTCTGTGTTGATTCAACTTTTTCTGAAATTCTCTTTCTAAGATCGTGGTAAGTAAATTAACCACCAAAGCAGGCGTTTAAGGTAAATCTGGGGAAGACGACATATATAAGGGTGTTTTGCTTAGTACAGCCAAAGGTTGAAATGATATGATAATGAAAAAAAAAAAAAGCCATGTCCTTCAATGCTTATTCAATTATGTATGCTTATTAATGCTTTTTTCAGCCTGTACACAATTGTCAAATTTAATGTTAAACAAACTCGTGTAATTGTGGCATATTTCCCCATATATACGGGGAAGATGCCACTAGTGATGAGGTAAGATAAAACGCCACAATAAATAAGAAAAATAAGACAAACATTGGAAATTTTCGTGTGAATTAAGAATACCTATTGAAGAAGCAAACACATTTGTAAACTGAAAAAAGATTTTGGAAATTTACGTTGCTAAAACTAATAAGGGTAGATGTTTCAATGTTAGCATGCACAACATTTAATTTAGTGCAAATGATCACCATTGCAAATTCGTGCAACCATATCTCTCAATCGATGTGCATGGCTAGTTGAGTCAATGGCTGTTTTGTGCTGGTGGAAGCAACTGCTGGTAACAGTCAATTGCCTCTTGCTCTGGTGATATAGGCCTATTGCCACATGGGCCATATGTAAAAGCAACAACTGTATCATTGCTGTAGCCAACAGAGAAAGCACATGCATGATCTGGGATTACTTGTGGGTATAAAGATAAATCCCAGTAGGTAAAAATCAAGAAATTCCACTTCCCTCTGTGGCTGCTTCGCTGTATTCAGGAGATATCCTTACTGAAGACTAGACTTGGAAGTTTGTTGAAATAATATTATAAAAATGATAATTATTATTAAAATATAATTATAATTATTAATTCTGTTTATATTTTACACTATAATATATACATTATAACATAAAATTTAAAGATCATTTAGTTTATTTCTGAACCATGTTGCTTTCTTCATCAAGTATGGGGTGAAGATGCCACGCACACTTACTTTCTTATTGTTGCAAGGTTAAGGCCGCTTCAATTTACCTTGTGTATGTAAAAGAATAAGTAACTCACTTATATTGCTGATATCTTATTTAAAATAGAACATATGTTTATGGACTTTAAAAAACAAACGACCGAATTTTATAAGAGCTTTACTCACAAGGTTAAATGCTCAAAAGGTTCAAAATAACAGCGATTGAAAGCAATAAATTAAGATAATTTCACTATCCACGCACTCATTGGGACAAAATTTTTCACACATGCTGGTCGGCATTACCATCTCTTGACACATACCAGTGCTAGGAACAAACGATTTACCTTATACTAAAAACAGAAGTTACAGACGTAGAAAAGTAGCTTACTATGAATTTCTCAACTAAAATTAATTAATTATGCCGAACGTGTACTTCACATGGATATATAATGGATTAAAAAAAAAAAAACAGTTTTATCAAATAAGCTGAATGGTCTAATTTTCTTATTCAGCTTTAATCCTAAAAATATTTTATTATATCATTATTGGGAATAAATGATTCGTCAAAATTTTAATTGAGTAATTATGGAACTGACATTCTTAAAAAAAAAAATAAAAATTAATGATTAATTAAAAAATTCATAAACACTAAAATATCAAAATTTGTTTAAACTCAAAAACACTTATTCAAATTTCACATTAAAAGTAAACCCATTTTCGATAAAAGATATTTTAATTATCTCACATATATTTTAAAAATCCTCGATTATTATCTAGCTAAATTAGTAGACTAATATCTATATATCCCAAATTTAAAATAACAATATGTTATTCCATTTCTCATACCAGAAACATTATAAAATTTATGGCATTATAAAATATTTGAATGATAATATTAAAATCTTTATAAAATATTTTAAACTTAGAATTATTTTTATCGTTAAAAGATTATGTTCAACATATTACGTATAGGAGTTTTTATGACATGGTTATTTTTTCTTTGCATAACTTTGGAGGCACTCACTTTATAGTATAGAAATAGGAATAATACAAAGCTACTACATAACAGATATATATATTTTTTATTGTTCTTAGTTTTGTGAATATCATGCTTATTTTTTAGAGTTCTAGATATAAGAATATAGAATTTCAGATTTTATTTGAATGTTATGCATTTTATTTTATTTTCAAAGATGTTTTTTGCAATACCGAATATGCTTTTAAAGTATTTTTCCGTTTATTTACATATTTCTATAAAACACTTTGTTAGATATATTTGATAGATTTTTCAGTCGGATGCTGCAAAGTGTTTTGTTTTATGATTGAAAATAATAATTCATTGTAATTCCACGCCTTCTAAATTGTATAAAAAAATTCTTCTAGTTAAATCAAAATAAATTACTTGCAAATCCTTAAAATTTTCGTCCTTTTGTCCCGGCAAGACAGATTTCTTAATTACGACGGATTTTCCAAAAATAAACTTTGTCATGCTGTTTCACCAAAAAGCTTTTTTACAAACAGTAATATAAAAAATATACAGTGACACAACAAATTACCTATTTGCGAAGTAATTTTTATGTAGTTTCTATCCACATTTATGAAGTTTTGACGTATAACCACATTGACGTATCAATTTCGAGAAACCATCTAGATAAATGTCGGTCTTCAAGGCATTGAGGGAAGTTTGCAAAACTTGCTGTACTTCTTCATTCTTTCGGAAGTGACTATTCAACAGTGCTGACTTAAATGAAAAAGAATGATAGATACCTTATGAGATAAGATCGACTGTAAGCTGATTGATTCACTCTCATACTTCGTGAAGAAAGTTACTTTTCTGTGTCCTTTGCTGCGTGGTATCCTCCATTATAATACTAGAACGAAAACTTTTCAACTTAAAAGACTTGGTTTCGTGACTCGAATTATGGACTTTTGGGAAAGAGTTTTGTGAAAAGTTACAAAGATTTAATGCGTTGAATGCCACTTATAACCCTGAAAGTGTACACATTTTATTAAATAGGTTTAAAACTAGATAGGTAAATTTTTAAGACGTGTTTATTATTTTCTATTTAAATATGTGAATGGGATATTATTGTCTACAGAGTTTACAGTTTATAAGACTTGGTCTATAATGTAAAAGAATGAGTCGATCAACGTAAAAATGTCATCATCATAACGGGTCCAAAAAGGAAGGACATTTTATTAAAGAACTCATTTTAAAAGTAATGTGTGCGAATATAAGTGTGAATTGGTGAACGATTTTTTTCTATAGACAAATTACCTGTGAGAAAGGTACAGGAGGGGACGCCACGTATTGTACGATAGACCATAGTAAAATTATCATGATTGAGATTTTGAATGTTATTTTAAATAAGAAATACTACATTGATCATAATGATACACATTGAGGGGGGGGCAGATTTAAATAGGGCAGATTTCATGCTGTATCATAGTCCACAAACCTAATAAACCCATCATCCTATAGCTTCTTGTATAGGTACTGATTTCTATTGGTTAACTAATATTTCATCATAATTTTTGCTCACCTTCTTTTTGAAAATACATATGCTCTGAATAACTCCCTCAACTTCACAAAACATATTTAAAATTGCCCTCACAATAATCTTACTATGGTCTCGTTTGATTGAAAATTTGTTTCAGTAATGTTCTAATAAATGCCTAGATAGTAGGTTAGAAGAGATATGGATCTCTTTTTTGAAATACAAGAATTATTTTACCACACCAATATTTATCTAAATCTATTTTTATCATTCCAAAGAAAATGTTGTCGTTAATCAGAATGTTTAGCCGTAAGTTACCATCTCTCTTCAATTCTCGTTGATATTCACATTCATTATTTTGAGTATGTTCGGACATAACGAAAGTTCTCAAACAATATGATTTTAAAATAATTTTTTCATCTTACAATAAATTCACATTTTCTCAATTGAAATGCTCTTTTTAAGAACATTTTCTTTCCTTTTTCGACTCCTTATGTTGATGATATATTCATACTGATCAACTCATCCCTTCAAAATAAAACAATGGATTCTGTAGATAATAGTATGCAATTCGCACATGAAATAAACAACCTTGGTAATTAAAAATATTTCGATATGATTGTCTCCCGTAAATATCATACTCTTTACTTCCCTATGCGCTTTCATGTCAACCATCTACCCCAAAAATGTCAAATTTTTACACTTTTATTAAAGCTGGTCATATATATATTCTCTGAAAGCATATATTTGAAAGCAACTGCTAACGAGAGACCTTATAACCTTTCGATTACAGAAAAGCTTATTTAAAAATTGTAGTTTCCTCGTTCTTCATCACCCGAATCGGCCTCTTTTAATATCAGTATTGTTTTACTCTATTTTCCTAACTCAAATTTTATTATAAGAAACGTTCTTAAACAATATGAATTTAAAATAATCTTTTCATCTTTCAAAAAATTTACATTTCCTCAGTATAAATATCTTAATCATATGTAACATTTTTGAAAAATTTGTAACATTTCTGGTCAGTGTAATTTATCATATATTGGTCAAACTGAACTTAGCCTTAAATTCAGTATAAAACTTCTGTTTAACATATAAGTTTCGTCCGGGAACAAGAATACAACAAATCGGCTATTTCTGAGTATTGCTGGTAGAAAAATACATTATTTAAATTTTGTTATATATAAAACAATTTGCAGATTCAAATCTGCAATCGAACTCAATTTTTTAGAAACTGTTTTACATATAAAAGGATTTTAAAAACATTTTTAATTGTGATTTCTCTCTTCCCCCCTTTGTCTTACCGTTAAAAAAAATCACATTTATTCAGCATTTTCTTGATATTATATACAATTTCCATAACTACTGTCTCTTAATTTTCTAATGGATAATTCGCCACATTTCGCCTACTTCTATTTGTTGATTAAACACTGTAGAAACTCATTTCTTCTTATATAGAGGAGAAAATTTGTTTTCGTTTCTTTTATGCACTGATGACGGTATGCTATATGCTACCGAAATTGCTGTATTCTATAATAAATTACAAGAATTCTATTTTAATAATTCTATTTCATTATTTCCTTTACCGTTCAAGACATTGTTTATTTTATTTTATTTATTTATTTAATTTTGTGTGTGTGTGTGTTTAATTATTTTTCTTGTTATATAAACCACTGTATATGATCTTCTATTTTCTTAGTTAGATTGTATTGGATTGTTAGATAAATAATGTCTTTGTTTTTCATGTTTTTCAAAGTGAATTTATTTATATTAACAACCAAGATTAATCAATGATATATTGACCATTTTCATGGATGACCTTTTGCCATCTTTCGGTAAGTTGAAAAATTCCACGTTCCAAGAAGCCTTGGTTTTTAGAAGCGAAGGTTTTAAAAAACGACATTATTTATCGAACAACCCAATATATACAAACTGATAGGCGTCCTGATTGGGCAGGCCAATTTCAATTATAAGTGAAAAAAAAAAAAGTTCGGTTCTACGGATTTTCTTCAAACTCGCCATAAAAATCTTTATATATGTACTCATGACATATTTTTCTAATTGTTACTAAATGAAAATTGATATGCTGTCAGGTTTGATTGATAAAGCTTTGGACTTTTGAATATATTATCTTCCGAAAGAATATATGACCTGGCGTAACGTAATAGAATGTCTATGACTCTTACATTTTAGATTTTCTTTTCTCTTGAGCTAGAAAATGAAAACATTACTCTGCAATTAATGCTATAATATTCAATTGTAAATTTATTTACGTATAAGATTACATGTATATATATATATATATACTAGCTGACCCGACAAACGTTGTTTTGTCATATAAATTATTTCTAGAGCATATTTTGCTAGAAAAAAATAACTAACCTATTGTAAGTGTGTAAGGATGTGGTATATAAGTGGAAGATGTATGGAGCGCTGCGAACGGTGAAAGAATATAAAAATAACAAAACACCAATCATTTATTTTTTTAATTTATTAAAATTGATTCTTTAAAATTATATACATATCGCTACTTATAACAATATTACTAAAAAACAATATCAATCCCTTAATGCAACAGTGTGTACAATATTTTTTGTTATCCCATGTTTCGCCAATACAAACAAACTGGATGGTTTGCCAATTCCAGAGCCACGTATAATTGTCCGTGTGAAAAACATGATGTGCTCAAATCTAAGCCACAGACAGACATCGTTTGGCCCTGAGACTTATTGATAGTCATTGCAAATGCCAATCTAATTGGAAATTGAGGGCGTTTAAATTGAATTGGCACATCTGTGGGTATAATAGGGATTCGCAGTAGTAATATATTTTCACCTCGGAATTTGTCATTTAAAATGATGGCTTCGATAATATTTTTCATTAATTTTTTTATGACTAATCGCGTGCCGTTGCACAACCGTGGTGGGTTCAAATTACGAAGCAAAATAACCCGAGATCCAACCTTCAGTTGTAAAATATGCGGTGGCATGCCTGGTAAATCCAATGAGTTTAAAAACTTTGTTGGATAATTTACAGCTTCGGTGGCATCGCAAACTATATCATTAGATTTGTATGACACCAAGTCTCCTGGTAACAAATGTTGTATCTTGAGATTCAATTCGTTGACGTCCACATTTTTTGCTGCTAAAATTGCTCTTTCTGCCAGCCACTCATGATTTCTGTACCGTCTGTGTACATCGGGAAATATCTGGTCAATAAGAGCATCTTGAAAATCAATGATTGTGCAGAAATCGGTCAGTAATTTTATGCATCCAGTTTTATCTGTAGTAACTTTTCCATCGCCGATATCTAACAATTGTTTTGATAATGTTTCAGCGGATGGATCTTGAAGTTTTTGAACGCACAAATTTACTTTCAGTTGTACTTTTTCAACATTAAGCCACAATGACGATGATTTTAAGCATGCGTTGATCTCATCAGCGTATGTTGAACGCGGAATAACGGGAAGTGCTTGTCTGAAATCACCTGAAAAGAGTAACAGAGTGCCGCCAAATAGTTTGTCGTTGTTTTTTATATCTTTCAATGTCCTGTTCGACGCCTCAATCGAATGTTTGTGTGCCATAGTGCATTCATCCCAGATAAGAATTTTACACTATTTCAGCACTGTGGCCATGGACGATTGTTTTTTTATGTTCCACACTGCGTCTGGGTTATTTTGAATATTTAGTGGCAGTTTAAATAATGAATGAGCTGTTCTGCCTCCATCCAATAAAGTTGCCGCAATGTCAGATGATGCAACAGCCAATGCGATGCCATTATTTGATCGTATTTCGGCGAGAATTAGCGAAATAAGGAATGTTTTGCCAGTTCCCACTGGTGCACCCCAAAAAAAAAGAATCCACCTTGTCCTGCCAAAACTGCGAGCATGATGCGGTCGTAAACGGTTCTTTGTTCTTCATTCATTAGTGGGACATTGCGAGCAACAATCGCTGCCATTTCTACAGTATTGTATTGTAGTTCACGATTCAATTCAGTGCTTATAAAATCAGATGCATTTCGATTTGTTGAAATGACATACTGAAATGACTGAGTGGTAAGTTGGCAATGATAATGCAAAGATCTTCAGTAGCAATCAATGCTTCATTGTACATAGCGTCACTGAATACTATCGTTAGATCGTTGCACCGTGAACGATGTTGATGCAATATATCATCAGTCATTGAATCTTTGTGATTATCCCATAATGTCTCTGCTCGGGCCGGGAAACATGTAGTCAACACTATAGCGAATAGTAGACGAATTTGTTTTGCTGTACAGTTCAGTCCTACTTCAGAAAGCATACACTCCCACTGGTTGTCGTCTTCCAGCAAGCCGAGTGCAAGGCATGCATCTTTATACGTTGGATTCTGTTGTCCATTCCCTTTACGTAAATCTTGAAATGACAAAGGGCCGATGACATTAACCAATAACAGTCGAAGATAAAAGCACTCAGTCTGCCTTGGATTGATTGTAAATACTCGTCCCAAGGTGTTTAATTTTAATAAACCGGGACATGCATCAATCGGCGTGCCTTGCTTGCGGGGCATCCATTTTTTTTGTTGGAGCCCATGTGAAATAGCGTGGTACTTCTGAATAGAGTAATGTCCGTGCAAAAGCACCAAAAGCATCCGCACGATTACACAATTCAAAAAATTCGGTGAGTGTAGTTTTTGGTGAATTTATAGCACGATCAATCGCTGTCTCGCTCGTGAAATATACGCGTTGGCCATTTTCAAGATGGACGGCTAAATGAAGAACTGCTGGATCCCGTTCATGAATTGGGAAACCAAAGATACGCCAAACAGCTTCATTGGAGCTGACGTACCGGCCAATTTGGTAAAGTGTTATTTCATCGTTGTTATTCACCGGAGGAGCATTCATATTGGTATTTTCAACTCGAAATACAGCCATATCACTGCCTTTATTCACATACTTGCAAATGTATTTGATGCTCTTCACTGAACTGCAGAACTGAACATTAATATGAGCATTGAATGTTTTGCTCAGCAGAGACGAATATGCGACCACCCAACGGTTATCAATGTCAATATCTATGTTGTTGACATAGATGACCGCCATAGATGATAAGATTGTCCGCCATTACCGGGATTTCTTCGACGATATATTGGATATCCGTCAACATTTGTGATCGTGAAATTTTCCGGAAAACTTTTAGTACATTTTCCATCTGCACAAACAATAATGGCCTAAAAATTCATTTTTCATTTTAACATAAAATAACTCCGTCGGATATTGACGAATTTTTTAAAGGAATATACCATTTTAACTAATTTTAACATTTTAACAATATTAACGTTGGAAAAATATTTTAAACACTTACGGTTAAAAATTCATTTTTTATTTCAACATTAAATTAATTCTGACATCGTGTTTACGATTCTAAAATATTAACTTTGAAAAAATATTTTAAACACTTCGTAAGATACGGTTACGATTCTAAAAATATTAATTTTGAAAAAATATTTTAAACACTTCTTAAGATACGGTTAAAAATTCATTTTTCATTTCAACATTAAATAAATTCTGACATCGTGTTTACGACAACACACGCCATCTAGGTGCAAAAGTTGTTGAAAGAGTTGGTTAAAAATTAATTAAGAAAGAACTAATTAAGTTACAACTTTCATTTGTAAATCTAAACCATTCTCGAATCCACCTGAAGACACACAAAAAAATTCATTAAACTCAGTCCAGCCGATTAGGAGGAGTTCAGTGACATACACACGCACAAAAGAAATATATATATAAAGATATATATATATATATTATTTACTTAATTTTATATACTTTAAAATATATTTTAGCAAAATATGAAGCATATAATCGAATTGATATTCTTATTCACATTTATTACTTTATTAAAGAAGTATGCTGTAAAAAAGGAACACCTTGCTATTTGAGAAATTTACTTTTAACAACTTATAAAACATAATTCCTATCTGAAATTACATTTAAAACTCCGTGAAATTTGAAATCCATTTATGTTTACTTTCTCTTGCCCATAAGGTAAAGAAAGTATCTTAGGTAGCGCATAACGTTGTTATAGCGTTAAAAATAAGTCCGAACAGTGAAAAATTAGTTATAACAACGTTGAAACAACGTTATGTGCTACTGGGGATTATTTTAAGGTCAAATTTTCGAAAGTGAGTTTTTGTTATAGTTACATGTTATGAGGTCCCCTGAACACGAAAATCATATTTTTGGCTTATGGTCTGTGTGTGTGTTATCAGCATATCTTAAGAACAAATAGTAGCAGAAATTCCAAACTCGGAATTTAAATGTGTATCATATAGATTCTTCACTGAGCTTTTCGTTGAGATGAGCAGATGGTTCGTGTACAGGGATACTCAAAAGTATTCAAATACATTATGTCTATGGGGGAAATTGCAGGTAAGTAGAGATTAACATCTATAGACTGCACTAAACATAGGAAACAACCATATATTTTTAATATGCATAAAAACATGTCTCATGTAGAATAGGGTAGGGAAATCATTGACTGTTCGTTTACACGGCTACACAAAAGAACTTATAAAAGAGCGACAATCGTTGCAAATTCATGCAAGTATATTTCAGGCTGAGCCATGTGTGATTACTATAGGATTATACTTAGATGCAGCATGTGGTCTGTATATAATCTTCAAAAGATATACAGGGCTGCAAATATTTAAACGATAACATTCTTTTATGTTGTTAGTGGATTTGCTTTACTAATATTATTTTTTCATTTCCAGGAAAGCTGTTCGGGAATTGAAATAAATTCCTCATAGAGATATGGTAAATAATGTATGTTTTAAGCTAAATATTCGTCGCTTGTTTTTTGTATATTTACATGTTTTGAGACTTCCTGTTTACCGTAGTCAATTTTTTTAACGTTTGAACTTTGTCTATGTCGTTTAGAATGACTTAAAAACGAATAATTTTAGGAGATCCAAATGTTGTATTTTGAAGTTAATATACGTTTGTTGCTGGAAAAGTTTGATCAAGACTGATAAGTTTCAAGGAATGTTGCGTGTAAAAATTGTCTGAATAATTTTAAGTACATTTTAATTTTAATAACAGAATTATATTCTATATAAATATAGGTGCATTAATGAAACGTGGGTTTGAAGGGGGCGGTATCCCCCTCACACACAACTAATTATCATATAAAATTCTTCCGAAACCTAGTTTGAATTCTTTAACATAAGTTTACATAAGAGCACTCGTTATCTTTCCTCTTAATCTCAAACCTGTATTTATAGTATTAAATTTCAGGGAAAGAGAAAGTCGTGTGAGTAACACGCCAGATTTTTTTTTTATTAATACGGTAAAATATACTCTGTGAAATCAATTAAAAAGCCTCTAAAGAGAATATTGCATATTTATATATGACTTGTTCTGAAAGAATTGGGAAATAAAGAAATCCTTTATTCAATCTCCTTTATCTCATATTAGGGAAGATAATTCACTTTAGATGCATAGATTTGTCCTCTAGCTTTATAAAAATCTATAATTAGGCATTAAATATATATGAAAGAATTCATGCAAAATAAATAAAGATAATTTATTGTCCAAGGACTATTTACGTAGTACTATTATATTGTGTTAAAATAGATGAAAAGTCATAGATTACATTCTAGATTGAGTTAACTTAGTTTAATGCCCTGACTTAGTGTTTCTATCTTTTTAAGACCAACAAGATAACATATGTAGGAGAAAATATATAGCTCAATACTCTGCTTTATCTGTACATATAAAAGAGTAAACTCACTGATTTACTGACTCAACACAGTTCAATTCTATGTGGCGATTCTATAGGAAATACAGTCACCAATTTTGGTGAGAATGTTGGTTTTAGGACCCTGACTCCCACTAAGACGGGATTTTGCGAAATACCCTCCCAATCCCTCCATAGGGGGCAGAAGGGAAAAACACTTTTATAAGCATAACTCGGCTCCAAACTGCTTCACGGTGAAGAAATTGGAATTTGAGGGACTACACATGATAACAAAAAAGTCCATTTTCAGCGATTTTAAAATTTTTTATTTTTGAGAGTGGAGGGGAAAAAACGGTTTTCGGAGGCAAATTTAGCAAAGCCCATATTTTCGAGTAAAACTCAACCAATAATAGCACAAAGATATAAAAAAATTGACAGACGTCTTCTTTAGGATATTTTAATAAACTCATTTTTAATATTTTGCGATTTTCGATTTTGGGGGTTGTTACGAGGGCGCAAATTCGAGCCCTGCCCTTTTTGTGCTTAATTCGTCTAAAGAAATCTATAGGAGCTGAGGACACAAATTGTAGTGTGTGACTTATTTACGTGTATCCAACACCCATTGTAACGGGATTTTCCGAAATTCCCCTTCCCCCCTCACTTGGGGTGGGGGGGGGGGGAGGCAATAAACAAGTTTCCAATAATAACTGACTGATTTATTTTAAACATTTGCTTAAATGTGAATAAATATTAGAAATAAAATAAATGTTAAAAAAATATATTAAAAAACTTTTAATTATTCTATATTCTGACTTTTAATAGGTAATAGGTTGTAAAGGTAATTCTTTTCATCTTTATTTTAAAAACAAGTTAAAATAAATGCAATCATTTCTCTAAAAGGCATTTTGTATGTTCTTTAAAATGCACATCCACAGTTTACTATACATCTATATTTGTTAAAAAAAAAAAAAAAAAAAAAACATAATTAACCAACAATAACAACATCAACACACACACAAAAAAAGTAAAGTATTTGTTGAACAAAAAATATTTTTACTAGTAAATTATAAAAAGAGAAATATACCGAAAAAGTATTGCTTTATTTTGCACGCTCTGTTTCATGGAAATTATTCTGCAGGATTAAAAAAAAAAAAAAGAAAAGTCCCATTTTTTATTCTATATGTAGAATAATTCCTTCCTTCATTTTACATTATAACTTTTCTATCGTGAAACCGAACAAGCAGAACTTCAACTCCGAAAACAAATTTAGACACCCAAGATACTGGATTTGAATTGTTACTTCAAAATCAATAATGCTGAAAATCCACAGTAAATATTGTACGTTTCTTCGTATCCAATATAATGCTTGTTATGTATTTAAAAAAATATTATATGCAAGAAAATACGCAATTTTATTTTTTATATGTAAAAAAAAAAAAAAAAAAAAAAAAAAAAAATATGTTTTTATTGTGATGCTTTAGAAAATTTCTGCGTAGAAAATAATGTTTTTAGAGAAATGTATTTCTCTATAATTTAAAGAAAAAGGTTTTGTCACTGGCGTCAACTTTTTTTTTTCCGCATCTAATCATGCAGGGCAATATTCTCCGCATCATGAACGGTATCAATGTGTAGCCATATTCCAAAAAACACATTTCAGTCAATTAGAAATTTCTATCATTTTAATTAATGAAGTTATTAATGAAAATCGTCGGGTTAATATAGGCACACTATTTGCCATCACGCAAAAAGTTTCTAAAATCGTTGTTCTTTCAATCTTATGACGTCATTTCCCACAGGAAAATTAAATTCCGACCAATGGTGTAAATAATAAATAAATAAATGTCAATATTGCTATTGGGAACAAAGAAACTTTTCGTCTGCAAATAAATAACAAAAAGCTTTTTAGTAGATATATTCAACAAAAAATTGAATTTAGGATTATGATTTGTCATCGGCAGACGTCATTTTTTTTCTACTTTTGGAAAATTAATTATATTTCTTACTGGCAATTTCAGATGTTGTAAAAAAGAGGCACGCAACAACGTCTAGAACGCCAAATTTATATAATAGGGAAGCAGGGAGCTGTTTCGGTAGCATTTAGCATATCATCTTCATTGCATTAAGAAAGGAGCGAGAAGTCCTCTTATAAATAGGAAAGGAATCGAACTCATCTCAGGATGATTAATCAATAGAAATACTCGAAAGGTGGGTGATTGGCCAATAGGAAATTACGAAACACTAGTTATGAAAACTATAGAAGAAATTAAGAACATGTGGAGTAAATGCAAAATTTCCAACAATAAGCCAAATGAGGTACAGCGAAATCACAATTAACAATATTTTTAAGATTTTTATAAATATAAAAACATTCTAAGAAATAGTGTTCAGGAGTGGATTTAGGTCTGCAAATAATTTTAGCTGTATCAAATTTAAAATTATGGTATTTCTCACAGCAATGCTTAGAAACAGCCGAATTATTGGTTTTTTGTTTATGGACGTAATTAATACGTTCTTTTAGGCAGAATTTAAGATTGCGTTTAGTTTGGTCAATGTATGATGAACAATACTGGCAGGAAATGCCACAGATATCCCAAGAAATATTCATATCTATAGGATTTTTTATTGAGAAAAGGTGAGTTTATTGGAAGGTGAAGTGATATTTTTTGAGAATTTTAGCTATGACAGGACTGGATTTAGGAAAATAGGGTAAAAGAATACTGATATTAGTTGAGACTGATTTAGTAGACGAAGTACGAGAGAGTTGTAATTTTTGGATAGCTTTATCTATGTATAATGGAAGGGTTATCATCTCTGTCAATTGCTGTGACTTTCAGATATTTGATTTCAGAACTTAAAGAAAAACGGTACCGGATCAAATATTAAGGGCACGGTTAACAAAAGTACAGAAAGCTGCCATTAATTTGGTAGGTAAGTGGCATGAAAGCGCTTTGGGAATTGGGGATACTTCAAAATTTTTACGATAGATGGTGGACCCTTGAGGGTTTTTTTGTATATATATATATATATATATATATATATATATATATATATATATATAAGCAAAATAATCAAAGCCAGATGAAATCCCAAAACAAATGAGGGCTTTCATCAGGGGAAATCCCCCATGTAGGGAAAGGAATAAGTTTCTGACGAAACGCTGGTAATTTAACAAAATAACACGTTTCTAGCCCCCCACTTCTCACAGATGGAAGCAAGACCATACAGCAAACGAATTTTAATTAATACAAAGCATAAAAAGCAATTAAATTCAGAAATCAAGCACAAAATATAATACATCAATATAAAATACAAGAATATACCCAAGTAGCACAGGAACGTTCTGTGAACGTCTAATAACGGTTTCAATAGTTCAAACACCGTGTTTCGTGTCAAAAGAACGTTCTAAAACACGTTCAGAAATAGTATTATTTAGAACGTTCTGAAAATGTTTGATTTGTACCATCTATAAAACGTACAATTTTAGTTCTATATAGAACGTTCAAGTGTGACACCGTCATAACACGTTCTGTAACAGTGTAATTATAACGAATATGACAAAATGACTTTTTAGTACTATTGGTTGGGAAACTAGGTTAACCTTTAAAATTTTTGACTTCAGCTTTTGATTTTTTTACACGTTTTGTGGCGTGAGGAATCCGGAAGTCAAAAGGTTGGTATGGTATCTGTTAATGTGTATCGGCACCTATTAGTGTGATAGCCCGTTAGTTCATGTACACGATATCTCAAGAACAAATGATTGCAGAGAGATCGGACCAGTATTAAAATATCACTTATGATATTGATAAGAATCTTATTGAGAGATTTGCAACATTCTAATTTAAAAACTTCGTAAGTTATTCGAAATTTATAATTTTTAGCATGATAGAGAATAGAGCATTTTTTACATTTTCAGTTTAACGTTTTGTTAGCACGTCAGTAAAGAATGCTTCCCAATAATCAGTAGCGGTGAGGTGAAAAAAAATTACAAAATTTTAAACTCATGGAAAAATTTTGTGGATTTTGTATTTCAGGAATCAATGTATGGAATTCGACCAAACTTGTTACAATATTATATCTTGCCCTAAATTGGAGTTTATTTGAATTTCATTTGGGATATATCGCCCGATAGATTACGGTGCTATGCAATGAAACCCTCCATTTATGGGACGGCTATATCTCAGCTTCTATAGTGTACAAATGTATTAAACATGATATATTGGCATATATCATCATAACCTCTGCTAATACAATTTGGATGTATACATTGTCCAACAGGTGGCGTTGCTAATCTGCAATTTAATCATTTTAACGGAAAGGCAATATTTTAACTCTTGTGATTTAACAATAAATTTTGTGATACACTGAAGTTATAAGTGAAATCGATTTTATGTAAAGCTTTACTGGTCCATTTTGGATGCACATCGGCCAAAAGGTGGCGTGGCTATGTTGCAATTTAATCTCATAACAGAAACGAAAAATCTCAACTTCTGTGATTTATAAATATTGTAAATTTGGTAAGTGAAATTAATATTACGTAAAACTCTACAGATTGCCTTTGGGTGCATATCGGACGACAGGTGGCACTGCCACGTTCCAATATTTTCCATTCACAGAAAGGCAATCTATCAGCTTCTGTAATATATATACTCACCAAACCTTCTGCGTGACATACATTTGATATATAATATTGATTCAATTTGGCTGTATAACGAGTAATAGTCAAACAGTTTTTTTATTATTATTATCATTCATAGGACATTGTTTTTTCCCCTAGGAATAAGTATGCATGATCCCTGGGGGATGGGGGAAGGGTGGATAAAAATTTTCACTATAATTATCTTTCAAAAGAATTCGATATCACCTTTAAAACGAATAATTGAAACATCGTTTTCTGATGATTTAAAACAAATTTACCGTTTTTTTTTTTTTTTTTTTCATTTGTAATAATAATAATAATAAACCCCTAGAAAAATACATTTTCTAAGATCTTCTATACAGCATAAAAATGATTGTCTTCTGTCATGAAAATCTATGCATTCCCCAGACCCAAAGTTTAGATACAAAAAGCTAATCACGGATGTTATTGAATAAGTAATATAGTGCTTTACGCGAGTTTCAAAGAAAATCACGGGAAAACTCCGAAAACCTAAGTCGACGAGCGTGACCAGGAATCGAAGCCAACACTTCCCGTCTGTAAGGTTCGAGAGTAGAACCTCGCGGTCTCTAATACTCATCGGGAAGTTACAGAATGAGTTTTTTTCTTCTTTTCTTTAAGCATAATTTTCAACTTTTATTATATTTTATTTATGATTCTATTTAAGTTTAAATGTTACTGATAAATTATCAATATTGATAATGTTGTTAAATCGTTACTCTGTTTGATTGTTCTTATTTTATTTTATTTATTTTCACTTAATATTTTATTCAATACTAAAATATACACTAAAACAAAATATGCTTTTCCGTTTAATTCGAGATTTTAAAATGGAAAAATAAAGTGATCTCATAAGTTTTTCAAATACTTTATAAAAATTTAAATAATTGTTTAACTCAGCTCCATTTTTCCTTAAAATATTGACCTCTATAGCTATAAATGCTTAATAAATTTATGTTTCAAACGTTGAACTTTGAAACATGATTATTCCGGATGTAACAAGGGAAGAGCAGATGAAACTGACATCTGTGGATTGCATTTATTTAATTCTCGCTGACCGTGCAAATTCAAAGGTCTTGGGAATGTCGTGCCGTTATGTGAAGCGGTAATTTTAAAACGTGTAATGTAATCTGTTTTGTTCAGTTTTCGCGTTATAATGACTTGGATAAGCTTTAGAAAAGGTAAAAATGTAATATTTTTAACCTGTAATAGTCTCTATTTTCTATTTATTAAAGTCTTATTTTAATATCAATTAAACAATCATTTTCATATCTGCGTAAGTTCTTAAGCCTAACATTTGATATACTTGTAAGTAGCATTGTATCGCAGAAAAAACTGCTCCTGTTACAGAAAACCGCTTAGAAATTATGGATTCATTTTATTAATTCAGTCTTCTGAGATGGAAATTGTTAAAATGACTATTTTTGGTTATTATGCTTCTGATCTTCTGAATGAAGTAACATAAAGAATTTAAAAGATGAGAGCTAATTTTAAGTGAATGCCCTTCCAGACTGGTCATTATGTATTTTAAAATGCTAGTTGGAAGGGTGTTTTCTTGGAGAAATTCTTATGAAGAAAATGAGGAAGGTATGTAATTCTTTTTTTTTTCTTTTCTTTTTAAATTCTGAAGTATTTATTTAATGTTTATATGATAATATATATACAATCTAGGTTATGCAAATTGCATATTTTTAAAATAATATCCTAAGTTTCACCGACTTACAATTTTAAATATCTCTTTACTGTTATTTATTAAATAAAATATATGAAATTGTTTAACTGCATAATAAAACAAAGATTCAATTCAATTTTATTCCACATCTTTATAAAAAAAGATATTCTGCTTAAAAAAAGGACGATTTACTATATTATTTATTAATACTAATAATATTTACATTTATCAATTATTTAATATGCCATGATAGCATAATTACATCAAATGAGGTAAAAATTGCGTTGACTCAATTTAAAGAAATTTAAACATTTAAAAAATACCAATTACATTGCCATGTGGAATAAATTTAAATACCTGCAAACATCATTTTTGTAAACTGCTGCTGTAAACTGAAAATATGTATGCACACATGCACTGAAATTTAAAAATATGAAGTATGTTAAATATTTTAGAAAAAATATTATGATTAAATATATATATATATGTATTTAAGTATTTGGACATTTTAAAAATTTCCTCCTTCTAACTAATTTTTAATTTTTTGTTTCAATTTCTTATTATTATAAATTAACAATATATTCTAAACTCAATTATATATTATTTTAGCGGTGTATTGGTACATTCATTTTTGAAATTATTTTTTATGTTGAAATATTAAAACTTTCTATAAACTTCAGCATTCAAATATATTTATAAACTATCCATGGACTTACAAAGTAGTACCCAGAAATGTTTAGAATATACAGGGTGCAAAGTCGAGAGCAGGCCTTTATTTGCGCAACAATTGGTCTCAAACGTCCTCCAATAAGAAAATGTATTTAAAAAAAAATGTAAGAATTCATTATATGACATGTTTAAATTTAAAAAATCAATTTACTAAAAATCACAAAAACTGATAATTTTTATACAATTTTCATGACACTAATAGTGTAAGTTGAGTTCTAACCTAAAAAATATAACACAAAAAGTTTCACTTTTGTGCACCCAAAATTGTCTGAGATAGTTAGTTTCAAAATTTAGGATTATTTCGCATTTTCTCGGGCTTTATTAAAAAGTCAATGAAAAATTCTTTAATAAACCCAGGGAAAATGTAAACAAAGTCCAATTAGGATTTTTAAACCGATCCCTTATTGAAGGCCGAAATATGTTAGAAAATCCAAACTTTAAATATCATGTTCCATTTTGGGAGAATAGAAATGAAACTGTTTGTTAGGATGAGTGTCAGTTTTCTAAATATGATTATAGGGATCTGGGACTATGTAAAAATTTAGTTTTTGCAATTTTGAAAAAATAGATATTTTAAATTTAAACATGTTATACCACAAATGCTCATATTCTTTAAAACATTTTGTAACTGAAACTATGTATTTGCGACCAATAGTTGCGGAGATAAAGTCACAATGCTTTGCACCCTGTATTTAAAAAAAACAACAACATATATATATATATATATATATATATATATGTATATATATATATATATATATATATATATATATATGTATGTATAAATGAATTTTTAATCTTAGTTAAAGCCAAGCAACAGATATAAGATCCCTGAAACCACATAGGTCAATGAGAAGAAAATTACAACAAATTTAAATAACCTGGGGAGACTGATTGTGATTTATTGAAACATTTATATTTTATTTATTGATTTTTATTTTATTTAACTTCAGTCTAATCTTAAATTTATTCCTATATTGTTAGTTGCAATTTTAATAATTTTGCCGGTGCGTAAAAACCACATGAAACTCAAATCAAAAGATACAAACAAGCAACGAGGAAATAAAAAATTAAGACAGCATTTTAAACATTTTTTGTAGGAAAAGCTTAGAATGGTAGAAAAAAAAAAAAAAAAAAAAAAAAAAAAAAACTCGTCAAGGGTGACCCTTTTCGTCGTTGAGCACCAATGTAAGATTTCGTTCGTTAGCAGCTATAATAGCAAATTGCTAGCGGGCACCCTATCGTACAAGAAATTAATTGAAGTTAGAAATGAAGAATAAATTGGAATAAATTATTTACTTCAAGAAAACAGAGAATCAAACAGAAAACAACCATGAAAAACAAACATTAATCATAGGATGACGCATTCGGAATCACAAGGATTAAAACAAGCAAAATAAATCAAGAGTTTAGTTGTATATAGCAGATGAAGAATAATGATACAACACAGCAACAGGGATATAAATTACTTTTTTTTTAATTCAAATATTGTTTGAGAAATTTTAACATACTTACTATTCCTTTAATTTCAACGTATATGCATGAAAAATTCCATATTTTATGACTGTAATTCCCAAAAAGTGTCATAACGTGCCTATATCCCTTTAAAAAATTCCTTAAATTTTTGCATTTTTAAAAAATTTCTTTTTTCCCCTAATCTGAAGATAATGGCGTTATAGTATTAATTAAGAAACTTTGAATAAACACCATAAAATGCAAGAACTCGCAACTGCTACAAACAAAGCACGGCTGCTACAAACAAAGCGGCAACGCATTCCACACACTCAACGTGCTTGTTTGCAGCTCTCGTGCCTACAGTGTTCGCCTGATGAAGGGTTGTGTCTTCTTTTGACCCGAAACAGTTGGTGCGAGTTCTCGCATTTTATGGTGTTTATTCAAAGTTTTGTAATTAATACTATAACTTCATTATCTACAGATTAGGGAAAAAAAAGAAATTTTTAAAAAATGCAAAAATTTAAGAAATTTTTTAAGGTATAAAGAGACGTTATGACACTTTTTGGGGAAAGCCGTCATAGAATATAGAATTTTTGATGCATATACGTTGAAATTAAAAGAATAGTAAGTATGTTAAAATTTCTCAAACATTATTTGAATTGAAAAAAAAAGTAATTCATATCCCTGTTCATGTGTTGTATCATTATTCGTCATCAGTTATGTAATTTTTACTTCTAAACGCTCGTACTGAGGGGATTTTTTTATAATGACGTCACATTTTTTTTTTTTTTTTTTTTTTTTTTAACTACACTATTTTAGAACGTTTACAGTACGTTTTCTGGAACGTTCTGAAAATGTGTATAACGTTTTGAAAACGTTCTAAAAACGTTTAGAACGTTCTGAGACCGTATACATAGAACGTTCTCAGAACGCTTCTATAACACCGATGGTGATAGTTACACGTTCATTGAACGTTCTCTGAACCGTACTATTGTACGTCTTCAAGATGGACAGATAGACGTCTATAACACGTTCAAAGTGAACGTTCTTAGAACGTGTTTGCAGAACAATTTTTGAACGTTCAGAGAACGTTTCGGTGCTGCTTGGGTATAAATACATATGTGGGCAAACTTGAATAGTCAGAATATGGAAAATTGAAAACCACCCCCCATTATAAACACAAAACTTGTTTCAGCTAGTAGGGCTACTTACCAGCACTTAAATGTCGCCCAAAATGGAACAACAAACCTTAAGTGGGATTGTTATCAAGAATACTGAAATGTTTATTGATTAAAATAACAGGATAGCGGTTAACAGTTAGTACGTTTATGAGATTTTTCATAGCCAGATTCAGGTCTAAATTGTTATTGTAAATCATTTTAATTCTGTTTATTTGGGTGAACATAATATTTTTTAAAACTTTATGACTAATACAGGAGAACCAATTTGTTAAATTACAAACTTTTAAGTTAAAATCTCGCCTTTTATCATAAATCCCAATAAACCACTTATTATCTATTAACCAGTATTCTTGATGGCAATCCCACTTAAGGTTTGTTGTTCCATTTTTGGCGACATTTAAGTGCTGGTGCATGGCCCTACTAGCTAAAACGGGTTCTGTGTTTATAATGGGGAGTGGTTTTCAATTTTCCATATTCTGACTATTCCAGTTTGTCCACGTATGTATTTATATATTCTTGTATTTTATATTGATGTATTATATTTTGTGCTTGATTTCTGAATTTAATTGATTTTTATGCTTTGTATTAATTAAAATTCGTTTGCTGTATAGTCTTGCTTCCATCTGTGGGAAGTTGGGGGCTAGAAACGTGTTTTTAGTTAAATTACCAGCGTTTCGTCAGAAACTTCTCGTATTTCTTTCCCTACATGGGGGAGCTCCCTTGATGAAAGCCCTCATGTGTTTTGGGATTAAATTTTCATCTGGCTTTGATTATTTTGCTTATTTATTATAATTTTATATTTCCTTTTGCTGCATTTGCGCATTGGTTTATAAAAGCTTTGTTCTAGTTCTATTTATTTAATAATTCACGTTTTACTCCCTCCTATATTTAAATTTTATCATATATATATATATATATATATATATAAATCAGAACATTTGCATTGTAACTTTTATATCAATAATGGCATTTTTTTTATATAAAAACATGTGGAGTTTGCGCTCCTGCAAACTCCATCTTAACTTACTTAATTAGATTACTAAGAGAACACAAGACTTTAAATAACAATAACTAAAGTTTATTTGAGCAGATTAATGGGAGGGCGGCTTGGTAAATTTATATAGCTCAGCCAGCGTTTTACTTAATCAAAATATATGAATCAACAAATTAAGTAGATAACTTTAAATATCTCACCCCAGCAGATAGTCGAAAGGTGTAGAGACGGTCACACTCGTACTCCAACTACGGCTTCACTATGGGACAGAGGATTCCCTTCTATCCCAGCTTGAACTTCCGAAAAGTAGTAGACACTCACCAACACTCAACACTACTTAACTTCACACAGCTAAATCTCCTCTACTCCACTTTCGATATTCACCAAAATAAGAATCAGCACACTCGCTATAATATCCTCCAACAACCACTATACGATCCTCCAACATCCTCACTATCTACTAAATCCATCTCTATTTTTATACTTTTTCCTACACCCTCCTTTCACTACATTTCAATCCGTACTTTTAAAAATCACTTCTAATTTAACTAATATTCAAAATCTAAGTCTTTTAATGCAGCACCCTGCCGACACAAAACTAGCTCGACCTCAACCGTCACCGAGTCACTGGCGACGGAGTGATTTTAACAGTCCCCACTTCCTACCTTGCTGGATCCAGCTTAATTGAAACAACTGTGGTGACGTTCTAATGTTCTAATTCTCAACCTCACAGTCCCCCTCCTAGAAAAAAAATTTAGTCGGGAAAATCCCCAACGGATTTCATCAATTAAATTTAAATAGCTTCATTCCCTCTCTAACTATTTCAAATCTCTGAAGTGTGAGTGCAGCCGTCACTTAAATTTAACTGGGTGAGAAAAACTTAAAAATTTGTTATGTCCCTGAGCGGAAAACTCGGGGACGCAAAAAATTAATTTAAAATTTTAAATAAAAGGCGTTCGTTTACCCCGAGAAACTCCGGGACTGACTGAGCTAAAACCAGGCTTACAGTAGGATTAACAAACGTCTCCCTGTTAGGCCAGGAAGGCAATATATTAAATTCAACTTGATCTTGGCTTTACAATGTACGTCGCTTGTGACAAAATGCGACATTTAAAGTTTGTTATAACACAAGAGTAAGTGTCTTTAAAATAAAAAGAGAAAAAAAAATGATAAAGTCTTTATTAATATGAGTTGACTGGCTGGACTGGTATCTGGAGCTCTACGTCTGCAAGGTAGATGAGTAAACCAAGAATAGGCTGAACTTTGTTCGCACTAGAGCAGATGTCAGAATCCACAGGCTGTCCATAAGCAGGAAAAAAGAACTTTTTGACATCAAATTAAGATCTTTCACTTTAGATAAAAAGAGTTAACATCAGATTAAGAGAATAGTCCATCAGAGTGTCTCAAATGGGAAAAACTTTTACAGTATGCATAGTAAAAAAAAATAGTTAGAATTCATTTCTGGAAGAAACTGAGACATGTTCGTCTCTATTAACATAATAGATAGGTTACATACAGAAATATTTCTCCCTCATTAGCTAAAGCATAAGCGGAAAAAACTGAGTAGTTAGTCTTTTTAATGTTATATAGTTAAACACGACTTTTATGCTTATAGCTAAAAAAAAACATTTTACCCCCTCTAAAAGTACATACAGATAAACTTTTAGAAAATATTCAAAAAATTTTACAAATACAAATATGCAGTTTATAAATACATCATTTATAAAAATACAAGAGAAAAGGGGGGGAAATTTACAAAGGAGCCAAAAAAACAGTTTATATTACCAGCTTTCTGCAGGAGATGGCTACAAGGTAAAAGACTTAATACATACATAAAATAGATATTTAAGAGAGAACAAAAATGTTGACATTGAAGCAGAACATTAATTTTGATTTGAAAGTTCATGGCTAAGTTAAATTTTGTATTTTTAGTTTGGGAAAGTCCATAACATTCGTAAGAGTTCTTAAAATATAAAGTCCCAAAAAGGCTTCAAGGTACGTCGAACATTTTGTACAACTCTGACAGAAATGCACTTGTAATAGAAAAAAAAATAGAGAACGGTATCACCTGATGTGAATTTGCAGCTGTAACTTCAGCAAGGTTAGAGGTCTTGGTGGATGTGCTCGTCAGCTAGGCCACAGGGTTGCAGGCTTTCCGACCGGGGTCTAGGGCTATCCCAAAATGCTTGTACAAAGGCTTGCTCGGCAGGTGATTCATATGGCTGAGCCTGTTGTCGGAGTCTGGCTTGACGCCGAGTATTAAATCGGTGGTGTGAAGAGAACTCGTCTTTGCCGATCGAGTGAGGAGCTGCTAGGAATTTCACCATGTGCCGTCCGATAGCTGATGAAGAGGGTGGAGGTCTTTTTCGAACCCTTGCTTTTCTCTTAGGTCGGAACGAGTCGGTGTGCACTGAATCTGGAACTGCTAGTACCTTCTGTGGGCGATGTGTTCCAGAGGACTTTGAGGAGGGGGCTTGAGGGCGTTTGAAACCCTTGTTCCAACCATGTTTCTTTTTACTCTGCGGTATAAAAGAGCCATTAGTAAAAGAATAGTCGCGTTTGCGACCAGTTTGCCTAGGAAATTTCACATGAGAATGGTTTGATGACCCACTACGAGCTCGTTTTTGTGCGACGGGTCTGCTAACCCTAGATTGGTCAGCGGAAGTGCCCTGAACAGATTGTTCGGGTGTTGTAGGAGTAGGTAGTTCATCAGCTGTACAAGAATGAGGAGCACTAGGCTGGGGAGTGAGGTTAGGCGTAAGGACGGACTGTTCGTCAGGTGGGTTTGAACCCGGCACGCTATCACTATCAAGAGTTTCAGTATATGATTGAGTGCGCTCTTTAAATATTCGGACCTGATCAACATTAATGGTCGTTGGGGTGCCGTTAAAATCGATTGTCAGATTATTATTTTCTACCTTTAAAACAGAGAAAGGTCCAATGAATTTTGGCCCAAATTTTGCTACTTTAGAATCTTTTTTAGAGCTAAGAAAATGTGATTCGAGGAGTATTTTATCTCCCACTTTTACTTCTAAAATTCTACGTTTTAAGTTATAATATAGAGCTTGCTGCTCTTGAGCTTTTCTCAAATTTCTCTGAACTTCTGGTAGCAATTCTTCAATATTTCGCGTAATAAATTGAGATGCGTTTTGCTGTACTAATACCAGTTTTTGAAAGGGGGTCAGAATCTTTCTGCCCAAAAACAACTCAGCGGGAGTTTTTCCGGTTGCATCACTTACCGCTGTACGAATTGCATAGCCAAAATGATAGAGAAACTGATCCCAATTTTCATGATTTTGACCAATGAACGTCGCAATCATGTTTATTAAAGTTCTATTAACACGTTCGGCCTGATTAGCTTGCGGCCGATATGGAACCGTGAAGACATGTTTAATTTCGAGTGTATCGCAAAGTGCCTTAAAAACATTACTTATAAATTGAGGACCATGGTCCGTTACTATTTGAAGGGGGGCGCCGTAACGAGAAATATAATTATTAAAGAAGGCAGTGGCCACTGCTTGTGCCGAAGCTTTACGTAACGGCACAAATTCAACCCATTTACTAAAATAATCCACCATAACTAACACATAACAAAATCTATTTGGCTTAGAGAGGGGGTAAGGACCGATTAAGTCGAGTCCAAGAATTTGATTTGGAAAATCAACTTTAATAGGAATTAATTTACCGGCCGGCTTTACATTTTTATAATTATATTGCTGGCACAAGCGACAGCTCGAAACATATTCATTAACAAACTTCCTCATTTTAGGAAAGTAACAGGCATCTTTGAGTTTTTTATAAGTTTTCCTAATGCCAAAGTGCCCCGAAATTGGAGAGTCATGAAACTCAAATAAGATGGCTTGACGAAGAGATTGGGGAATTACAACTCGTAATTCGCCATAAGATGATAATAATTTTGAATAAAAAAGCAAGCCATCGATTAAAGAAAAAGATTGGGACCAGTTTAAGGCAATGGCTGATTCAATTAATGAAACTGACTCAGGATCGTCTAAATACTTATAGATTAATCCAAATTCGGGATCATTTTTTTATTCTTTGATTAATTGATCTCTCGAATTTAACACAGATGCTGGCATAAGCGCTAAAGCTACTTTTTCCTGATCAGATACGAATTTATTGTTTAAAGTAGTGACTAGATCTGTAGAAGCACATGGGTTAACTTGTTCACTTTCAATTTCCTTTACACGAGTTTCAGTCACGTCTACTAATATTTCGGATTGAACCGGTTCAGCCTTGAAATGCGAATGATGAATATATGAGGCTTTAACAGTAGAATTTAACTGATCATTCTTTTCATTTAAAGCAAGGGATTGATTTGTAAGATTAGATTCAATCTTATTTTCGTGAGTTTGAGTAGTACGTGAAAGAACGTCCGCTACGATATTGTCAGAACCAGGTCGGTGTTCTATGTTTATATTAAAGTTAGATAACTTAAGAGTCCATCGAATCATGCGAGGAGAGAGATTCTTTCCAGTTGTTAACCGAGTTAATGCCGCATGATCTGTAACAACTGTTACTGGAAGTTACGTAAAATATAAACGAAATTTTTGCAGTCCCCAAAGCACTGCTAAACATTCACGTTCAGTTACTGGATAATTCCTTTCTGCAGTGTTAAGCGTACGGGACGCATATGCTATTGGGCGGCCTTCTTGGCTTAAAACGGCACCAATGCCGTACGAAGAAGCATCAGTAGCTACTTGAAATTTAATATTATAATTAGGATGAGCTAGTACAGGAGGAGCGCTAAGTATCGTTTTTAACTTATCAAATGCTTCTTGTGCTTCATTTGACCAGTGAAATTTAACTCTTTTCCTTTTGAGTTTAAAGAGGGGCTCGAATATGTGAGCAAAATTAGGTATAAATTTCCCATACCAAGCACACATGCCTAGAAATCTCGAAACTTGTTTGGAAGTTGTAGGAGGGGGCATGTTTAAAACTGGCTGAACTTTTTCATTATCTACAGAAATACCAGCAGGCGTTATTTTGACGCCTAGGTACTTAATTTCATGTCGTGCAAAATGGCACTTAGAGGAATTTAAAGTTAATCCTGCATTTTGCAGTAGAGTAAAAACAGTTTTTAAATGATCTAAATGCTCATTGTAAGATGAGGACGTGATTATTATATCATCGAGATAAACATGTACAAATTTATTCAAAACAGGTTTTAGAATAGTTTCCATGGCTTTTTGGAATGTCGCCACAGCTCCTGAACATCCGAAAGGCATTCGTTTAAAACCAAACGTGCCGTTTTTAGTTATAAACGCTGTTTTTGATATATCAGCGGGTTTCATTGCAATTTGAAAATAACCCGATGTCAGATCGAGAGTAGACATAAAATTTGTCGTTGTTATATGTGTTAACAAATCATCAATTATAGGCAAGGGATACTGAGGATATTGTGTAATAGAATTTAGCCTACGATAATCGATTGCAAATCTCCATGCCTCAGGGTCACTAATAGGTTTACCATTTTTCTTACGACATAAAACAACAGGAGATGCATAAGGAGAAGTTACAGGAATAATAATATCATTTTGCAACATTTTATCAATATGCCAATTTATAATATCTTGTTTGGCTTGATCATAACGATAAGGCTTACTAAAGACTGGTCTATTAGTTCCAGTGTCAATTTCATGGCAAACAACATGGGTTAAGCCAGGTGTATCAGAAAATAACTGTTTAAACTGATTAAGAAAATTAACAAAATGAATTTTTTTAATATGAGTGAGGGCACTTTCCTCTAAATTAACAATTAACTCTGTCGGCTCGACAGGTTTAGAATTTGATTTAGAATCATCAATATATAAAGATTTATTGGCAAAATTAATTTCAACATTATTTGCTTTCATAAAATCTAACCCTATAATGCAGGGATGCTGAAGATTGTCGATGACGTAAAAAGGCCAATTAACACTTAAATTATGAATTTTAACATTCAGGCTGACTTCGTCTCTATTAACACAGGACTTGCCTTGAGCCGTTGTAATATTTAAATTTGTCCGCTTTAAAGGTTTAAAGTCAAAATACTTTTTACAAGTTTTATACGCTAGAAAGGAGCGTTCAGCACCAGTGTCCCAATAAGTAGGTATGAAAGTATCATGAATTATTGCATTTAAATTAGGAAGGTCCACTGGACTGATACAAATTGTGTCTAAACATATGGAGGTGGTTGAGTTATTCAGTGGCTGTTGACCCTCCTCACAAGAGCCACTTACTCGTTTAACTGACGACTCTGGTTATTACGAGTGTTACGAAAATTTCTGTTATTTCTATCAGCTCGAGAAAAGTTTTGATACTGATTTTGATTAGGACGATCGTTCCGAGAATTTTGAAAGTTATTACGCCTGTCTGCGGCGATTGACGTTCTTGTTGATAGCGATTGAAATTTTGAGGGGGGGGGGGTGAAATTTTCACGCCTAGAAGTTTGCATCTTTCCATTACCCCGTTGGCGATTAAAGGTGTTTTCCGCCCTTGGAGGATGTCGTTCTTGATATTTAGCTAAGGTTTGAAACAGGCTGTCGTAAGAAGTGACAGGTTTCAGATCAAGATAATCTTGAATTGGAATAGTCAATAGCGGGGTTATAATTTCCATTGCAGCGGCAAAAGATAAAACTAAATCCAGCTGCTTTATAATGTCGAATTTACGTAATAAAAATGTTGTAGGTATGTCATAAAACGACATTTTTGTCGTATAAAGTTGTTGACGGAGTTTGGTTTTATCCACAATAGAAGAGAATGAATTTTTAATTTTGAGCTTCAAATCCTCATACGTAGGATTTTGGCCTAGAGCTGTAGAGGCAATGGTGTCATACCAGATTTTAGCATCTCCTTTTAAGGAGTATTTTAATAAATTAAGTTTATCATCCTCGTCAATTTTACATATATCAAAATACTGTTCAAGATCTTCAAATTATTTAAGTACATTGTTTGAGCCAGTAAAATAAACCCGAGTGGGGGGGATGTCGAATTGAGTTGGGCGCCACTGTGGAGTTTGCGCTCCTGCAAACTCCATCTTAACTTACTTAATTAGATTACTAAGAGAACACAAGACTTTAAATAACAATAACTAAAGTTTATTTGAGCAGATTAATGGGAGGGCGGCCTGGTAAATTTATATAGCTCAGCCAGCGTTTTACTTAATCCAAATATATGAATCAACAAATTAAGTAGATAACTTTAAATATTTCACCCCAGCAGATAGTCGAAAGGTGTAGAGACGGTCACACTCGTACTCCAACTATACGGCTTCACTATGGGACAGAGGATTCCCTTCTATCCCAGCTTGAACTTCCGAAAACTAGTAGACACTCACCAACACTCAACACTACTTAACTTCACACAGCTAAATCTCCTCTACTCCACTTTCGATATTCACCAAAATAAGAATCAGCACACTCGCTATAATATCCTCCAACAACCACTATACGATCCTCCAACATCCTCACTATCTACTAAATCCATCTCTATTTTTATACTTTTTCCTACACCCTCCTTTCACTACATTTCAATCCGTACTTTTAAAAATCACTTCTAATTTAACTAATATTCAAAATCTAAGTCTTTTAATGCAGCACCCTGCCGACACAAAACTAGCTCGACCTTAACCGTCACCGAGTCACTGGCGACGGAGTGATTTTAACCGCCCCCACTTCCTACCTTGCTGGATCCAGCTTAATTGAAACAACTGTGGTGACGTTCTAACGTCTCAACCTCACAAACATAATAAAATACTTATTACTAATATTATAACAATATTACACGCACGTACAATTATATATAAGAAAATTAAAATTATTTTTCCCTTTCGAAATATATTTTTCGTATTTTTATATTGATTTATTGAATGATTATTATGTTCTGGTCGAAAATAAATTTTTTGATTGCATAAAATATAAAAAGAATTTAAGTGAATATTTCAAAACATATTTCTCTAACTCTTTTCGCAATCAAAAGTTGCAGTAACATAAAATAAAAAAATATATATCTTGATTCTCTTTTTATTGCAATATAGTGTTTTATCTCTCACATACCTTTCTTATACCTCCGCTTGTGATACAGCACTTTTTTCTCTAGAATAAAACAAACTCTCTTTTGTTTTACAGAAGGAAACATTTGCAAGCAAACAAACAGAAATGATAACCTAAACATTTGGAAGAACGCCGAGCCATTTATTATTGAAGGTGTTCAGTTAAGCATAAAAGGAATGTTGAACAGATATCATCTTGTAAAGAACATTTTGTATTAGATTTGTACATTAACACTGTAGTTTTGTACTGAGCAGATATATTTTATTAATATTATTAAACAATTTTATACATTAAGGTGCATGAAAAAAAAAAAAAAAAAAAAAAAACTTTAACTATCTATTATTCTACTCTGCATTGTCAGAATTAATAAATCTTAATTTGAAAATTGCACTTTTGCATTTGTTGAAGGATTTATAACATATAAAATAAAGGATTTATAATGTATCAAACAGAATAATGTATCAAATGAACTGTGACAATGAAAAAGTTACTAAGGTCTTTAGTTAGCTGCAATTGTCAGAAAAATATTTAATTATTAGGAATAGAATTAGTAAAAAACATTAAGATGCCTTTTTCATAAGAATAATAATATAAATTAATAAATAAATAAATAAATTATTTTATATCATTTTGACACATTTCATAGTTCATAAATATATTACTTCCATTACCAGACTAACGTAGGTAATGGCAGTATTATATTCTGTCAAAAAATTTGATATCAAGTTTTCAGCTGGTATTCATGTTTTAAGGTCTTCTGATTCTAAAAATAGTTTACGGCAATTAGTTAGTATGTGTGTAGGTGTGTTATTGAAAAAAAGGTATAAAAATCATCTATGTATGTAGTCTGCATTCATAATGGAAATAATAAAAATAAATAATTTGTACTGCGTAAATTTCT
Source organism: Salticus scenicus (assembly GCA_963930645.1). Lineage (NCBI taxonomy): Eukaryota > Metazoa > Arthropoda > Arachnida > Araneae > Salticidae > Salticus > Salticus scenicus. The sequence goes on from OZ005648.1 coordinate 60,955,905, forward strand.
AAAAGAAAATCTAAAAACAAGTTTTTTAATGACCATAACAAGTTCGTTTATATACGATAATATATGCTTATTAAAGTTTCGAATATGTATTAACTTATTGAAAAAAAACGACGTGCAGATACACAGTCTAAAAATTAATATATTAAATTTTCAGTTCAAACAAAATTTATTAACTATTAAAATAAATCATATTAAAAATAATAATAATTACTTTTTTTGTAATTTCAAAATAATATTAATGAGATAAAAATAGAATTTATGCTTTCCTTATGCACATCACTTTTATACTGATTCCAAGGGCCTTATATAAGGTGCGACGTACCTAAGCCTCGACGATAGCTTCAGAGCCCGATTACTTCCCGAGCTTCAACTAATTTTTCTAGTCTATTTTCGCTTTATATTCCTTCTGGTGTTAGCCATATTTTATTTTGCAACACCACTTGTGGTTGTGAGTTGTATCGTTTTCCCCCCATGCTATTTTCTATGGACTTTTGAATACCCCTCCTCCCCATTCTAAATTGGGGTGGTTTCTAATTTTGTCTGGAGATATTTTATATTAAATACTGTTTTAACTCTAATATTTATCGAGTTGAACTTTAGAGTTTTATAATTCTCTCAAAAGATATTTCCAGTCGTACCCTATTTATTTATTATCAGCGTTGTTTTAAGAAATAACAATTTTGTACTTACATATTCTCCCATTAAGGTTAATATGTGTGTGATGCCTGAAATAAAATGTGAATGTAATGTAAATCTATTCATTTATGGATTCATATTAGCTTAAAAATTTTTTATTTTTTATATAAAATATTTCGTTATTGCATCTATAATATTAAAAGGAAAGGTTTGTCTGTCCGTCTGTTTGTATGTTTGTCTGTCCGTCTGTCTGTATGTTTGTCTGTTCTTTTATACGTTCATCCCCTATTCAACGCAGAAGTACAAAAATTGACATACGGATGCTCAGGCGCCTTCCCGAGGGGCTCCTGAAAACAGAATTTAAAAATTTTAATTAGTTTCGGAGATATTAATTAAAACGTCGACCCATGTCGATCGAAAAATGACCAAAAATCCACAGCTAATAGCTTAAAAAGAGGCATTCTATCAGCAGACGATTTTTCCCGCTGTCTGGAACAAAAACAAAACATCTGGAAATCATTAATGTCACATGATCTTGAACTGGGGTTAAAAACTGCAATTTTCAAAAATCTTCAAATTTTCTTTTTCGCACACAACACATACTATACAACCTATGCAGCACAAAAACAACCTGTTAGTTCAAATTTCACTAATTTTTGTTAATAAACAAAGAAGTTACATTTTAATTGCAAATTAAATTTTATTCTAACACGTAATCTACCTTTCAAAAGACGTTAGGAGTTTCCATAGCAACGAAATACATTTGAAGGTACTAAAAAAATACATTTTCTTTTTCTTTTTACTTCCATTACGAGACTACCGTGGTTTATATAGGTTTTGGGGGCCTAAAAAATATTTATTTTTCTTTTTACTTCCATTAACCCACTACCGTAGGTAATGGAATTAGAGATTTCACGTGATTTACATGTGTTTAGAATGTCCTGATTAGGTTTTCTTTTGTATCTCAGCTACTAATTAAAATAATTTCATAAGTAATACATCATTTGAAAGCTTTGTTGATTTGGAATTGAACAGTAGATTACAGAAATTTCTACCGCCAGATGGCACTGTACTAGTTTAAAATTTCACTATTTCAAATTCTAATTATGTTTAAATTATTTTTAATACATCACTCTAAAGATATTTTAAAGTACTTTTATATTATCGAAAGTGGAATTCGAGATTTCACCTGATTTACACGTTTTAAGGTGTTCTGATTAGGTTTTCTTTTGCATCTCAGCTGACTAAGTTAGACTTTTCAAAATTGGTATACGTAGGTTAATTAGGAGGGGCTGGAAGGGTGGCGAAGGAATTTGCGTGCGCAGCGCGCACGGGACTGCGTGCCGAAGGCAGTGGGGACCTGGTCCGACTTTTTACCCGATGAGAAATGATTTTTTTAATTTTATTTTCTTAAGAATAAAAGTTTGATTTCAGAAGGAATATGTGCGCGCACCGCACGTATATCTTCACACGTGAGCGCGCAGCGCGCATGGGTTTGGGACCAGGTGCGAGTTTTCACCCGATGATAAATGATTTTTTTTTCTTAATAATAAAAGTTTGAGTTGAGAAGGAATATGCGTGCACGGCACACGTATATCCTCACACGTGCGCGCGCAGTATTAGACCCGGTGTGAGTCTTTACCCGATCAGAAAAGATTTTTTTTAATTCCTTTTCTTACGAATAAAAGTTTATGGGTAATAATATGGAATTTTGAAAAATCATCAGGGTGGTGAAGGAATACACGCGCGGAGCGCTGATATATATGCATTCGTTTGCGTGCATCGCGCACGGGCCTACGCTGCCGAAGGCAGTGGGGACCCGGTGCGACATTTTTCCCGATCAGAATTTTTTTTTCTCTTTTTTTCTTACATGATAAATATTAATGCAATTTTGAGGATTCATTAATTATTGTGATTCATTTAAAAATAGTGACCAACAAAGCGGGCGTAGCCTGCTAGTATTAAATAAATTATTATTATTATTTTAATTTTATAAGGATCGTAGCCATGTGTAACAAGATTTTAGCTTTGCTATTTACATTCGATATTATAACACATATAATAATATTGAGGGCAAACAATATTCTGTATTATTCATTACATAATTTTGTTTATTATTTTTTTTTCACTTACTAATTATTTATTTATTTATTTTCGTTTATTTATTTATTTATTTATTTTATTTTATTTTATTTTATTAGATGGTTATATGGATTTACATATATATACCGGGTGATCCAAAAGTCAGGACAAACTTTAAAAATGAATAATTCGAAAACGAATGAAGATACAAAGATACGGTTTTCACCAAACGGATGAAAAAGAAACCGGCTTTTGTGTGGCAAACAAAAAAAAATTAGTTCTGTTGGCGACCAACAGATGGCGCTATAGTGTTTTATTTCACCAAAAGATGATTTACAAATGAAAAAAGTACTGATAACTTACAAGTCAGCTTAATTACAGTTAATTAGTACTACTACAATAACTCCTCAATGTTCTTTCCATCATTCAGAAGTACAGTTGTGAGACGATTCACCACACCGTTCACAGGATTTAGTAGCATTTCTTGCGTTATGGCAGACACATTTTGGCGGATGTCATCTTTCAGTGCTGCTAGTGATTCCGGTAGGTCGCGGTACATTTTTGATTTTAAGAATCCCCAGAGCCAAAAGTCACAGGGTGTCAGATCGTGAGATCATGGAGGCCATGCATGATTAAAGTAGCGACTGAGAATGCGATATTTCGATGCATGTAAGCATCGATAACCATTACCTGCCGCAGTTGCTCCTTTTTTATCGTTTGTTGCTTTGATTAATCCTACATCAGAAATCCGACAGCGACATCTGTTGGTCGCCAACAGAACTATTTTTTTTCGTTGCCACACAAAACCCGGCTTCTTCTCCATCCGTTTGGTGCAAACCGTATCTTTGTATCTTGATTCGTTTTTGAATTATTAATTTTTAAAGTTTGTCCTGACTTTTGGATCACCCGAATATAATACAAATTTTTGGCTGAGGTTTAAAATTCTCCCATTGATTACATTAAAAATTTAATGGTAGTTTTGTAATTAATTTTTCATATTTTTCAAGCAACTGATAAGTGAAAATAAAAACAATCTCACTAAAAATGCAAACAATGTATTTAAACAATGTAACATAAAACAAAGTATTATTTGTTTTTCTAAAAATCACTGACAAAGTGTTAGTTATACACAAATGTATAAAATGCAATGTGTAACATGTTAATGAAATAAACAAAGGTATAACATGTTAATAAAAATAAAATAAAATAAAACTTTCTCAACAATATTTCATTAGAGTATAAAAAAATATTTTACCCTAAATTACTTATACACTATGTTAACATTAAATACATCTATATATATTTAAAAAAAAAAAAAAAAAAAAAAAAAAAAAAAAGTTTCAACAGAAAATTGTAATAGAGCGATTTTTATCATCAATCTTTAATACAAAATTCCGTCATTTAATTAATCTTGTAACTCAGAAAGTTAAAAAATATGCAAAATTTTATTTAACTTTATCCTTTTTATTCTTTTCGAAACTTTTTAATAAAAGATGAATTCTGTAATAAATGGTTTATTCTTACAACAAATATAATTTATTTTCATAAAAAAAAAAAAAAAAAAAAAAAAAAAAAAAAAAAATTAGAAAAAACTTTTTAAAGGCTTAATTTTCCACATTTAAATTACTTATGTAGCTTTTCTCTCCGCTAAATACCCTCTGTTGACACATTAGATAGACGAAGTAAAAGAAATAATATGAGTTTTTCATGCAGCGGTGTTTGATGAAAGTAGGAAATGGTTCTTATGAATAGCTAGCTAGCTATACGGGAATTAACAGTCTGTAAAAAAAAGGAATTCCTGGCCGGCATGGAATTGCTATTGAAAGTAAGTACTTTGGGAATGAGGTTACAGTCATGCAATATCTATTGTAAAAGGAATATGAAATGTATATTTATCAGTAAATTTTGGGACTAGCAATTTTAACTTTGTGTTTGCATAGGATAATATTGTAATGAGTAGTGTAATGATTAGTACATTTTTATAAAAGTTTCATTATTTTTAGCCGTTTGTATGAAGATATCTTATTTTTATGAAAATTTATTATTTTTATTCATGTTGAAGATTAAGTTTTATTTTTCTTTCATCTAATTACTTTGATTAATATATATATATTGTACTACGAGCTATAAATATACTTTTCTTTTGCATATCAGGAAAAACTGTTTTTGGTATCTGAAACTTTATTCGGCTTTTAGTATTGTGTTCTATCTATATAATATTATCATTCTTTCTCTTTATTAATAAACTATTATAAACTATTTTAATGTTATTAAAGTATTATATATAAAATTATTAAAATTATACACTTTAATAAGTTTTGAAATTTATGTCACAATTGAAAAAAATTTTCAAAATTTTTCTTAATACATTTAGAATTATTTTAATTCTTTTTGACCATCTTTTTGACCATCTTTTTATTATTATTATTTTTATTTATTTAATTATTTAATTATTTATTTATTAATAAACTGCCACGCAAGTTTTATGTATTTTATTCGTTTTCTAATATTCATTCACTGTTAAAAATTAAATACTGAAAAATGAGTAAGTGGACACACTCATACATAAATGAGCAGTTTTCTTTCAAAAAGGAAAACATATCTATCTTATTTATGAAACATCGCATGTTTCCAAACGGATACCCTATAAAAAGTCAGCCAAAAATCTTTAAAATAATAATATTTTGCAGTTATTTTAGAGGTTTACACAGATTGAAAAAAGCAGCAGATTTCCTACAATATATATATATATATATATATATAATTTATTTATTTTTAATATTTCAGACAAGTTTACTGGTGTACGAAATTATACACCAATGACTAAGACAGTGTATTCACAGTGGTCACCGAGAGGTTTGAACACGTCAGTGTGCTTAAAGGGATTTTCAAATTGAGTATATTTGTTTCGGCATTATTCTGTCACTAGAAATTGACACAATTTTTCTGAATTTTAATAAACCATTATTCTTAAAGCACGAAGTTTTTATTAAAGCATGACAACGTTGTCATGTCATTTCGAATGGTTAGGGCTTGGAATTTAATGTTTAGAAATGAAAGACGGGATGTGGAAGATGCAGACCGATCTAGATGTCTCTTAACCTTCACGAGTATTACAAATATCGATATAGTACAAGAAATAGTGATATAGAACAGTTGCAGAACTGTCTGATATTGCCATGCTGTTTTGCATTGAAACGAGTTTGGGTATGGCGTTCTATTGCTTATCATTATCATTCGGTACTCTGCGCACATGTCACTGATTTTCTGCTACCACGTTTTCAACCATGAACTCAGAGAAATACATATATGTATTTTTCATTAGGTGAATGTGTTTCTTTCACAGTGTTATATTCTTTCTGGGAAAAAAAAAAAATTAGCTTTTAGAATGCTCCCTCGCATTTCTTTTCATTCAAATGAATATTAATATTTATAGATAAAATAACAAGTAACGTTGAATTAACGTGTACTTAATTAAAATAATAATAATAATAAAATTGCACTATCAATTCAAAAAATATTATTACGATTCGCATCTATAAAATTTCTTTATTTATGAAATAGTATTCAGAGATTATAAGCATTAGATTTTCTAAAAAATCTGATGTGGGCACCACATGACTTCCTTATACACTTTTAGAAATATACATAATGTTAAAAAATATTGTCACTGGACCCGAAACAGTTGGCTAAAAATATTTTAAAAAAAATGCATGCATACGTAAAAAAAAAAATAAATAAATAAATAAATAAAATTGTGCCTTGAGGGGACTCATTTTAAAATCCTTGGGGGGGGGACTCATGTCAAAGTTGTGCCTTGGGGGGACTCATGTCAAAGTTGGGCCTTGGGGGGCCTTATTTCAAAGTTGCACCTTGGGGGGACTCATGTCAAAGTTATGCCTTGGGGGGACTCATGTCAAAGTTGTACCTTGGGGGGGACTCATGTGCCTTGGGGGGGACTCATGTCAAAGTTTTGCCTTGGGGGGACTCATGTCAAAGTTGTGCCTTGGGGGGGGACTTTGGATCCGAAACAATTGGATAAAAGTGTTAAAAAATGCATTTTCACCGTGTTTCTGAACTATTCCGGAAGTTTCAAATCTCTAACTAGTCGGGAAGTTAGTTAAATAGATTTTCTGTTGAATCATATAAACGCTGCTAAAGGCAGCAGTGACACGAAGCAATTGGCTAAAAATATTTAAAAAATGCATTGTCACCGTGTTCTGAGCTTTTCTGGAAGTTTTAAATGTCTAGCTAGTCGGGAAGTTAGTTAAAAATCGATTGCAAGATTTGTACTGGTAACGCTGCCGAAGGCAGCAGGAATCGGAAACAGTTGGCCAAAAATATTAAAAAAACGCATTGTCAACGTGTTCTGGGCTTTTCTGGAAGTTTCAAATGTCTACTAGTCGGGAAGTCAGTTAAATTGCAAGATTTGTCCAAACCGTTTTTGAGTTATTACCGTTTTTTGATACATTATGGCCAAAACCAATGTATTTTTGGTCATTATGAACCTAATTTTCCTAAATATCTCCAAAATGGAAAATCATACAAAGTCCAAAAAGGGAGGTGCAGAACTATATGTTATAAGAAACCTATGTACCAATTCGCAACTTTCTACGTCCAACCGTTTTTGAGTTATGCGACATACACACACACACACAGACACACACACACACACACACATACAGACGTCACGAAAAATCGTGTAAAATCGCTTATATCTCTAAAACGAGAGCTCGTGTTCAGACGACACTTGCAGGTGTACAACTACACATCATGACAGTCACACGTATAAATTGGCAACATTCAGCGATCATTCGTTTTCGAGCAATGTGAAATACAAAATCCATTTCGCAAATCGGGATTACTATACTTCCTTATACTTTGTATAAGGAAGTAAAAAATGCTTATTCATTCTATAACCAAAATCACGCTTTGAGAAATGGAAAATATTTTTAAACATTGAAATCTAAACTCGAATTATCGATACAATTTAAGTTTATGGTTGAATGAAGGAGAAACTTTGTTATTCCGTTGATAAAAAGACAAAGGAAAAAATGCGATCTATTTCTATTTTCTTTTCACAATCCTTCAATGCCATCTTCGCAATAAATTCCCATATGAGTGAGATTTATTTAAAATACTCCTTAGAAGTAGAGATATATTGATATTACTTGGATTTCAGTTGAAATTATTTTTCAGGTTTGAAGCATCTTTGAAATGGAAATCAAAAATAAGTTTATTTTACATTTTTATGAAACGTTTGGATATATAAATAATATATAAAAAAAACAATTTATGTTATCATTCTGTAAAATGAGTGCTATTTAATTTTGAATCAGGATTCAAAAGCAATAAGAAAAATACATATCATTGTGTGTATTTGCATGATTAATTATATGATTAGGAGTTAAACTATGACTTTTGTTTTTCGTTTTCAATGTACCTAAATGAAATAATACATTATTTTACTGTAAAATATATTATGAAAGATTATTGGCTAATATTACTAAAAATTTTTATCAACTTTCAAATTTTCTTCTTAATCAAAAACTATATTCGAAAACTGGCGTACAATCAATCGAAAGAAATTAAAACTTCTTCACACACCATAAATTTTAAGTCAGCACAACCGGTTTCGAAAAGACGTAGCCTTTCTTCATCAGGTGCAAACACGTGCTACTGCCTTGGAGGCAGTGTCTTGCTTTTGCCTCCAAGGCAAAATTTATTGTGTGTGAAGAAGTTTTAATGTCTTTCTTCTTAATCTATATATATAAAGCTGGCTGTTCCTCTGTCTTCATTTTTAGTTCTCTATACACAACTACAACTTTACATCGACCCAACTAAAAGTTGTACATTTAATAAACAAGACAAAATCTAGCAAACGCCGTATTTTTTATTTCAGTCGGATAATTGGATCAAAATATATTAAATAAAAATTCCATTTGAACTTTAAAATGATTAAAAAGAAAAGTATATTTGATGCCGAAATAAACAAACAAAATAAACTTTTTTTTTTTTTAATTATTATTCCGGAAATAAAGAAAATTATTTTCGCTTGAAAAATAATAAAAATTAGAAAATGAATTAGTTACACTACGAATGTTGATACATATATTATCACGAATTCGCGTGTAAATAAATATTTTCATACATATCACATATATTTGGCATTAGCTTGAAATTTTTATTTAAGTACTTTTCTTTTCTTGAGTATTATTGTTATTTTTTTTTTTCATTTTTATTGTTAGTTTATGTGTAAGTTATGGAGTTCATTTATGTTCTCACTTTAAAGCTAAGATTTTTTTTCTTCTTTTTATGGAATACCTTTATTATGAGACACCTTTGGCAAAGTTTGCAATTTGGCACCGGAGTAGCTCGGATCTTTCTCCCAATGTCTTTAGTTACGCAGCTGCGATAGCCATTTCAAGTCACCGAAAAAATGGCCAAAGTCGCCAATGGGATCCTATACTAAAGCTATGCTTTTTGTATCTATTATATGTAATATTTTCTATTAAAAACTTGAATAAATGTTTCATGCATTTCTTTTTTCATTTTAAACCTTTGTACAGTTCTTTCGTTAATTTAAAAAATTCTATAAACATTACTTCAACCTAGGCAACGCTGGGCAGACCTGCTAGGTTATATACATATATATATATATATATATATATATGGCAAAAAATTAAAGAATAAATACTATTAAAAAATTGTAATAATGGCAAAATAAAAATGTTTTGTCAGTGGGTTTTTAGTGTAAAACATACATGATTGTTTTATGTATGAAATTTTTAATTATAATAAATTAGTTTTAACATGTGCTAAGTAAGTGAGCTTCATTTTTTTCTTAAATGCGAAACAACACTTAAATGTATATATATTGCATTTTGCAATTGAAATAAGCATATTTTCATTATTTTAATGTATATATTTTGGTAGAAAATTTAGTATACTTTCAATAAGCATCTTTCTCTATAACATATTATAATTAAAATTACGATTTTAAAACGCTGTAATTTTAAAACTACCCATCAGAGCAATTTGGTATTTTACCAGAGCAATCGTGAGGTAATGAAATTTTGTTTGGCAAAAGAAGAAGAAAAAAAATAGTTCCAGAATGTGTCGATAATTATCCGTAAAGTATTTGTTTCAGTAAGCCACTCTTTTTATGTTTTCACTCATGACTGTTTTCGTTGTAAACACGTATTCTTGTCTTTTTGCTAAAAACATTGTAGTAAACTCTTGGAGTCTACTGTTTCCTGCTATTCCATTGCGTTGCTAACAACCCGTGTTTAATGAGTCCATTTAGGCGTGTCTTCTGAGATTACTCCGACAGCGCCATCTATAGGAACATGTTGGAACTACTTTTTCCCTCCCCCAAACAAATTTGCATTGCCTCACGATTAATTCTGGTAAAATATCAAATTGCTCTGATGGGTAGTTTAAAAATTATAGCATTTTGAAATTTTAACTTTAATGATAATCACCTTCTGTATCATTATTCTGCAAAGATAAATACTACCATCTGTTCACTTAAATGCAATTAAAAATACTAAACCATAATAAATAATTGCTGGATGATTACAATTACCGAAATACACTTAAAAATATTATAATGTTTCATTAACCTTTTGATGACTAATTTATTTATAAAAATATTCCAATACTATCTTCCGCCAAAGGTAAAATTTTTGAAATATTGTAATGTTTCCAGTATTTCTATAGCTGAGTTTTACACTGTTTTAAAAAGAAATCTGAAGTTAAAATTTTTTATAGTCATCTTCAATAAAAATAGTTTGTAGTAGTTATTATTCTTCACTTTTATCTTCCATAAAAACTTAAACTTTAAAACAGTAATTTTTGATTTCGGGTAACTAAATGACCCCACTTGATCTACTACGAAGAGATACTGTGAGGAAGTGCAAAATTTGCTTGTAAAAATCCTTTCATTACTTTAAAAATAAAATTGCCATAAAGGCAATATTAAAAATGATTGATCAGTTCAACAGAATATTTTTTTATTCGAATCCGTAATCCTCTTCGGAATTGATCTTTTTTTTTTTTTTTTTTTTTTTTTCAGTTTATTTATTTTATTGTATTATTGTTTCGCAAATGTATAAAAATTTGACCTCACATAACCTTTCATGCTTAAATTTTTCCTCTACTTATCCCACAGTTAAACATTTATCACCAGGGAAATTAAAAGTGAAATTTCATTACAGATGAAAAAATATATATATATATACATTAAAAAGATTATTTTAAAATTATAAATAAAATATTTTAAAGTATTTTAAATTAAAAAATATAACATTATTTGTATTTATTTGTATTACATTCATTTGTATCAAAATATTCACGAGTCTGTTGAATCTGATAAAAAGCTTAACGATGAAACGTATGATATGAAAAAAAAAAAAAAAAAAAAAAAAAAAAAAAACATTTCACTGCGCACATTTATTATTATTATTAACTCTTGTCTTTATCTAAAAATTATATTTAACAATTTTCACTAATCTTTATTTTTTACGGTGGGCTGAAACCGAAAATATCATGGAAACAAACTATAAAAGTTACCACATATTTATATTGGTGGAAGAGCGATGGAAGAAATTGTGTCAGTGACTCTGAACTAACAAAAAAACATTCGTGATGGTGAAAAACTGGCTTTATTTTCGGTTTTAGTACACACACACAAAAATATATGTTTATATACTATATATATATATATATATATATATCTGCTAAAGTTATCAAATCAAATTATACCAACATTATTTTTTTAGATCTGTGTAATTCAACGGAAATATGTCAATGGCATGAAAAAAGTATATCGTGGTTTGCACGTATTTTCAGTTTAGTATTTCTTTTTTCTTTGATTTTATACGCCAATTTTAAGATATGAAAACAAAATTTAATCTTTCTCGAATTTTCCTGTTTGTATAGTCATCTATCCACTTATGTCTCTCTCTCTTTTTTTTTTTTTTTTTTTGTACAGTGTTTAAGTCTTTTTCTTTTAAAAATATACATATTATGTATCCAGACTTGACTTTAAACAGAAGTATATATATATATATATATATTAGTTGCAGTCTCGTTATTATATATTTGCGACTGCAGGTTTTTTTTTTTTTTTTTTTAATATAGGGCAGAGTACGGAGGGATGGGACTGTTTTGACAAAAATATTTTTTTACAAATTTACTTTTTCTGGTACAGCACTGCAAGTTTCAGAGAAACAAATTGAAACATTTTAACATCTTTTAAAAATATAAATTTGATGGTTATAAGCCAATTAACATAGTCATAAAAATGTCCCATCCCTCCCTCATATAAGGAAGGATGGGACATGCTTATAAAGTTAAAATAAGTACATAATATACAGACATACTATGAAAATGACAAATACAGTGAGTCACTATGTATGTAAGGTAATTAATTACTAATGACATCTATTTTATCCACCATTAGAATATAATGTACCACTGAAATAAAAATTTTCAAATGATCGATTTATTCATCATTTTTTTTTTTTTAACTTCTAGCAGAGAAAGTATTGTTTTTAGTTCAAATATTCCAAATTAAGTGTTTGTTATATTTACATGTTTTGTGGTTCCCTGAATATTAATAAGATTTATAGTGGCTAGTCAGTGTGTGTTATCAGCATATCTCAAGAATAAATATTACCAAGAAATCCTAACTGTAATTAGTGAATGTAATTTCTTTTGTATATTTTACCATGTCCAGGAAAACTGCTCCGGAATGAAAATTAATTCTTGATACATACATGGCAAATAAAGTATTTTTAAAAGTTAAAAGGGTAAACAAAACTCGTTTGAGTGCCACACCAATTATTTTCCATGGTTTTGAATTTGTTTCGGGCGTTTTCTCTTCTATCTATTCATTCATTTGCTTTTTGATATTCTCTGTTTAAGAAATATGTGAATCTTCATTCTTCTTCCTTTTCTTACATGTAACACCCCTCCCTGAACTGCTCTGTCCCATCCCTCCCTTTTGAGATTTTTCAAAAAAAAAAAAAAAAACTTATTCTTAGACACATGCTACTTTTAGACTTAATTTAGCTACTAATTCATAAAAGTTATATTATTAGTTATATAAAATATGAAAAGTAATTATGCTAACATCAGTGAGTGACGTTGAAAACTTGCCTTGAAAATTAAGCAATTGTTTACTTTTGGTGTTATAAAATAGTTTTTTTTTTTTTTTTTGTTATATAAATTTACAGAATTCTCCAACTAAAATGATACGTAGCAAATTTTTAAAAATGTTAATTTTAAGAATAATTTTAGGTGTCCCATTCCTCCCAATGTCCCATCCCTCCCGAATCTCCCCTATATATTGGCGTTTTTAACATTTTGTAAATATTTAAATGTACATATAATTATGAATTGTGAATTATATAGCTAACGTAACGTTGTTATATAAAATTTTTATAAGTAAATGATCGAAAACAATAATCTATCGTTCTCAACAAAGCATTACTTTTTTCATAACTGATTGAAAAGGTTAAATTAAACACTAAAATTTTTTATTTAAAAATAAAAAATATTATTTTCAGAAATTTAAAAGAATAACTATAGTGAAAAATATGAATGAGGTAAATAAGAACAGAAAGCAGTTTTACAATTTTACTTCCAGCCATGCCTTAAAATAGCACCTGGTTTCCCACTTAAAAAGATTACATCACGTACGTGCCTCTCAGATATGAGCAATTCCTCGATTTATTTCATCAAGCTCGCGACCTCGAGAGGAAAGAAAAAAATTACAAATCAGATTAAAATCATCATAGCAATATTTACGTGTTACTTTTTTTTTATGTTCTATTTGTTTTCTTTTGTTAAAAAAAATAATAAAATAAAATAAAATAAACAATCTTTGATGTGAGTAAATATTATGAAGCTCTACAGTTCTCAGATTTGAATTTGAAGAATTTGTACTAAAATAAATGTATTATCTTTGTCGCAAATCTCTAGTCTAGTATACGTATTCTATAATTGAATTACAGTTAATTTGATCGAAAACTTTAGAAAAGTGCATTTTGACTGTTAGATTTTTTTTTTTTATTTTTACCTAAAATCAGTGGCGACTCGTGAACCGAAATTAGGTGAAGAGCTAAACAATAATATTGAAGTATTTTCAATACATGGTCTTAACTAAAAATAAAGAAAAATACTTATTTAAATACAAATTTATATTCTATAAATGAATACAGTGTAAAATACAGTGTGCCTCTTCACCTATTTTCGATGCACGAGCCACCACTGCCTAAAATGTGTTTATATATTTGATTGTATCAACTGATTTTTTTTTCTATTATGTTACGAAAACACATAATTAACGTGTAAAAAAAAAAAAAAGTTATGGCTAAAATTGCAACAGAAATAATCAATATCATCGACAACTTTACTTAATACTAGCTGACCCGTCCTACTTCGCACGGATGAACAAATTTTAGTTAACGATGAATTGATATGCAAAAAAAAATATCAGTTTATACGTTATAGTCAGGCAATATTATCAACTAAAAAGTCAAAATATAATTTTACAATTATTTTTTTCAATCAGTTGTTAAATGTTGATAATTTTTACTTTATGTTTTTTATTTATTTATTTCATAAAAAGAAGTCTTTACTCATGAATAAAAAATATTGAAAAATAAACCTATAACATGAATATGTGTTTGATAAAGCTGACGTCATAATTGCTTTAATTATTATTTATTTGTTCTTATAATATTAATTTCTATTAAACACAGAGCTTATGTGTTTTTAATTTTCTTAAATTTAACGTCCGCAAAGTAATCTGGTTATTGTTTTAGTAATGGTTCTCCATTAGTGATCGTTAATATTTTTTGTGATTTTGGCGGTGAATTAAAAAGGTTATCGCAAATACGTAAAGTCCTTCGAGTGAAACGTCCTAGCTATTGCGTTGCCAAATTTTAAATATCGCCAAAGAAGCCCTATACAAAAGTAGATTTCTAACGCGAATGCACATTTAATTTATTTTAAATGAATCGTGTTTCCAATCAACATAATGAAACTTGCATAATCAAATGTCATTTGCAATTCCCTAGCGGCTGTATATTGCGCTACTTGCTTTCGGAAAAGATTTTATATCAATCATCCTTGGCGGAAAAAAAAAAAAAAAATGATTGCCAAGTTATCTCGCAAATATATTTAATTTTTTCCATTACTGATGGTTTTTAATAATGTATATTAAGGGAAAAATCAATAATATGAAACAATATTCGTATAATATATACTATTACAAAATCTGGTGTGAAACAACCACACGACTTCCATTACCCACCATTAAAAGTATTATATACATTTCTTGGAGATATTAAGTACATGCATTTTTTTTTAGATTTTCCAGTAAGAGAAACTTGATACACGTATAAAGACACCTACAACAAAGTTTACAGAGTGAGTTAAAAAATAAGGGGAAAAAATAGATAGTTATTTTTTTAAACACGAATTACCGTGATCTAAAACTGAACTTCCTAATCAGGATGACCGTTAGTATTCCTGTAATATGCACGTAATACTTGAGAAAGGTTATCTAAATTGAATTAATGAAACAATTTTCAAGAAAATCGTTAGAGCCGTTTTTGAGATATCAACTTTTACCAAAACTTGGCATACTCAATTATTGACCGGAAAACAATAATTACATACAAAAGGATATTTAGTATTAAGTTAACATGGCGAGTTTGAAAAAAATTCGTACAGCCGTTTTTAAAGTTTATATAGCAACTTTGAAGAAAATCGTTAGGGCTGTTTATGAGGTACGGGCTTACTGTCCCATTTCCGGTTTTCGATGACCCAGTTCCGGTTTTTCAATTTTCACCAAAATTTGGAAAATTCATCTGTACATCAGACCTGAATCAATTGTGAAGATTTGTAGTTCTATCTTTATTAATTTTGGAGATATGACACCCGGAAAATTTCACACATTCGTACACACACACACTGACCAATTGCCAAAAACTACTTTTTTGGACTCAGGAGGCCTTAAAACATATAAATCAGGTGAAACTCTATATCAAATTTTTGGACCGAATACAATACTCTACCTACGGTAGTACGGTAATTGAAGTAAAAACATAGATCTCGTATTTAATACGAAAATATACAGATTTTCGTATTACGTTTTCGATCTCGAAATACAAAAATCGCCAAGGACGATCGATATCAAATCTATGCTTTGTTTTCAATTAAAATATTGAAAATTTGAATTAAAAATATATTTTACCAAAATTTATTATAGCCTCTAGCACTTAGAGACAGTGTAACTTTTGATTAGTATAAAAAAAGAAAGAAATAGAAATTGGCTTTTTAGTTCTAGCGATCGTTCTCTACATATACATATAAACCTTTCCTCTTTATCTATATAAATAAAGAGAAGTGTCTGTGTGTGTGTGTCTGTGTATGTGTCTGTGTGTGTATCTGCGCTGTGGTGCTCACACTATTAATCGCAGAGCTTCCAAATTTGGCATATAGGTACCTGGGACCATGCATGTGTGCACCTCATCGAGATTTTTTCGAATTTCGAATTTGAATTTTTTAAATTAATGTTTTTTCGATTTTAAATATTGCCTTTAATGCTTCATTTTTCATAAATTTAATTATTTTGCTTCAATCGTCTGCGTATCTTAGCAACGGCTATTACGCAACTTATTTTTATTTAATTCATTCATTTGAAGGCGATTTTTTTTTTTTTTCTTTTGTTATATTTATTGAAAATAAAATCGTAATGCAGAAGAAAAAATTAAGTATAATTAGTTTTAAATTTAAAAACGTATTTATAACAGTTATGCTTAATATTTTATAGTAGAACAACTTCTTATTTTTAATTTTTTAGTAAATTCCTTTAAAAGAAAAAACTTTTATTTATTCATTTTTTTTTATTTACTGTATTTATCGGGAAAAATGGTAGTATATACATAGTAAAAAGGATTAAGTTTATTAAAATTTATTTGTTTATATATATATATATATATTTATTTAATCTACTTTTTATTTTATTTTATTTTATTACATTGGTCGGAATCAAATCGTAATATAGTGTAAATAGAATGGGCTATAAAATACATGGTTCAAAACTAAAATATTTAATAGATTCTGAGATACAGTTATCTTTAAAATCGTAGTTCTTAAATAATAGCAGATCCCACCTGTCGTCGATAAATATCCAGATTAAAGTGCCCGGGAAAGATCTTCCTGCAGGCATGGGAAACCTAGACCTGATGCAATGCGGGCGGGAAAAGAGATGCCGTAGACAGCGGGTACCCAAAGCGAGGTTTGGAGCAATTTCAGTTTATTTTATTTTATTTTATTTTTATTTTATTTTTTTAATTTTTGTCTATAATGCGGTGTAAAAAAAATAAATATTAATTCGATTCTTTCGAAAATTCACATAAGTATAGTGACCAGCGAAGCGGGCGTAGCCTGCTAGTATATTAATATAGAGCATAGATAGATTAAATAGGTTTCTAATCAACATAATGTAACTCAAATAATTAAATGCTATTTGCATTGCAGTAATGGTTGTATGCGCTATGTATATTGAGCTACTTGTCATAACTGTTAGTTGCTAAAAATAGTCGTCAAATAAATTTAAACTTCTCAATCCGCGTTTGTAATGATCGATAGATGGCGCTCTCTGAACACTGCAGTTGTTAGTAAATATAACAGCCACGTGTAATTATTATTCTTTCTCCGCCATTTCATCATGGAAAGTCGATTGCATAATATGAGGATGTGCAGTGGTGTGATAATTTCACCTTAGCCCACCAGAGGGCGAGCATTTCATTACAGTCGCGGATTATTCTTTTAACAAATGCATAATGAAATGCAGACGATATTTTTTTAATTCACTTTTTATATTATTATTCGCGAGAAAATATATTTTATTATATGTCGAAAAATGAATTAACTCGTAAATTTTTTGGGCAACAATTATAAAATAAATAATTTAATAAAAGTTTAGAAGTAACGCTTAGATCATTACATTATGTCATATCATATCAAATTATATTATTAGAAAAATAAATACTTTAAATTTATAATGACGTCAGATTTAACGTGTAAGTTTAACATTTTGCAAAGCTTTATATGAATTTCAATTTAATTCACGTGCAAATATATTTCTTTTCTTTTCATGTCAAGATATTTTAAAAACAAAATGTAAATGTTTCTTTTATGTTGGCAACAGCTAATTTTTTTAATATTCCATTATTTCCATTTCTATTATAGCTTTTATGGGGATTTTAATTAAAATGCTCAGATTTTAAACTAAAATTTATTTTATCAAAATTTAATATAGCCTATAACAATCAGGGATAGTGTAGCTTTTGATCAGTGAAAGAATTTTTTAAATCGGTTCAGTAGTTTCAGAGATTACCCTCCACAAACATACAATTTTTTGAGCTTTATATAATGATATAGATATAGATAATCTACTCGGATAGCTCACCATCGTCATATGCAGATAAAATCAAGGATGAAACTGAAGATGTAAAAATTTACCATAGGTTTAAAATTTTAATTCATAGATTTTGTACACTTATGAAATTATATACTCAGCTGTCAATTGTAGGAGTTTTTATCACTTTATCTAAAACAGCTTTTGATAATACATAAAATGTAATAAAAAGAAAAGAAAAGTTAAAATTTTACCCAAATGAATATAAAATAATTGTTGTATTCATTTACTAATTTAATCAAATGTAATCAAATGGAGAAATTTCTAAAAAAAAAAAAAAAAAAGTATTTGAAAAAAATCAAATTTGGCACATTTACATAAACTGTGTTCATGTACAAAGTCATAGTCTAGTTATTGGTGAAAATCAATATAGATTATATTACAACATTAATTGAAAAACCTACAATACTTAATACAATGTATAAATAATTCAACGATTTTACATGAAGAGAATCACTACAAGGGATAAATGCAAAATTTACTTTAAGGTCTTTCCACAACTTTCTATGATATTTCTATGATATTTCTATACATTTACTGTAAGGAGAATCATGTGTCTAAAAATATCTTAATTTTTTACTTAAGTGCAACTACTTCATTTTGTATTTATTAATTTTAAAATAGAATACATTTCCACAATTAAATTTATCTTTTCGTTTAAAAAATAATAATATTAATAAAATTCTATATGTGTCTTCAATTTAAATCAACTTTCAAAGGTTAAAAATGTTCTTCTGTGGAAATAGTAATCTAAATATGCATGTCAATTCATTTCAACTTCTTTATATTTCTTAAAAAATATTATAGAACTTAGATAATCGTTATGTCTAATATTCTTCACTTTGGCAATGAAGGAAGTTCTTTTTCCGAAGATACATATATGATTATTTCTTAAATATGATTTATTTTCTTGAGTTTGTTTTTCGTTCATATATTAAATGCACTTGAATTACATATATATATATATATATTCATACTGAAGAATATATTGCATATTTCGTTACAGACGTGGAAATAAATATTAGAATGATTGCAAAATTTCATCTATCTATCTATCTATCTATCTATCTATCTATATATCTATATATCTCTCTCTCTCTCTATATATATATAAATGCATTCACTCAATGAAAATGGATAACTTTATTTGTTTATATATTTTATCTCTCATATTTAAGAATTTCTTAAAAGATATTTTAAACGCTTCATAACAAAGCTTGATTGTATTTATGACTTGCTTAATTTTTATTAGAATTAATTAAAACTACTCTATGTTATTCACAATTTTTCCCAATTTACTATAGATTGCATCTTATTAAAATTATTAGTTGCAGAACTTCTTTGTGTATAAAGATTTACAAAACTATTCTATTACATTGTGGTATATAAATTTTTATAAACATGTATCAAGGTATGTATACTGCGTTGAATATAATATATCTGATTACATTTTTCAGATGAAATAAGTGATTCTTCGTTTGGTAAGTGATGTGAGAAACAATAATAATTTATATATAACTTCACAAAGAAGTATCGGATTCATTACGGAAAATTATTATATGTGTACTTCCATTTATTTATATATTTATTTGTATTCCTTTTTTTTTTTTACGTTTTAGACCCAATCCAATGACATTTTGAACTTATTATTAATGATATAAGGGTAAATACAGTTAAAAAATGTTTTAATATTATTTCAAAAACATTTATGCAAATGAAAACGCAGACTAACAGATGAACGGAAGCTATAAACACTAGTAACTTTCCTTAAAAAGCGAAAAATTATCCTCTAAAACTACGTTTAAAATAGGAAAGGCAAATTATATGAGTAAATGAAGTTATTTTTCTTGGAATATTGCAAGTTTCAAATAAACTAACAACACGAAAATAATACAAATTAACAGTTACTCTAATGACACTGCTCTGCACGAAAATCTGCCCCAATACTATTCATTCAAATTTGTATGTAAAATGCCCTCCTCAATCTGAATAGTATGACGCCCATTTTGACCTATCATTCACCGTTTTGGTTCGACGCCCTCCTATATTTTTTATAATTTTTTATTAATTTTATTGCTATGAATTTGATTTGGAAGGGAGGAAAGGGTTATCCGTTAAATACCTTCTGAAAGGTTACAGAGGTGAAAAATTCTAAAGCATGAACAGTTATATCAAGGGGAAAATTAAGGAAGGGAATGCGCCACTGAAAATAGAAATTACACTTAATATATTTTATTAATCTATTATTATTATTTATTATACCTTATAAATATTTTTTTGGTTTTAGGTGTTAAAATAATCCATTTCTATTCTTCAAATAAAATGCATGGCTAAAAAATTACAGAATAACGATAGAAAATGCGAGAAGGGGTAGCGTCCCGCGAAACGGTTGGTGATTTTCCAAAATGGGAGTCATATTCAAATTCAGGAAGTCATTTTGCATAAGAATCAGCAAGAATGGTATCAAGGCTCAAAAAAAAAAAAAAAAAAAAAAAAAAAAAAAATCAGCCAGTGTAATTTGTATTAATTGTTATTGATTGTATTAATTGTTTAATTCTTAGTATGTATTTTTATTTTGCAGTGTTAGCTTTCTCAAACATGTGAACAACTTATTTTTAATGAATAGTAAAACATATTCCTAGAACACAGATCTAAAGCAGTACTAAATTTAAACTTTACTAACAGTTTTTTTTTTCTTTTATTATTATTATTTTTTATTTATTATATATATTATGTATATATATAACAAAGAGTCTGTGTATTCTTCTGAAATTCAAACATTATGCAACAAAACTTAAAAAATAATAATAATTAGCTATATACAAAATATGTCTCTTTATGCAAATTTAAATTAACTTGTTGGAAATATCTTTTATTAGATAAAAACATAAAACAAAAATAAAATAATCAGCATGCTTCATATTTTAATCCTATGAGCTAAAATGAAAAATAAATAAATAGAAAATTAAAATAAATAAGAATAAAAATAAAAGATAAAAAAAATTTAACTTTCATATATATATATATATATATATATATATATATATTTCAACTTAATAGTCTACAGAGATTTTGATTAAGCATTATGTTTTAAAATTTATTTTGAATTGAACACTAAAAAATAAATTAATCTTTAAATTTCGCCTAAATCAAAAATTATTTTGTGTTAATCATATATTTTTGAACTAAAACGCAACTAATATTTACATTTATTATTATTTTTACAAATGATAACACTTTTAGATAAAGAAAAAAAGATAAAAAAAATTTAACTTTCATATATATATTTCAACTTAATAGTCTACAGAGATTTTGATTAAGCATTATGTTTTAAAATTTATTTTGAATTGAACACTAAAAAATAAATTAATCTTTAAATTTCGCCTAAATCAAAAATTATTTTGTGTTAATCATATATTTTTGAACTAAAACGCAACTAATATTTACATTTATTACTATTTCTACAAATGATAACACTTTTAGAAAAATAAATAAAAAGATCAATACCTCTCTATATATATTTAGAAATTTTAATTTAAACTTGTGCTGAAATTTTTCTTTCATGGTTTCGCTTTTTAATGTTTTCCTAATTCTCTAGAGCATATGTTACAAAGAGCAGTTAATTTTCTTTAATTAAAACATCACAGGTGAAAATTACTACCGAAGTTAATTGGATTTTTAATAAAACTCGTGAGAATAATAATTAGAATAATTCTCCCTTTACATTTTTTTCGCATGGAAATCATCTAGATTAGCACTAAATCGCGTCATCGTTTTTTATTAATAATTTAACTTTATTTATTTAGCTATAGGGGATAATAAAAGCCATTAACAGTGTTATTTGCGGACATAAATTTAGCAATTAATCTAATACGCTAAGATAAATATTAAACTATTTAAAAATTGAGTTCATTTACAGTATGAGTAATATATGTACTAATTTATGCTTATATAAATATTTTTGAAACAAGATAGTCAAATTGTTTTATTTGAAGTATTATAACAAAATAAATTAAGTATTTAAAAATATTCTTCCCCCCATGTGTTCGTAGGCAGAATAACGTTCTAGCAACTCAACTGATTAAATTTTCATAATCTATGATTGACAGAATACTCCTGAAAAAATTGTAAAGTATTTTTTTTCTTTTCGGCACTATAAATTTCTCATTGTTACATTTATGTACCGCAATTTATGTGTTATTAAAGTTTATTGAGTTTTCTAAAAAATACATGTAGAATCTACAGTAAACGGGGAATATCATGCTTTACACATTAAAATCAAATCTGAGATAAAACTTTTATTATTAAATGTAGTTTTACCCGTTAACGCTCGAATTAATTTTGCTAAATATTATTAGCTGACTATTTCACTTCTAAATTAATATAGACAACTGACAGTAAAATATATTAACTTAAACAATTTTTCTGATAGTTTTTAATTTAAAGACTAGCCTCATTTATTGACGTTTAGTGTTCTAGCGAGAAAACTTTGAGATACAAAAACTTTGAGATAACAGATTAATTTCCTATTATATGTTGACAAAGATCTCGAAAGTAAAGTATTATAATACATATTATTATTCAACTTGATTTAAGTTAGAATACCTGCGCAAAAAGCAAATATATGTGCGACGAATGAAAAATCATAAAATGACTATACAAATTATCAAATAATAATTAATAGTAGTCACATAAAACTTTCAGGGATCATTTAGAGTGACGCTATAAACTGTCACTAAAAAGCAGAAATCATTCCGAGAAACTGCAAAAAATATACGTGCCATTTTATTAGCAATTCTCAAATGAGGACACTGGGTGTTAATGTATTAAACTATTATCATTTTAAAAACAGGATTTTAAAATAACTTTAAGAAAGATACTCTTATATTAAAATAATACAAATTTGTATATTAAACAAAACAACTTTTTTATAAACATATTGTTATACTAACATAAAATTAATATTTTACATACAAGAATAAAATTATTTCTATTCTACGTGAAAATTCCGTTTTATAAAAATGATTTTTTAATTTTTTTTTCTTTAATTAAAGAAAAAGGAACGAAATTGGGAAGAATTTTTGTCATTAAATGTCCTTTTTAAATAAAAAATCATTTAGTTTTCCGAATTATTATTATTTTTTTTTAGTAATTCATTTATAAACATAAAAGAAGCACTTCGTTCATCTAACAACAAATTATTAAATAAAAATGTTGCCAATATTAATATGAAAAAGTTTTTCATTTAATCTTTTAATGTTCATATTTTTTTGTGAAAATTGCTAAACTAATTTCAAAAAAGGCTGTTATAAACACGTAAAAAAGAAAAAAAAAAGTAGCATTTTTAATTTCGAGAAATTTTTGGTAACGAGATTGAATTGAACTAATAATTAATTTAAAAAATAAGTATCTTTGTAAGTAAAATTTATAAATTTTAAAATAAATAAATAAATAAGCCCCACTATAGTTGTTTAAGGGTAAATAATAGAACAGCCTTTACTTCCGAAGAAAAATCTAGGAATGAGTGCATTTTAAAGCAACAACTACACACCTGCACCTACAAAGAATTTTAAACTGACTTCTGCATTTGGCTTTTTCTAAAAAATCATTCGTTAAATTTCGCAGTAACATTGCTGGCATATTACAAGGAAAAATCAAAAGTTTAAATAGAGATTAAAACAAGGAAAAAAATATTGAAAAGTGTTGCTCAAAATTTGTTAAAGTTTAGTTTTAATGTGAAATCAATGAACGATAATAGGTTAAAGGTAATCATTATATTGGCTTTGAAAACTGAATGCAAATTGTGCTTTTGCGTTTTCAATAGCGAAACTATTTTTTTTTTCAGAATTTTCATCACCATTATCATCATTTTAAGTCTTTTTAAATCTACTGCAGGATGAAGGCCTCTCTTAGGTGATTCCGATCTACCCTGTTTTCTGTTATTCTTCTCCATTCTGCTCCTCGGAACATGATATATTCATGTCTCTAACGAAGCTGTGGTCTCTCCTCGGTGTTTTCTTATTTTTCGGTATCGGAAACAGGACTTTGGTGGTACCTATATCATTACTGTTTTTGACAATGTGCCCACCTCATCTCCACTTTAACTTCTTTACTCTACAAATGATACTAGTAACATACTGGTTTGCTCCCTAATCCACGTGTTTCACTTTTGTGTCAATTGGCGTATCATAAAATGTATCTCTCTTTTGTTTGAAGTTTTCGTATAGTTTTACACGTTAATGTCAAATTTTCTCAAGCATAAGTTATTACAGATAAAATAAATTGGTCAAAAACGTTTCTTTTCAAACAAATTGGGAGGTGTTTTGGATAATATCGCACATTTTTTTTTCTCCGAATGCTCTCTATGCAAGTTTATTTTATTTTATTTATTTATTTTTTAATAATATGAATTTTTTGTAAGAAATAATTACGCAGACACCGAAATTTTGCACAAAGCAAAAAGCTACACTTTAATTAAAGATTTTTATTTTCTATTTTTATTTTTTATTATTTATGTAAAATAAAGCACTTTACCGCGTTAATGATGTATTCGTGTCTAATTTTTTAATATTTAAAGGAGCCATGTATTTATTGTCATCCGAAACAGCTGTTTTGAATTTTTGCAGTTTACAGTGTTTACTTTCATATTATTTATTTATCAAATTAATTGTCATTTGGAATTAACTAGGTAAGCATATACATGTTTAAATCCAATTATTTGTCAACAATTTGAATTGATTTTTATTTCATGCTTAATTATGATAATCTGTATCTCTCATAGCCATTTTTGATGTTTCTTAATCAGTTTTTAGTAGAAAATATGTAGTAGATCTTGAAGTGATATGTCATGAAATATGAAAATACACTCCTCATAATTATAAGGACGCCCGTTTTTCTATATTAACTAAACCCTGAACACTATTATTTAAACAAATATATTTTTAATTAATTTGAATTTCATTAATAGACTATATTTAAAAAGTTTTATCATTTTTCTATCTTAAAAACTTTAAATATGGTAAAAAGATGATTTTTCAGGTGTTCACAAATATAAGGACAGCTCGAATTTTAGTATTTTTTTCAGTTATTCTTTAAATTAATATTTTATGGGTTCTCTTTTTAGGGTTAAACAATCAGAGATTCTTTCTGGTATATATATATATATACATTTTTTTTTATATTCAGTTTCAATACCATTTCGTATAGCATATATGATATTCTTAATACATTTAAACTATTTAAAATTGCTTTCCACTTCCATGCACTTTTCTAATATCATAAGTTAAGGTTTTTTCAACTTTTAGGCCATGGGAAAGGCAATAATACAGAAGCTTCTTTCTTCAAACTATTTCCTTTTACTCTAAAAGTAGAGCAAAAATGTAAGTCTTGTAGAAAAAACTATTATTAGCCCCCAAAATCTAACAATAATCTGATAATTTCCCGTTTAAAATTTGCGGATATTCTCTTGATGTTCATAATAATAGAAAAGATTACTAAATTCATTCTGCCTTCAGTAGAAGCAGCTCCCCAGAGCACCATAGATCCACCTTTAAAATGCCCGATTCATATCTGCCTTTAAAATATCTGCTCTGTTTCTCGCTATCTTCAGATTGTGCCAGTAACTGTTAAAACCATTTGGTTAATCAAGAATAAAATGTTTTTCATCCGAAATTGCAACATTTTACCATTTAATATTGTCTTTATTCAACTTTAACACACGTTCTTTCCCCCATTAAATGCTGATTAATTATTACAGGTTTGTTATTCATTTTAACATATTATTAAATATTTTAAACATGCATAAATGTGGACCCTAACCTTTCGTTACAAATTACGAGCAAATTCAGCAGCACTCATTATGAGTAGAACAGTAAGAGGAATTATGAGTCTTCGATCTCTGTAAAACAACTCTGATTTTGCATCAGATCTCTCTCCTATCGAACCAGCAGTTCAACGTTTGATCACATTTTCTTCAGCAATTTTAGACCTTCGAATTTCATAACTAAATTCGGCGGATTGAAATTATCCTTCCACTTAAAAAACACATTTATCATACTTCACTACTTGAACGTTCTTTTTTTCGAGAAATTATCAGTAATGTCAGTCCAAGAAAATTGAAGGCTTATATATGAATTAATCTAGCCCAATAATTAACAAATTCGCATGTCAACTGTAACTTATCCGCTAGTAAGTTAAATAAAACGAAAAAATCTGGATTGTCCCTATAATTATGAACATCTAAAAACATGGAGAAAAACACATTTTGCATTATTTTTTATTAATTTTGTTTCATATTAAAAAAATTATAGCAATTTTGGTTTTTAGAATACTAGATATATTAATTGCACTTAGTATATTCTTGTTCACAATTATTTTTACTTTAGTTATTTCAAAATATAAAGTGTCCTTATAAATATGAGAAGGAGTGTATGAATCCTTTATCAATCCTTTATGAGTGATAACTAATAATTTTCTTTCCGTGCAGTTGATTCACAAAATGACATCATACATAGAATAATAATAATAATTAATAAAAAAAAAAGTTATTTTCAAAACATTTAAATCAGTTTCTTTTTTAGAAAAAGGAATTTTTTTTTCGATTTTTTTTCTGAAAGATGTAGAAATAATTCATTACTTATTATCGAACTCAGAATCAATCATCTCGTTCATCTCCACACCATTGCAGCAGGCAAGTAGGAATATCAACTATTTGAATTATCTAAAGATGTGCATATAATAATCATGATTTGTAGCTGGACGGAAAGTAGCCACAGCCCTGTTTCTTGGGTAATCAGGGAAATTAGAGTTGTTATTACTCGATGTATTTTCTTTTTTTTTTTTTTTTCATTAGCTGCAATATATGCATGGTTTTGAAAGTCAGGCTAGTTATCGACGAGGAGGATTGTAGCTTATTTGGTCATAAAAATGTTGGTTGACATGGCATCCCTTCTTGGCCAGTTTATCCACTATATATTCCAGAGGATGCTGCAGTGGAATGGAATCCGCCGCAATACACCCACTTTATGTTTTTTATGCATATTTCGTAGTAAACTTCAGCATTTTATTATGGACATAGAAATAGGAGTATGACAACTATTACAATAGCTAGAATCGCTGCCAGAGAGTTTGAGAAAATGACAGCTTGTTAAGGAATGTAAGGGGTTAGATACAGCAGAGCAACTTTAATCACCTCAACTTCACTATCAAATGTGGTCATAACTGTTCCTAAGGGAAGGTAGGGGCAAAAATGGTCACACAATAAATACCGGTCCTTGACATATCATTAATCTTAAGCTTCAAACCATCAGTATAGGTGTGTGAGCAAGAATTGGGAAGAAAGAAATTGTAGATATTTTCGGTCCTCGCGTTAAGCAATGCTGCAATTCAGCCATGGGTCTTTGAAAGATGGTTCAAGACATCCTGGTTGTAAAAAAAAAAAAAAAAAAAAAATCTTTTAAAGCTTCCAAAAGTTTAATAGAGGGTGTGGATGATTCAACCCGAGCCCATCCATCTGTCAAGAGTTTGTAAGAAGCCATCCTCATTTTTCAACCTGCGTAGGCCAGATCCAAATTTAATCCAGAGCACCTGTAGCTTGGACAATGCAACGGACGCGAGTAAAATTATCGCCAATGCACAATTATGGAACATATATATTGAATAGTTATCCATTGCTGTTTTATGAATTTTCTTATTAACATATATATTGTTCTAAGCTTCTGTTAATTACCACTTATATATATTTAAATTTAAAGCTAAAGATATTTTTCATTAAATAAACAAGCCATGTTTTAATCGAATTTATAAAAATAATAATCAGTTGATATACAGGTTTTTCTGTGCTCCATGCACAACTTGGAGGGGGATTTTATATAATTAATCAAACAATATATTCATTGTTAAACTGTAAAAGGCATCAGAACTACTTATAATACAATGAAACTCTAAATCATTAATTAATTCTTCTTTTTTTTTTTTCACTCATTTACTGGATACGTTCTCTCAATCTTGAGAATTATGTGTCTCAAACAAAGGAGATGTATTAGT
This sequence comes from Salticus scenicus, assembly GCA_963930645.1. Lineage (NCBI taxonomy): Eukaryota > Metazoa > Arthropoda > Arachnida > Araneae > Salticidae > Salticus > Salticus scenicus. Next base: position 60,984,169 of record OZ005648.1, read on the forward strand.
TAACTAAATTTATAGCTTGGTATAACGCATCTAACAGAAGGACGCTTTTTAAACACCAAATAGGCAAGTAAGCTGACAGCGGTTTTCATTGCTATATCGGCGAAGAATACTTTCTTTCATTTACCTTATTATGTAACGCATTGATCTTCTGCACAACTACGTAATTTCACATTTATAAAAAAAAAAAAAAAAAAAAAAAAAAAAAAAAATCAAAATTAAATTATTTTTATCTTCAAAACTCAATTTTTTTTCTTCCTGTATGAATATAGCCGTGGTTACTTTCAATCGAAAAATTGTCCGCAATTTGTGTTAATTTTAACATGCACCCCGCGACAAAAACATAGGTACAAAGGTATTACTTACAAACTTTGAATAAACACCATAAAATGCAATAAACTCGCAACAGTTGTTTCGGGTCGAAAAAACATACAACCCTTCATCAGGCGAATAAAGTAAGCACGAGTGCTGCAGTTAAAGCGGCAACATGTGCGTTGCCGGTAATTCTAATTTAATACTACACTCCGCGACAAAAAGATAGGAACAAAGGTTCATAAAATAACATTATCTAAATTGCGCTGATTATTTATTACCATAACAAAATATTATCGTATCAAAAACATATTAAATATTTGAATCATATATATACATATATATATAAAACTATGTTCCTATCTTTTGGTCGCGGTGTGTAGTCTTAAATTAGAAAAATTTTAGTCTTAAATTTTTTCTAAATTACTCTTAAAACAAAAATTAGTCCTGGAATAATGTTATTTTATTATTAATATTATTTTATTATAAATGATAAGAACAATTTAGATAATGTTATTTTATGAAAAATCAAAGAAAAACCCTTTGTACCTATCTTTTTGTTGCGGGGTATAAGTCATGTAATTTTAACTAAAAATAATTAATACAGAATAAATTGTTTCAATATTATATTAAAGAAAAATAAAACTAATCTCAATCAAATAAATGTATATTCTTAGTAAACAAATATTCGTGTTTGATTAAATTCTGTATCAAATTCTTAATAACAAAAATTTAAAAAGACATTTCAATTTATCAATAAAACTTTTATTGTCAATATTTCTCATAAATGTTCTAAATAATTTTTCAATTAAAAATCATATTTTTAATTATTTTTGATGATAAATTAATATTTTCCCTCTAATATATTTGTGAGATCATAAATATATAATAAATCCGTTAAAAACAAATTGCAAGCACTTTATAATATCATATTAGAAGAGTCAGCATATTTAGAAAGTAGATGGCGAGCATCTGTATCACTTCGGCATATTTCTGCTGGCTATGTAAGCAATCAAGAACTCATTAGTCCCTCTAATGGCTTTTTAGATGTTTCCGTAGGGGATGTTCTGTGCGTAGGACTCCCTAGGGTAATTATTGATAACTAATTCGAAAAGAACATTCTAAATGATATTCGATATTTTACTTTTCATTAATTTTTATATTCAATCCATAACTACCTAAGCATTCACAATGAATCATGATTAGTAAAACAGATTATATTAATAGAGAAATAATTAGCTGTAATTACATTTAAGTAAGGTCTAATAATTTATTTTTATAAGTTTGTTTTCAATAACAATAAATCCAAAAATATATCATTAAGTACGCTTATTAAAAAATAATAATGTCATTTAAAGTATAAATAATTCTAATTGTTAAATATATGGCATCAGAAAAAAAATTAATACAAATATTGAAAAATACTAATGAAAACTTTAAAGATTTCTATTTTACAATATCTTTATTCGTGTTCTTGAATTCTTGTGGTATGCATAATGCATTTTCATGCAATTTACTAATTGTAGATTACAAATGTATTGAATTAAAAAATAATTTATTTTCTATGGAAAATTAAATTTTATAAACAGTTATTAGTATTTTCTGAATAATGGAACTTTTATATGTCCAGCCGAGGAAAAAAAATTATTCTGTTTAATTGTGGGTTTTCTTCATTAATATGATTCCTTGTTTTATAAATATTGAAAAGTAACACATAAATTTGCTTGGGTTATAGGGTAAGTTCACCAGTGATTGACACTTTTAGAGCAATCTCTGATGTTTTCAATGTTCTAGTCATCAGAAAATATTTTTAGAAATCTTAAGTTAATACATATGGCATGAAAGACATTAGGAACCACATATATGTTAAAATATATACATTTGATAACAATTATTATTATTTTTTTTAATGGAATTTATTTCACACCCCAGTAATTGAAACAGCAAGTTTTTTCTTTTATTAGTAACTAGCCGCCTTCGGCGACCAGCTGGTTCGTGATCCTTGAAAAATCTGACTTTACAAAACTCCCGCTCGGTGGCGGCTGCGGCGCCTTTTTCCCATTTCAGGTCTTACAACAGCTTATTGACATATAGTGAAAATAGCTTTATTGAAAAATTTAATCGCAGTAAATTCCCGCTCGGTTTCGCCTGCGGCGCCCTCTTCCCGTTTCAATATCTGAAACAGCCTGTTCGCTCACCATTTTATGCTCTTTAAAATTTCTGACTTTAGCAAAGTCCCGCTCGGTGGCGCCTGCGGCGCCTTATGATCGTTTTGGAACTTACAACACCTTTCTCGCTCATTAGAATTTGAAATATTGAAATTTTAAAATGTTACAGAACCATCTGGCGGTAGAAATTTCTGTAATCTACTGTTCAATTCCAAATCAACAAAGCTTTCAAGGTGTTCTGGCTTTTCTGTGGTTTTCTCTGAAACTCCCGTACGGAATTTAACGACTTCTGTCGGTTTAAAACTCCGCAATATTTCAAATGATGTGTTATAACTAATTTAATCACAAAATTCTAGATATTAAATTATTAAAATATCAAACCGCCCTCTGGTGACAGAGATTTGCAACATACACTCTTCGATTCCAATTCAAATAACTTTTAAAATGATTTATTACTTATGAAATTGTGTTAATTAGAAGCTGAGATACAAAGATAATATCAACATCTTTATAAAAAGATTTGTGTCTGACTCATCCAGGTTTTTTTTCCGAAAGTTGCGGAATTCTGGGTTGTATAACATTAAGAATCCTTAGTACGAAATGTGAGCGGAAAAATTCGAATCTCTGCAAAATATAAAAGAATAAAGGCGTTCTGGGTTTTCCGTTATTTTCTCCGAAATTCCCGTTCATTTTCTGCATTTTCCCCTTCGTCCCTCTTAATAATTTTACACTCGAAAATATCTGCAATCGATTTATCTTGCTTTAAAAACCTAATAATACGAATTTCAAGCGCTGTAAAACTTTTTTTTTTTCTCTTCCCCCTCCTCCTTAAGCCTTTCCTAATAATTCTACACTTTCAAAAATATTCACAATCGAATCAACGGGCAATAAAACACAATTCTACGACATTTCAACGGATAAAAGACAACTTAATCTTACATTGTCTTTTGGTCGTATGAGTCGCGATAAATATAATTCCCGATAAAAATGTATTTTTTTATTTATTCATATATTTTCATGAAAATTGAACTGTAACTTTATAATTTGCTGTCTAGGCCGAATATCAATTTAAATGTAAGGTAAAGGAAATTTTGAAAAAGTTTGAAAGTTGCAATTTTTCCCCCACTACAAAACACGTGTCATCTCAATTGATTACAATCATTTCCTTTTTTATCCAGACAGTTGTCTGCGATCTGTTGTCATCGCAGACAATTGAAATGATGTTGCCACAAAAAATTCATACTTTAGTTAATTTTAAAAAATCTAATTGATGTCTCGATAAGCCGCTTGCACTCTTAGATTCGGAAAAAAATCCCCTTTCATTTGGTACCAAATTCGTAACGATCGGAATAATATTTCTAATTTATTTTCCATTTTTTCTACTTTTAACTCCGTTAAAATATCTATTTTTATGCAATCGCGGTGAATTCTGAGTCATTGAGATCGCTTCTTGATTAAGACATAGGTCTACATTTTAATTAATATCTCCGCAACTAATTAAAATTTTTAAATTCTGTTTTGACTATCCCCTCGGGCAGGCTTCTGAGCACCCGTATGTCAAATATTGTAGTTCTGCGTTCAGTAGGGGCTGAACGTATAGATGCTCAGACAGACAGACATCTTCTTTTATTATTATAGATAGATTGGCACCCTATGTTCCAGTGTTTGACACTGCTAGTTATTCATTTTACCAGTTATTAGCAACCTATGCTCCAGTGTTTAACGTAAAATGTTACTTCTTATATGAAAAATATATGATTTTAATATATTTCTTATTTATTAAATATTTCGGGTTATATGTCAATCACTGGAGCACCTACCCTATTTAGTGAAATTCTCCAATGGCATTAAATAAGTTTTTTTTAATTAATTAAAACAGTTTGGTACTTAATGTCTAATGTGAAGTGTGGCCTTTTTTTTTTTTTTTTTTTTTTTTTTCCCACAGATCTGTTTTTATTCAAGTTATCTTAATATATTAAAATTATTTTTATAAATAATATCAAATACACGGAAAACGTTAAATTTTACATAAGTAATCAGAGTTTTTGCAGTTATTTTTTTATTGTTAAACTGTAAAATGCATATGAACTACTTATAATACAATAAAATTTTAAATCGTTAATTTATTCTTTTATTTCTCATGCTCATTTGCTAGATAATTTCTTTCAATTTAGTGAATTGTGCGTCTTAAACAAAGAGACTGCATTACTTAAGCTTAATTTTACCAAATTTAACTAAATTGCTAGCCTAGCTTCGCGCATCTCGCCGGAAGGACCGTTTTAAAACGTCAAATATAGGAGTAGGTCAATGGTGGTTTTTCAAAGCGATGACAAATAAACACAATAAATTTTGTAAGGCTTCTAAAGATATTGGTGTATTTCTACAGATCATTTTACAAAATATGTAAAAATCTGAAACATTTAATGTATAATTGATGGAGAAATTCATTTTCTATTTAGGAAATCTAGCTTATATCATAATTACTTGGATTAAATCTGTATTATCATGCCGGGAATTGTCTTGAGATGCAAACTTCTTGAGATTATCGAAGTTGGGAACCAGTCCCTCAACGGGATGTCAAAATTATGATGTCAAGTCTCTGGCTCACATCTACGGGGACATCCTACACCGTCTCTAGCGTGACAAATAATTCCTTCAACCTCAAATTGAGCTGTAAGCAGGTAATTTACATCCACACTTAGCGATTCTTTAATTTACGTTAACAAGAAAATCTGCAGCGTTCGGAATTTGAATCATCTCCTCACGCTTTGTAAGTGTTTTTGATAAATCTATGCTGAAAGCTACAATCGAAAAAAATTATTTTTTCTGTCTCTAGAAAATAAGGTGTGAAATAAAGTCTCAAGTTTTTGAATTCTACATTCGCTTAAAAATGACGTACCGAAAAATAAGAAAACTGTTAAAATGTCAAAAGGACCACCTAAATGATGAGTTAATTATCAAAATCACCTTAGATGCGACTGTTCGTAAACGTAAAAAGAAAAAAAAAATCTTACCCTTCTCTTTTTTTCTTCATTATCTCGAACCACGTAATATTAAAATTGTAATCTTATGTCTTCACACTACTTCTAGGGCAAAATTCCGGATCGCCGCCATGTACCAATTGCGTTATCTAACGCGTCGATAAACTCACGCGACCTCAACCACTTTCTCTCGTTTCCTATGAAGTAGTTAATACGTCGATGGTTCTTATCGTTCAACGTCTAGCAAGAGGTTCGTTGTGATTTCGGATTTGCTCAACGATTTTCCCACATGCTTAAATTTTGGTCTTAGGGAAACAGCTTTGTGCTTTAATATTTAACATTTAATATATATATATATATATATATATATATATATGTGTGTGTGTGTGTGTGTGTGTGTGTGTGCATAAAATATTATTTTAAAAGTGAAATGAATCAAAACTAAAAGTACTTTCTTTTTTACTTTACAATATTTTCCCTTTTTGTATTTTTTCTAATGCAAAATTTAAAAATGAATGTTTAATATTAAGGGTATAATTAGCAAAATATTTCAGAAAAAAATAAAAAAATCCGGACTGTCTATTATATTATCTCATTCAGTCAACCATTTCTAAACGAAAAAGTAACAAAATTATCGCTTACTGCAAACAACAAGAAAATAAAAAAAAGTAATAATTCAATTAATAAGAAGTAATGAAAAAAAAATGTAATAAGAAAATAAATAATTCAAGCAATCTCATTTCTCGTATTTTTTTTTTTTTTTAACAAATAACAATGTGATTGTGACTGACATTTCACTACAAACTTCATCCTATCACTAAATCCAATCTGTGTATTATCAAGAAATTTATTATGCATATTCTTAAAAAAAAAAAAAAAAAAAAAAAAAGTATGGCTAAAACATATCGTTAGATACTTTACATAGAAAAATGGAATATATAAAAATGGCTTATACGGAAACTTTATTATTTTTTAATTAATTTTTGAATTCGTATAAGTTATTCCATTCATTAACTTTACAATTTTCCTATAAAGAGCGTAATATGTTTTTTATTTATTTTTATTTATTAATTAATTATTTTTAACTGAAATAATAAATTTTATTTCTTAATGTACCTTATGATTCGCGTACATATGAAATTGGATAGCTATTTGCTCATTTTAAGTGCAGTATGTTGTAAGAATATATTAAAATATTTTTAACTTGAAATTCATGTTAGATTTTTCTTTTCTTTTCTTTTTTTTTTTTTTTTTTTTTTTTTTTTTTTTTTTAAACCAACATAAGGTTTCTATGAATGTAGCACAATCATAAAAATCATAAAAATATTTCTTTATATATGTATTAAACATTATAACGAAATTTAAAAATTATTGATCAAAAAATAACAAACGAAAAAGTTTCTTTTTTTTTTTTTTCTCTTTTTCTTTTTTTTTTATTATTATTTTTATTACTAATATATACAAAGCTAAAAATATGTAAGATATTAATCATTTGAAAATCTTAGTGAAAAATTATGGTCTGCATAAAAAATTCTAACCAAAAAATAACAATAATAATATTAATAACGGGCTGGTCTATGTAAATTATATATATATATATATACGTATGCATAAGAATTTGTTTCTACTGTATGTTAACTTTGTTTATCCACAAATGTTTAATTCATCAAATATAAAGGAATTTTGTAATATTTTTTTTTATTATAATTTATTTAACATACTTCTTTGAAAACATCCGAAGACGCATTAAAACTTTAGAAAAAAAGAAAACAAGCAAAAACACGACTTTGATATAAACAATCCATTTACATTATTATTCTGTTAATAATTCTTTCATTCAAAGTACATGTTATGCTTAAAATTTTATTATTTAAGATTAAGCTTAAACAGCATTTGACATTAAAGGGATGTTTTAAGATGATTAATGATACAGTTTCTAATTAATTTTTATTTATTGTTTGCACTTTCCCCTTTAAAAACAAATATATAAAAAAGTGAATTAAAGAAGTTTACAGTTTCTTATTATATCATCGTCATATACTTTATGATATGATTTAATAGAGTTCATTTTGTTTGCATAACTCTGTGTGATTACTATTTTTTATTGATTATTTTAAATATGGAAGTCTTCCAAAATTCATTAATTAGGTTAAACAAATCTTCAGTAGTTTATCTTATATTTTTCATTACATGAATAATTTTTTACCATTTAAGAATAAAATTGATGATTTTATATAAGTAGCCTCACATTAGTCTCATAATATATATATATATATCAAAGGAATTTGAATATTTTTGTTTGTGAAATGAAAAATGTATAGTAGATTCCATATTATTTAGCGTTTCTATTTTATTTTTTACAGTGAATGTTGTAGCAAATGAGGAATTGCATTGCTTAAATATATTTAGAATTTTTACTCTTAATTTTCCTCTTAATTTTTACTCTTAATTTGTGAATTATGAGTATTTATCCTGAGCCCTTTTCTTTTTTTTTTTTTTTTTTTTTTTTTTTTTACTTTTCCTTTCTTTTTCTCATTTTCCCCTTAGAAGCAGGCATTGATTGCGAACAAATATACGCTTTCCCAACCATGCTCTTAGGAGTTAACCTATATGTATAAATTTGAAATACTGAATTATCTATCAATGCCTAGCCTCAACTTTTGCACCTAGAATCGTGAAACGTGATGTGAACATTTCTTCCATGACGTAGACACCCACTAAGAAGCGATATTATAAAATCCTTTTCTCAATGGGGGACAGAGGATTAGCAGAACGTCATTTCACAAAGTTATACATATCTTAAAGAAACAAAATGACAGATATCTGAAGGATTTTTGCATGAAAATATCAGAAACACAAATATCTAAAAAGCAATTTCTGGAATTTGAGAAATTTGTCCACAAACGGCAGGAGGGGAAGGGTGAAGGGCAAAACGTGTTTTCACATGAGCCAAGAAGGGATTCCACCTAATCCTTCGTACCTCAAAAAAAAAAAAAAAAAAAAAAAAAAACACCAGTATGATTTTTCGCTTTAAAATATAATAAACACCAATTACTTAAAACAAATTTAAGGCGGTTTTGGAATTTGTACCCCAAGGGAATGTTATGTTTTGCATCGACTCCGCGGAAACACAACGTAATTTTACATAAACTTTCAGTTGTATATATTCTCGCTGACTTAAAGCAGCCGGGACAATTTGTGGGAGTTTGGGTCATTAAATTTGGTGTGAATGTTGATGTAGGGGTTCTGACATTCACTAAGAAACGGATTTACGGAATTTCCCCCTGGGAAGATTAGCAGTAAGGACACTTTTGTGAACATAAATCAGCTCCGAATTAATTCACTGTGAAGAAATTGCACATGGGACACAAGACTCAAGCATGAATAAAAGAATAAAAATTAATAAGATAAATAAATAAATAAAGACAGTGATTTTTTTTTTTTTTAATTAGGGGTTGATTTCGCAAAATCTGGATTTTCGAGTAGAACTTTACCAAAAAATGGCAAGAGACTGAAAACAACTATCCGTTTCGGCAGCAAAATTATTCGAGAGCTAGCAATAATTCCTATATAAAAAAAAACTACACTTAATACTGTTTTGGTAAATAAATCCTTTTCGAATCATGTTTTTAGACTGACTAAGAATATGACTCGACAAGGATTTATTTAAAAAAGCAACACTGAGTGTACATTTTTCACATAAGAATTATTGCTAGCGCTTGAATAATTTTACTGCCGACAGTACTTTCAAAAACTCATCTTTAGTGGTTCTTTGCAATTTTCGATTTTCGTGGAAAGTTACGAAAGGATGAATTTGAGAGCCACCTTATTTGCGTTAAATTTGTTCTGGGAAACCTATTGTACAGTTGGCAGCAAAAGTATCCGAGCACTAGCCAATAATTCCGATATCACAAAAGTACACTTATTACTGTTTTGTTAAATAAATCCTTGTCGAATCATGTTCTTAGACTGACTAAGAACATGACTCGACAAGGATTTATTTAACAAAGTTGTATCAAGTGTACATTTTTAGACAGGGATTATTGCTAGCGCTCGGATACTTTTGCTGGCCGATTGCAGCTGCAATCACGAATTTTTGTAAGTGGAATAATTGTGTGTATCAAACACGGAATATAACAAGATTTAGTGAAATCCCCTCCCATTTTGCCGTTTTGCGCGGGTTGAGTAAAAATCGAATTTCAAAGAATACCTCTAATCCAGATTATATGAAACTCTTTTGAAATTTAATTATCAAGAGGGGGGGGGGAGGAGCGTCTAGCATATCTACCCGTTCTTTGCACGTGAAAAATAACAGTGGTTTCCAATAGAATTTTGAAATAGATTTAAACAAAGCTTGGACTTCATCGGAAATTAGAATAAGCTATTTATTTCCAATAGGTCAAATTCATTAGCTTTGCATTAAATTTAAATTTTTTAGATTTTTCCTTTGAGAAGAACGTGTAGAACGCATAAAAAACCCTCATATCGCAAATGCGACAAATGATGAATGAACTGGGTGTGCATGCTATATTGTCTATGTATGAATAATATTTTTTTATCCTCGCGTATTTTACTCTTCGGAAAATTTGCAATATGAAATTATGAACAGTTGTATTTTGGCTAAATTTAACATGGAATATTGTTTGATAAGAAAAATTTTCAAATTTCATTTTTTTTTTTTTTTTTTTTTTGGTCGGGAAATAGCTTACATTTGGCATATGTTTGGCAACAATTATCGCTGTGTTTTAATTTAGTTATTTTCCATGTATTACTTTAAAAAAAGATTTTTACTTATTTGTTTATTGCATAATGAGTTTCTGTTATATGTATCTATATCTATATATATTGTATATACAGTATAGACTGTTTTACACATAGCACTGAATACTACATAAATAATATTTTAAGACCTTGGCGATTGAATTATATGATAGTTTTAGAGTTATAACTTTCATAAATATAGATTTCCTTAATTTGAATATTCTGTGTTCTCAGCACTATGGTATAGCTTGGTATACATAGGACACTCTCGGAGAATTTTATTTATTTTTCTTTTTTATTTCTCTCTTTCTTTTTCTTTCTTTTATTTTTTACCATTTTGGCGATGAATTAAAATAGATATTGCAGGTGCGTAAGGAAATAACTTGACGGAAAGGGTTAGAATTACTCCATTGCCTAATTTCAAACCTTCACGAAGTTTTAATCATCATTAAAAATAAATAGTGTCTTGCCAACGGGTCAAATTAAATGTCTTTGCTTACAATTTTTTTAACTACTTTCTCCATGCAAAGAACAGGTAGGACTGGTAAGAAAAGTACAAAAATACAAACCACATTTTTTAAAAATCTAAATCATATGTCTATATAGAATAACTAATTTGCATTTAATTCATTAAAATATTTGAAAGTGTTTATTAAAAGTAGTTTGCTTCACTGATGTGAATAAATAGGTCGCATATTAAAAATAAACTAGAATTACTAATTTCTTTTTCAGTGAAATATAAAACAATTTTTATGATATAGGAAGACAGTTGATTATATAATAGTTATCTCTTAGGATATTTATACACCTGCTTTGTATATTATAATTTATATACTTTTGTCTGAAGTACGAATAATAATTATAAGTCAAAATAAAGAATTGTACAACAATATACTGCATTCATTGTACAATTTTTCAATTTAAACAGATTTTTTAAACTAATGTTCAGTAGAACTGGTATGAAAATAAAATTTAAAAAACATTTGATTGAGCTTTATTGAATTCAGCAGAATACACTATACAGTACTTTTGGCATGATTGTACAGAAATCATTGATTATAAAAAAATAACTTTTACATCACTGTGAGCGCGATTGATTGACAAAGGGGGGAAATTTACAGAGGAAACACAGTCGATTTTATACAATTTTATTCACATACCTTTCATTAGGCATTTCTTTTTATGCTTTTTTTTTAATAATCAGAAAATTATTGTTTGTTTAAATAAGGAAACACAGAATATTATATGAGAGACAATGAATCTTTTTCGTATTTTTAAAGAATTAATAATAAATAATAACAAAGAAATATTTTTTAATACAATGGTTAATTTTATTATTATTTCAGAATTAATAACAGAATACTGATTTTTAGTATTATATATGCATATATTTTTTTACTCTTTTATGAGGAATAATTCATTGTATTTATACAACATAGACTTAATCACAATTTTTTTTTAAGTTTTTTTTTTTTTTTCAAAATTTATTTCTATAAAGTATTTTAAAATAATTACTTCATGCATATGTATTTAGATGTTTTAACTGATAACACACGTAAGTAGAAACAGATGACCAATTTACGTCTTGAATAGAAGCGCCACAAGTCTGATAATATTAATCTAGTGACCTCCTAGGCAGCTTTGATTAGCAACATATTTTACAATAGTAACAAATTAAATGATAGAGTAGTTTGTAGTAATAACTATAATATAAATTTGTCAATTAAGACATTGCTGAAACTCCAACGATTATTTTTAGCAAGTTGCTCGTTCTCCAAGTCATACACAAGATGATCAACTGTTTCTACTTACTATTACTTTAAATAAATAGCAAAACTATGTAATAAGTGGAGTAATTAATTAAAATAAAATTCTTGGCTACATAATTGAAAACATGTATCTCTGAACAAAAAATTTAGTAAATGAATATATATATATATATATATATATATATATATATATATATATATATATATGTGTGTGTGTGTGTGTGTGTGTGTGTGTATATACAGTTCGTTACAGTATTTAATTTAAAGTGTTCTATTTAATCGATGAAATATGTAATATTAATTTTGATAATAAATCTACTATTCAAAACTAATTTACGAATAAACAATTACAAGCTATAAACAAACTGTACGTATTTAGTTTATTATTATTATTATTAAAACATTTGAAATTTATTATTTTCTGTAAATATTAATTTTTATTAATTAATTAATAAAAAAAAAGCCCTAAAATTCCTTTTTCAAATCATATATTGTATATTTTTAAGAAAGAAAATTCTTTTAAAGTGACAAATATGCATCATATTTTCCATTAAATTCCGATACACTTCCTAGTATATATGTTTTACGTTAACATTTATATTATTATTTTTTAAATATAATTCTAAAATAAAAATTGATATTTCAGGATATATTTAAAAAAAAATTTAAGCACTACGAAAATTTAAAAAGCCGAATATTTCGCATTAGTTTAAAAAGAAAGAAAGTAAAAGATAATGAACAAGAGCCGCTGAACGCAGGCGTAATTGAAGATCGAGAAAAGCAATTCCAACTGAACTTTATTCAGGCTTATCTTTATCAATTAAGGTAAAAATAGCACACTATTCAATATATATATATATATATATATTTACGAAAATAAACTTTTTTGCAGTTTCATTTGACCTAAAGAAAAAAGATGTATTATCCACATAAAACCAGTTGAATGGCAAAAAAAAAAAAAAAATAAATAAATAAATAAATAAATAAAAAATGAATGAATAAAATGAATTATTTTCAGGTTTAAAGTATTATAACAAATACACAAAACAAGAAAAAAATAAAAAAAATGTGCGATTATATATATATATATATTTTTTTTTATTGTCAGAAATAATTTCTTTAAATAGGACATTTTCAATTTTAAACTTTTAAATATCATTAAACAAAATAAATTATTTCATCACATATGAAATTAAAGGTGGCTTTAAAATAAAATAACAAATTTAAATTTAAATAAAAAGTTTAATAAAGTATACATTAATACAACTTTTAAAACATTCAATTTTCTGCAAATTTGTCCATTTACGAGCAAGGGATTTCATATACTACAATGAATCAATTTCTTTTCGTTCTTGTTTATATTTCGATACTTACAAAAAGTTTTTAAAATCTGTACTCTTAAGTTTTTTCAAGATAAAATTGTTATATGTGCATAATTTTGTCATAAAAATAAGAAATGTAAATGATTTTTTAAAGACATTTTATTTTAAAATATCAACAATTATAATAATGCTTTTCTAAAAAAAGATATAATGAAACTTTTATATTAACATCATTTTTTAGTAAAGTCACACAGATGGTGGATTAGATTATCTGTATTACTTTTATTTAATTACATATAGGTCAAAAAGTATTTCATAAATATTTTATTAAAAGCAAGCAGTATCTAATATCCATTTTTTCCAACATATAATAATTATGTAATTAAGCAAATAAAAATTAAACATTATAGCATCATATGAATTTTTTTATACACTATCTCAGTATTTCAAATGGAAGATTAATTAAATTCTTAAAGGTTAATATCTAAATACGTATCTGAGATTTAAGAAATAGTAATAAAAATATTTCTTTTTACTTATAACTTTTATGAAATTTCTGATTTTTTAAAATAAATTGATTACTTCTGTTTATGTATTATTATTATTTATTATTCGTTGTTTTCATATTTTATTCACTCGTTATAAATTTATCTTACAAAATGATAATTATAATATGTTAACAATAAATATACTCCAATAGTTAAAATTTGACAAATTCTATAATTTAAAAAACAAAAATACTACAATCATTTTTACAATACGTAAATTAGTAAATATGCTGTATGTATTCCATATAATTTTTAATATGCAACTTCGTTTTTAAAAATGAGTATGACAGAGTTAGAATGGTAAATTGAGAAAAAAAAATGCTTTTAAGACACGTGGTTTTAAAAATTCATTAGAGATTTATATCAACATTTTATTTCTTTTATTTTTTTTATTTTTTTTTAATAAATAATGAGTAATATAGATATAAATTTATTTTACCAGACTATTAATAGTTTTCTGTAAAATGTTATATCTTAAATGAAAATGTCTAAAAGCGGAATTATTTTTACTGTGAAATTGTTTATAAATTTGTTATTTTTTTAAAAGTAAAATTTCATTTAAATAAAATAAAATAAAAACTTTCCTTCATGCTGTATTTAATATAATATTATCGCCCTTTACATAAACCAAACCACATCAGTTAACATTTTAGAAAGAAAAACCCTAAAAGTTCCAAATATGAAAAGTAAAAAATGATTGAGTATCCAATAAGACAATCACAACACTTCAGTAATCGAGTAAAAGTATACCATGTTTATTTAGTTGTTTGGTATAATTTTTATGTTTAGATAAGGATAAATAATCTTAAAACTTAAATAACTGAATTAAAGAAAATTATTATAAACATCTATTTAGTATTTTTATTAAAAAATCAAACCAAATTTTTATAACATTCCAAAAAATAGTAAAGTAAAGTAAAGTAAATAAATAAATAAATATATATATATATTTAAAATAACAGAATAATAATAACAAATTTAACTATATTTTTAATTTTGTAATTTATATATATATATAATTACGTCTCACAACAAATCCAATAGAGAAAAAGAAAAAGAAAAAAAAAAAAAAAAAGACTGAAAGAAAAGAAAAATAATAAAAAAAGGCCGTAATAAACTTTATCTTGTATTTTTTTAAAAATTATCAACTATTTAAGAGCTTAACAAATTGCATGCACATATGCATGTAACATATGGATGCATAAATGCTTCATAGCATTGTATTAAATTAAAGAACAACATTACTTTATTAATCTTTTTTATTACATATTCAAACTAAATATCGGAAATATAAATTTATACTATATTATTGTTTAAAAGCATATACGTTATATTAATGCAATGACAAACCCAAACATTTACAAATATATTTTAAAACTTATAAATATAGCTTTCAGAAAAAAAAAAATTAATGAGATTAATTACATTTAAATAATAAAAAGATGCATTTAATTTTAAAATAATAATACAATTCAAAAATTGATAGATTATCAGTGCTTAAAGAACTATATTATATAAGTTAATTTATATACAATTTTTTTTAGGGTCAAGTGCACGAAATATACAATTTTAATATTTTTGTGCGCATAATTCTTGTGCATAAAATAATCAAGCAACTGAGCATTCAGGTCCCCAGTATGCATATATAATTACATATGATTTTTAAATATAATTTCCAATGTCGAAATACGTGCACCGTTTTAGCAACAGTGTATAACAAATCACAGGTACATTTATTTATTTTTATTTATTTTTCTCTTATTTATTTATATATTTCTTAATCTTCAAATCCAAAGATATCAATATATTCAGTGTCTTATATCTGCAATTCTTTACACGAATAAATAGTTTAAGAAATATTTTATGGTATTAAAATGGTTTAAGAAAAAGTTTATAATATTATTATAAAATAGCTCATTCTTAATTAAAATTACTTCTAAATATTTGAAAGAATACTTAGGTTGTCGTTATAACAATTAGCCACCATTTATCGTATAGCTAAGACAGAATAATTATAAAAGCTGAACGATTTATATATGATCAATGCATATAAATATTATATTACAATTTTTCTGTTTATAGGTGCTAATAGATTTTGCAATAATAATATGCTGTTTCTACTCTCTTTTCTTCATTGTTTATATTATTAATGCCTATTGTTACTCACACGGAGAAGAATATTTAATTTTTACAATCGTATGTTTCTTTTCTCTGAAACTGCCACATTTTAAAATTAATTAAACATTTTAATAACCAAATAAATTGACAAATAAACTAATTAAATTTATCCTTAACACGAAAATCTTTATGTAGCATAAAACAACACAGGTCTATAAAAATGTTTTTCGTGAAACTTGATGTGATGCTTTTAGCAGGTACATATGTTTCTGGTCTTGCTGAAACCAAAAATGAAGCCTGAGTTTCCCTATCACGTATAGATTTTAGTCAATATAAGATGTCTGCCAACAAAGTTGCCTCATTTTTGGTATTTCATAGCTTTTTTTCATAGTTAATTATAATTAATCACGGAAACGTACGATATTTTAATATTATTGGAAAAATTATGGAAGAAAATGTGCCAATAGGTACCCTGTATTGACAAATAATCTATAGGTGATAGAAAAAAACTTCGGGTAAAACATGCAGATTGGTTCACAACCCTATTTGGCGATTTTCTTTTGGCGCCGATCTGAACGATAACGATGTCGTTCTGGATTCTTCGTAACGTGATATTAGAACAGTTAAGTGGTATAAATGTATGGGAAGCATATATATATATATATATATATATATATATATATAGTTATGCATATTAATGATCCTTGGAGTATAGAACTTCATGCAGTTGTTTTTTCATGCAATGAGCGATAAATTAAATTTAAATATTTGTTTGTTTTTTTTTAATATTAAAAATACACCTCATTTGTTTGTATGCATTACAAAGCAGACACCATTTTGAAAAAAACGCTTTCGCTTTGTCTAAGTGCTGAATTCATGACAACCACCATTTTCGAAAGTGGCATAATCACCAAGGGGGTGGAGATGAACCTGCAAGTTGTTTGAAACCTGGATTCACTTTGGTTTCAGTACACCAAAAACCAAAAATATCAGACAAATTATCAAACCAAAACTTCAGATGTAGGTCTGTGTATTACTTTTTTTTTTTTTTTTTTTTTTTTTTTTTTTTTTTAAACTTCATTTGTGAGATTAATTGAAGAAATATATTTCTTAAGACTGTATTTATATATATTTCAATCCACTGAAATATAACTTATATTAAATGTAAATCGGTGAATATAAAGTGCTTAAATTTATTTAAAATTAATAACTAAAAGTTATTTATTAATTATTCTTGAACGTTTAGAATTTATTTTTACTATTCTATTCTAAACATAAGTAAAATTTATTATGGATTTTTTTTAATGAAAAATATATGTAATGGTGGACCTGCATGCTAAAATAATACTTTCATTCTCCAAATATGTGTTATTTTATTTTACATCATTTACAAAAATCCTCTGTACTATTTTCTGTTCAACAAAATTTTAGTGCCACCCATTTAGAAAAATAAAAAATAAATAATAATAATTGTAAGTAATATAGTTTTTTTCCAATCAAAGAAAATTGAACACCAAAAAGTGAAAAATAAATTTAAGCAGTTGAATCTCTTTGATTGTTTTCAGTTAAGTACTTCAGCTTTCAAAATATTAAAAATAGCAATTACTATTAAACAACAAAAATAATAATTATTATAATTATTTTTTAGTTTTTGTAAAATTAAAAGTACGTTATTTTTAAATATTTTTTCCATGTCAGAATCCAATGTATTAAAATTTATATATATATATATATATATATATATATATAATTAAAAAAAAAAAAAAAAAAAAAAAAAAAAAATGAAATCATGACAAATAAAGGAATATAATTTTAAAGAAATTTTAAGTTCCAAACTAATAAAAAAGTGTTCATTTTAACAGGTTTAATTTTAAATGAAGTCTGCATAATCTTAATTAATTAAAAAATTTACTTTTAAGGCCTCATGCCACAGATGCTTTCGCTGGGGGCACCAGAATCCTTAGTAGCATCCTTCATAGTCGGTAAACTTGAGCTAAAGGGGTCTTGTTTTGCTCTTATTAGCTTTCCCTCCAGGAGGTGACGTCATATGCGGTCTATGTTTGTTGTTGGCCCGTTGAAATTACAAAAAATAAAATTACTGATAATTTCAATAATTTTCCGGTAAACACGTACGTAGAGTTTTCATAATTTGAGACTTACGATTTAAAACTAATTTCAATATCTTCGTCTTAAAAAGATTTAGCCAAAGCTTTAATATTTTCACAGACCGCGCATAGTGGCACCTCCTGGAAGGAAAGTAAAAAAAAAAAAAAAAAATCATCACTTTAGTTCAAGTTTGCCAACCACACAGGCTGCCAATGAAGATGTTGGGGAGCTCCCAGTGAAAGTAACTATGTCGTGATGCCTTAAAAGTAAGGTTTTTAATTAGCTGTTTATTTATTTATTTATTTATTTATTTGTATTTGTGATTTAAATATCCTTAAACAGAACTTTATAATTCTAAAAAAAGTTTTTTTGATGGAATTTAGAATCGAATCATTACATATTCCTATAATCAGGATATTACGACTACTTTCCTTTTTTTTCTACATTTTAAAAATAACACTTGATTCAAAAACTATCTTCTAAAGTAACTATAAAATTGTATTTGTAGCAATTATTAAATTTTTAAAAATCAAATTTATTAAAATTATATCTCAGATGTCACATGATTCTGAGTATAAAACAGAACAAAATATTTGATTTCTTACATAAGATATCCTAAAAATTAAACAGCAATAAAAGAAAAATCCGTAAATATTTTTCAGTGTTAAAAGATTTCTATTGATGAATTCATGATTAAGTGAATAATAAGTACGTTTTAGAAATACTAGATATATCACAAAAATTTATCAGATTCTAATAACGATAACGATTTAAAAGATTACAGAAATTTTGATCGCAACAAAAATTTATGATCACTTTCTAAAAGTTTAAAAAACGAACTTTATATGCTATATTCAAAGCAAAATGGTGAACTTGGTGTTAATATAATTGAATAATATGAATTTAGAAAAAGTGTTGATTGATAATAAGTATTGGGAGGATATTTTTCCCCATAAGCAAAAATTCAACATGTATACAATTTGACACACAGCAGCATACTTTAACCATCTATTTAATTTCCTATCATTTTTATTTATTCATTTTATTTTCAATTATTAAAATAATGTAATTGCATATTTAGGATACTTATTGTGGAAAGGAATGAAAATAAAAAGCATGTAAAATATTATACTTGAGCATTTTTTCATTAAAAAAAATATCCGTAAAAAGTTTATGATGAATTTTAATTAGATATTTCTTTTATGGTGTGTATTTTAAAAATAAATTTGCAATTTGAACTACTTTTACTTCATAGTACATACTTTTAGCAGTGCTTTTTATTGTATTTTTCATTGTTTGATTGCATATAAATTTTACAGTTCCTTAAAACAGACATAGTTTAAGCTCATATGTATAGTAAATTACATGCTGTTTATTTATTCTTTTCAATATTATTTATAATTAATAAAAAATATGCCGAATATAGCTCTCTTTTTCCCAAAAAGACTCAACTGTTTCGTCTGTAACATGAACTTAAACATTACTTGTTACTGATTGTAGAGCTGGCAAATTAGCAATATTTTTTACATGTTTTCGTCCATTATTTTGTAAGTTCACCATTAAGGTGAACTTTAATACTTTCCTCTCATCTCATTGAGAGTTTTTCTCTTCCTCATCCAAATCAGCGAAGAGGTGGTCTTCCTTATCCAATGAAGTCAGCTCAGTGCTCTTTGAAAGACCTTGGGATAACAGCGTCTCTCACTTTCACACAAAAGGGATTTACAAGTTGTCTTGAGAAAGTTCGTTTAAAGATTTTTTAAAGTAAAGATCGAAGAAAAAATAAAAAAAGAACATTCCATGCATTTAGAAAATTGTTGTGCCTTGTCAAACATAGATTTGAAACTGTAAGTAGAATAAGATAGATATAAGTTTTATTTTAAGAGTAGTAAACATTTATTAAACATATGTTAATGCTATTATTAAATATTTAATAAAACATAATAAATTTCCCCAGAGTAAATCGATGTCTATAAATTCACAGTTTGTATAAATAACTTTCCATATCGCATATCAGTTTCAGATTTTGTCGAATTCATTATAATTGAGTTTCTTTCTTTCTTTTTTAATCTATATGTAAAAGTAAAGAATAGTAATTTTAATTATGTATTAATAAATTCATATACACCCGCGACAAAAATATAGGTACTGTGAGAACAAGTTCACACATATGTTCTTTTAAATATTTAATTTCTTTCTAAATAATTCAATTTTTAATTTTAAATAAAAAAGTCAATTTATTAAGAATAGTTATAAAATTAATTAATTCTTTTAACAAATTTATTTTAATTTAATTTATTCCAATAAAAAAAGAACATTTTATTCTGTAATATCCTTTGAAATCAATTCATTCTATTATAAAAGTCAATCTATATTTAATTTAATTTGTATTTTACTAAGGGACTTATTCGTATGTAGATAGATACATTTCCCCCTTTTCAATAACGTTATGTTCAATATCTCATTTAATTATAGATAGAAAATAATTTATTTGTCTAAATTACTTTATAATATAAACAGAAGTTGCAAAATTTATTTCATTTCCTGTCATTTGTGCTATCATAATGACTTTGTTCAGTCTCATTGGCGTCAACTCGTTTCTTTTAATAATAATAATAAAATGAAAAAGAACAGATAAATTCTTAATGATATATTGATGGCGCCAATAAAAAATAATTACTTTGGCGTAATTTATGTTGCCAAGCTTGGCTTTGTCTTTTGAATAACGGATTAAATTTTTGAATTAACCAATTAGAACATTCTTTTGGCGCTTTATTTGGCATTAGTTTATTAATTTCGGGTTTGAATTGGCGAATGCAATTCAGTACTTCTCTCGCATCAAAACAGTCAACATCTCTTGTTTACTGGTGTAAGAAACTATCGTTTGCTCTCCCTCTCTCTCTCTTCCTTTTTAGATCATATGAGAACCATTATAAGTGAATGCTTGATAATTCATGTTTTTTTAACATAAAAATAAAGAACGCTTTCTATTGCAAGTGACTTTTATTATTTATTGTCAAGTATCACTCCTTTTTGAAAGATTATGGATTTCCAGCCCTGGTGTTTTGCGGTAAGCGATGTACTACAACTACATGATGGTGCCACTTATTTCACGGACAATAAAACTTCTTCACAAATCTTGGTCTCCGTGACCATTGGTTCTTCATTGTTTTTCTACTAGGATCAAGAGAGAGGGAGGGGCTGTTACAAAAATTTTTATTCGTTGCATTCTCAGTCGGACTATTAAAAAAACTATTACTTTGTCTCATTCGCCATTAGACTATCAAATTTGTTTTCCTTAAGACTAAAAAATGGTCATTACTGGATTCTTTTAAAACTTTATGAATCTAAATTTTTGGTGTCTTCTACCGATCATCGTAGTATACAACATTAAATACCATCTGAGGCGAAGCCTTAAAAAAAGAATGTTGTTTCCTTTCCTATTACCATGTGTCTGCGGGAGTCCATTTGCCGGATCAGAATTAGAGATTTCCCATCTGCCCACTGCACTCCCCATGATTGATAAATGCGGAATAACGGATTACCAAGACAGTTTTATATAAGATATTTAGTGGTATATCAAGTGTGAGTTATTGTGATTTGTGTTTGCTTTCACCGTTTCTTTACGCACAGGAGAAAAACCAAAAGAGAAAGTATGTTGCGTGTATTATATCTTCCTTTCTACTTTTCTTTTCTCATACAGGAGGAAAGTCCATCGTGTTTATTTAATTACTATTTATGTCGAATGCTCATGGGAACATACTGTGTGTTGACATTTTTCTATAGATCGACATGTTTCTGACGAATAAATTACTTCAGAATAGGAAGGTTAAAGATTTTTCAGCAATATAGAGGACAAAATAAACATGATTTGCTCTCGGAAGATCCTGAAGATTTTTACATTATGTGACGTCTCAAGAATTTTATTAACGTTTTTCCAGATAAGTTTTTTATATATATTTTTTTTTCAGTATGTAGATATATATAAAAACAAATGCACTTATATTTCAATGCAAATATTCAATTAACTAAAACTAATTTAAAATAAATAAATAAATCTTTAATTGTACTTTTGAATGTTAAGTACCAATTTTTTTAAAAAGAAAGTAATATATATGTGTGCATTTGTTCTTTTAAATAAACAATTTCGTGAATTTGGAAGAAAGTTTAATTCTTCAAAAAAAAAAAAAAAAAAAAAAAAGTTCAAAATTTTCCACTGATAGCTTGCTTTAATATGCTTTTTAATAATCTATTTTTCTTTGTTATGCTTATATATGTGTTTATACTTATACTTGATATGGTCAACTTTTGTATGGAGAGGTCAGTTTATTAAAGTTAAATTTTTCAATACTATTGCTTGAGAATGGTGTGCATAAAAATGTATTATTAGGATTAAAATTGAAATTTTATTAGGATTTTTTTAATTTCTCGATGGGTTTAAATAATACACATATACATATTTTTTTTAATTAGTTATTATTTTTTTTAGGAACTAGTGTAAATAATGTGTTAAATATATTAGAAAATGCACATTATAATGTTTTAAACAACTTTACACCGACGTTTCCTGTTTTTTTTTTACACTTTCACATACACTTTTAAACAACCCATTTGAGAAATTTTGAAATGTAAACTTAATAATTTAATTTACATAAATTTAAAACTCATTTTTTACACTATTATTGCAAACAAACTATTTTTAGGGAAGTGTATAATTATAATATATTTACAACAAATGTGTACATTTGTGAAAGAAAGAAAGAAATTGTGCATGCACTCTGATTTTCAGTAATATGTAGTTATATATTTATTTTCTCAAAGTTATTTTGCATAAAATGATTATTGTTATTTCTTAAATAATTTTTCTATTGATATGAATATTTATAGATATTTGAAAATTATGTTTTTGCCCATATCATTATCAAATTTACTCAATTACATGAATATTTACCAGGAATTGATTTAAAAAAAAAAAAAAAGACCTTTCTTTTATTTCATTGGTAGATAATGTTGATATATATATATTGATGGATGATTTTCATTTTAACTCATTACTGAGATCAGGACTTAGATTAATTTTATCTGCTTTAATTTAGTTACATACGAAGCTTTTACACTGCAATATTTTTTTACAAATTAACAATCTAAATACTATAAACATGTATCACACTGAATTGATAATATTCATTTTTTTAAATAAATTCTATTTTGGGCAATTTATCATAATTGCATTTTATTTTTATCTTGTGTATTTGTGCCCCATTGCTGTGTTGAGTGCCGGCTTAAATGCAGAAATGGTATTTTGGTGCTCGATGCATAATCCTTTCTCTTGATTTCTGGCCAAAAATTTGTCTTGAGTGGGGGTATGCTTTGAGTAACTTAATTTGCATAATACACATTTTATTACACTTTCATAAAATAATTTTAGCTATAAACATTTCCACAATTTAACATTTATAAAATATCAAGTAATTCAAGCCGTGTCAGTAGCTTAAAACTGTTTTTCTAGTTTTGATTTCTTATTTTACAAAACAAACTATGCATGATTGTGTAAATCTAGCCTAATCTGTTTTATTTAAAAAAAAAAAAAAAAAAAGAGAAAACTTTGCTAGTCACAGTGTTATATGTGCATAGTACACACAATCTAAAATATTTTCTACAAAATACACCATTTTTTTACATGTATATACATATTTTTTTTTCTCAGTTGTACAAAATATCTATTTGCCCATTTTTAAACCTTTAAGGAAACACAAAAGTTTGTAATTTTATTTACACAATTTATTTATATTTTAATAATTGAAGGTTGTATTGCAGGTACTGGGTCTTGAATAAATTATGAGAAAAATAATTCATCCTCTGTCAAAAAAAAAAAAAAGAAAAAATTAAATACTTTGTACATTAAATTTATTCAAACATTTACAAATCATATTCAGTTTTTTTTCCCTCTTACTGCATAATATATAATTATTTTTGGTCTGCTCAGATTGTTTTTGATATGCTAATAATTTTTGAATAAATCATAATGCAATTTTGTTTTCATACAGGTATAAATTTATCACCTTTCATATTTTTCAATATTTTTACCTTTTATTTTGCACATTACAATTTTATTTATGGTATTGGCACAGAAATTGCATTTCCTCAAGACACTTTTTTTTACATAATAACGAACAATTAATTGTTGTGCCAAATGTGATTTTGGTTCCATAAAGTTATTTATAAGTTATTTTGACACACACAAGATTAAAATTTACTTATGATGTGTTCACATAAACCTGGCTGGATCATCGAGATCTTGAAATATGTCAGTCGTGAATTAAACACCTCATGTCTTAAAATACAATCACACACTTACTCATTTTAAAATACATTATTTATTTCATTTGTCAATTTACCATATTTAATAATTAATGCAGTTAACTGAAGGTTATTTTTTTGAAATTATCAAATATTTTGAATTACACATTTTTTTTATTTTTCTCATTTACCTTTATTGACTATTTTTGTATAAACACATGATGATAGCAGATGAATGTTTGATGAAGAAGAGAAATATTTAAGAGAAATAATAAGATTAAAAAAAAAAAAAAAAAAAAAAAAAAAAGAATTGATTTATGATCAATGAGGTCAACTGATTCTTGTCAATGGGAATTCACGAATAAATATGCTAGCAGATTCAATCATATGAATCATATTTTTGTGTACACTTGTTGAAGGCAAATATAATTGCCGTTTAATTTTATTCCAGCTGATGATTTAAATTGTGTTGACGTATTCTGTTGAAAAGGTCAACTAATATTTATATATTTTGCATATGCACTGATTTATTTGAGTTGGCGTATTCTGTTGAAAAGGTCAACCGTTATTATTCTGGCCATGCCTTACATATTATTTGCGCTATTTTTAAGAGGATCCTCACACAATAAAAAAAAAAATAATAATTAAATAAAAAAAGGCCGATATATATTTTTTATGTGTACACTAACAAACATTTTTTTTTACTTTTTCGTTTTTTTACATTTTAGTGCATGTTAAATTCGTGATTAGAGAGCTTTCACTACAGCTATGATAATTTGTTTTTGTGGCAATTTATTTTAATTTTAATATATTGTGGAACACTTACAGACATATACTAAATTTTTTAATAGTTCAAATTATTTCAGTTGATATTCATTTTTTACAATATTGTTTAAATATTAAAACATATCACCCATTTAATTGCAAATTTAATTACATTTACACATTTACCCTTTAAAACACAATTGTGTTGCTCTGGTTGTCAGTATAATAATGACTTCTATAATCTTTGGATTTCGACCATTATATTGGTTTCAACACCTGTAATTGTGTAGGGGACTTCTAATTTTTTTACAACAATTTTTAAAGTTATAATTTAATAATTAATTCACACAAATAAAAAAAAAAAAAAAAAAGTTTAAATTTTATATTTTTGTTGCTAGATCTCTATGTGTGTTCCCGTATATGTTTTCTTTTGGGTCGGAATTTCATTATATTATTGGCTGATTTATGAGTTTGTCAGTCATAAAACAAATATATCCAATAGTATTATTTTATTCTCTTGTACACGCATGTTTTACCATGCTTTTCTGCATTATTATCAGACTTGGCCTCACAACCCAATGTTTGACACACACACATACACACGTTCACAAAATTTTCTCTGACCCATTTAGTTAATATTTTATTGGTTCACGTGTGGTGATGTCGTTTTACATTTTTGTTTATTAAATTTTTACAAGCATTTTTACACACACACACAAAAAAAAAAATAAATAAATAAATAAAATAAAACTGGTTATATTAATAAAACACACCTACACAAAAGTAAATAAGTAAATAAATAATTTTTATTTCTTTGTCAACTTACAGTAAATTCTGATATTTTTTTAGAGTCTATGTGGTTTTCGTATAAAAATGAAGTCATTGGTAAAACGTGAAATATCCGTACATATTCTGTACGTGTTAGAAAATTTTTGGTTTACAAATAATTTCTTGTTTAATAAGTAATTTTTTTTTTTTCTTTCAACTTAAATTAAATACTTATTTGTTTAAAATTTCTCATTTAAAATAATCCCATTTTGTAATGTTTTGCACCACAGATGCATTTTCAATGGTACTTTGAAATTATCTGTGTGTTGCAAGAGGTAGTCTGTGCAGAAGCATGTGGCTGGTTCACTCTTCATTTTTTTTTAGACTATTTCTTGCTGAACAATATTATAAAATTATCCGTGTAACATACGCTATGATTCTTGGGCAATATATGGAATATTGCTTAGGCTTGATAAAACAATAATTCAAATTAATTCTAAAACAATATATATTTAGAAATTTTATAGTTTTTGACAATTTTTCTACATGGTTTTGTCTTGTTACATCTATACTAAAATGACTTTAATTTTTATCGATGCCAATTTTGTTACAAAATTATATAAATTAATTTTTCAAATACTAATTACTTGTTAAAGTTCTGTTTAGGAAAAGGAAATTATTTCATAAGAGTAAATTTTTAATAATTTTTGACCAACACAATATATTGAAATAAAGTTTGTTCAGAATTTCTGCAGAGAAAATAAATTATAATACAAAAAATAAAAATAATTTGTTTTTCTTTAAAACATTACTAGAACTATTACATGTGCGCTCTTTTTTTGACATAGGGCTAGATTTTTTTTTTCTACACATTTTTTTACACATACAAAGGACATTTCATTATGTCACTTTGCAGAATGCTGGTTGTCATTTTTGCACAACATGAAGCCTCTTCTGCTTCCCTCACATACAGTTCATTATGCTATGTTCGGTATGGCATCACAAAACCATGTTGGTCATAGCTATTGTACTATTCTACACTTTCTAGCTCATTTTGTTAAAAATTTAGATTTTCACGTGCAGATTAATTTTTTATATACTCAAAAATTGTTTGGAATATTTTTTCATATTAATGCTATATTATTTTATTTAAATTAACAATTAAAAATTTAAATCAGTTGATTTGCATATTTTTTTGCTACTGATTTCCTTTTCCTTTTCTCAAGCATATATGCCATTTTATGAATGTGAACTTTGATATTTTCAACAAATTATATATTGTGTCACACTAGTATACTTCACTTATTAGATGATTATTTCATGTTCAATACACAGTGTTATAACAATGATATGTCTTGTGAGTTGTTCTATAACTATGTATATTATTCAAATTTTCAAATTTATTCTTATATGCCTTATATGCCACCTTGTTTTTTATTGTTGTTTGACAAAAGATTATTTGTATTATTTTCAGCAATATTACTTGAGATATTCAAATTGTCATGTGCTGTTTCTAGGTGAGAGAGAGCAAACTTTTTTAATTTTTTTTTTTTAGGGCATTGGGGAGATATATGTGAGAACAAGTTCACACATATGTTCTTTTAAATATTTAATTTCTTTCTAAATAATTCAATTTTTAATTTTAAATAAAAAAGTCAATTTATTAAGAATAGTTATAAAATTAATTAATTCTTTTAACAAATTTATTTTAATTTAATTTATTCCAATAAAAAAAGAACATTTTATTCTGTAATATCCTTTGAAATCAATTCATTCTATTATAAAAGTCAATCTATATTTAATTTAATTTGTATTTTACTAAGGGACTTATTCGTATGTAGATAGATACATTTCCCCCTTTTCAATAACGTTATGTTCAATATCTCATTTAATTATAGATAGAAAATAATTTATTTGTCTAAATTACTTTATAATATAAACAGAAGTTGCAAAATTTATTTCATTTCCTGTCATTTGTGCTATCATAATGACTTTGTTCAGTCTCATTGGCGTCAACTCGTTTCTTTTAATAATAATAATAAAATGAAAAAGAACAGATAAATTCTTAATGATATATTGATGGCGCCAATAAAAAATAATTACTTTGGCGTAATTTATGTTGCCAAGCTTGGCTTTGTCTTTTGAATAACGGATTAAATTTTTGAATTAACCAATTAGAACATTCTTTTGGCGCTTTATTTGGCATTAGTTTATTAATTTCGGGTTTGAATTGGCGAATGCAATTCAGTACTTCTCTCGCATCAAAACAGTCAACATCTCTTGTTTACTGGTGTAAGAAACTATCGTTTGCTCTCCCTCTCTCTCTCTTCCTTTTTAGATCATATGAGAACCATTATAAGTGAATGCTTGATAATTCATGTTTTTTTAACATAAAAATAAAGAACGCTTTCTATTGCAAGTGACTTTTATTATTTATTGTCAAGTATCACTCCTTTTTGAAAGATTATGGATTTCCAGCCCTGGTGTTTTGCGGTAAGCGATGTACTACAACTACATGATGGTGCCACTTATTTCACGGACAATAAAACTTCTTCACAGGTACAAAGGCCTTTTCTTTGATTTTTCATAAAATAGCATTATCTAAATTGTGCTTATCATAAAATAACATTATTCCCAGACTAATTTTTGTTTTAAAACTAATTTAGAAAAGTTTTAAGACTAAAAGTTTTCTAATTTAAGACTACACTCCGCGACAAAAAGGTAGGAACAAAGGGTTTTTTTTTTTTTTTAATTTTTCATAAAATAATATTATCTAAATTGTGTTGATCATTTATCAACATAACAAAATATTATCATATCAAAAATATATTAAATATTTGAATCATATTCAAAATATTGATATTTAAAATAATCATATTGAAAAATTTAAAAAAAAAAAAACTTTGTTCCTATCTTTTGTCGCGGTAAAATAAAAAAAAAATTTAGTCTTAAATTTTTTCTAAATTAGTCCGGGAATAATGATATTTTAAGATAATAATACATGATAAGCATAATTTAGATAATGTTTTTTTATAAAAAATCTAAGAAAAAACCTTTGTACCTATCTTTTTGTCGCGGGGTGTTTCTAGGTTAACGTACTAATTGCACAGCTGGCTGTCAATATATTCATTTAAAATTTAATTAAGTAACGATATTCAAATTTAAAATTGATAATAAATAAATATAAAAATAATGTACTTTTATGCTCACTCGTTTTATTAAAACATCTTAATTAAATTATAATGCTTCTGCTAATGCTTATACTTAAAGTTAGAAGCATTTTTTACTAAATATGTATCAATTTTAAAATACTGACAATTATGAATGGAACCATAAAATTTTAAATTACGAGAATGGAATATTTCAGACATTGTGAAATAAACTGCATATTTGCCAAATCGTAGGGGAAAGTTGGATAAAACGGGATAGTCTGACAAAACGGGATACGTCGCCTAGGGACCTGTCTAGTACTGCTATCGAGCGGACAACGACAGAAACTTGTTCTCGGCCGTCATTACACCATTCTGAGTTCGTCCCGCCTCGAGACCACTAGTTGATGGAAAGTTGTAGCTCTTAGAACTTTTTTACTCTGATTTCTTAGAACTTTCTCCATTTACATGCGTTGTTTTCTAGATTATACTGCCTACATATATGGGAATACAATTCCGGTGAGTATTACATTTGATTAAGCATTTATTAACGAACATTCTCATGTGTAGTCTATCTAAGTTTCCTTTCACGTTTAGGCATCAGCCATGTTTGTTTTGAAAAGTGTCGGAGTTTACAAAACGGGACACTTATGAGTTGGATAAAACGGGATACATTTTTTTTATGCCGTATATTTGTCACTCCTATGTTTGTATTTCCTCGAGTGAAGGAAAACCCACGACTCATGGATGATGCTTTTCCAGTATCATTTGCAGTATATCACAAGACCGGCTGGATCACGAAGCAGACCTTGATTGTTTGGTTTAAAAAATTCGTAGAATTTTCCAACCCTGCCCATGAGAAGCCAGTGCTGTTGCTACTTCATGGACACAACAGTTACACCAAATGTTTGGAACTTGTAAATTTGGCAAGACAAAATAATGTAACCATCCTAACCTTCCCCCTACATACAACTCATCGCCTTCAGCCCCTGGATGTCAGTTTCATGGCTCCACCGAGCACGTATTATGAACAAGAAGTTCAAAAGTGGCTGTTCAACCATCCAGTAAATGCGTCACAATTTACGAAGTTGCAAAACTGCTCAACGCAGCCTATTCACGGGCACTTGTTGCAGAAACTGCCGTTAAATGGTTTACTAGAAAAACTGACATAAGTCCTTACAATCCTGACGTCTTCCCAGATCACTTGTTTGCACCCTCTGTCACCACAGACCACCCTACGTCAGACCTGCAGCAAGAACCTCCAGGCGTTGGGCACCAGACTGATATGAGCAAAGACCAAGAGCAACCTTCAACTTCTTCAAGGGACATCGTAGGAGTAGACCAACCAACGAACTTGTCAGGAGACACCCTATGTCCAGACCAACCTGCAACATCCTCAATGGAGAAAGTATTAGAACTCTGTTGTTATTGACCTAAGCTACCATTTTCCATCTCTCCAAAGTTTGTTTTGCCTGTAACTCAAGTAAAAAGCCCTCGCCCAGAAAAAAGGGCTGATAAGGGAAAGAATAAAACTGCAGTAATAGCATCATCTCCATATAGGAGTGAGTTAGAAATGGAAGCAAAAGAAAGGACGATTAACTACAAGAAAGAACCAAGAAAATTGAAAAAAAGGCTGCTAAGAAATCCATCTTAAAAATTCCAAAAGAGAAGTTTGTAAGAAAAGGAAATGGAAAAGAGGATGAAAAAGAGCTACCAGGTCCAGCCAAACCTAAAAGTAGGCCTACAAAAGTATCCAAAGGAAAGCCTAATCCTGATCTTAAAAGTCAAAACATAGAAAAGTTTAATAAACCTTCACCAAGAAGCCAAGAATGCATATCGTCATCGTCTGAAAATGAAACAGAGGGAGGAGAAACCTGCATATTTTGTAATGCACTGTACGTCGACTCTAAGGCTGGTGAAGGTTGGATCCAATGTTCTGGATAACAAGAATGGGCTCACGAAGCGTGTTCTAATGCCGACGAAGAGGACGACATCTTTATATGCGACTTTTGTTCTGCTATATGCCTAAATAAAAGGTCTTTCCCATTTTGTAAATAATAACAAAAAAAAAAATTCTTATTTCAAGTCTGTGGTTACTGAAGGCATTGTTCTTTCAAGCAGAAATTTT
Source organism: Salticus scenicus (assembly GCA_963930645.1). Taxonomy (NCBI): domain Eukaryota; kingdom Metazoa; phylum Arthropoda; class Arachnida; order Araneae; family Salticidae; genus Salticus; species Salticus scenicus. Next base: position 61,015,358 of record OZ005648.1, read on the forward strand.
GCTTTACAGGTTTTTGCCAGTTAATTATGCTTTTCAGTTAGTTTTACACAAAAAATTAAACATTGTAATCCCTATCCCGTTGTGTCCAACCCAGGTATGCTAAAACGGGATGTGTAAGAGTTTGGTAAATATTTCTTTTACTATTTCACAGTCATTAAAATTCGATAAAAATATGTTTTTTGTGTGCTTCAATAAATGTTGTAGATATAAAAAAATAAAATGTGTGGTTTTCTTCAACATATTTTCCGTCGTAAAGAAAAACAAGAATGGTATCCCGTTTTGTCCAACTTTCCCCTATTCATTTTTTTTTTCTTTATTTTTTATTAAAATCTCATATAATTTTATATGATTAAATAAAGTGAAATATTTCACTTATAAAAAATTCTACAAGATTTACTTATAGAAATTCGATATTTTTTTTTCCGTACATGCATCAACTTTAAAATAACGGTAATTAATAACGAAACTATAAAATACAAATGAAATACCTTTCAATACTTTTAAATTTTACGTGAAAGAAAAACTTTTCAATCATTGCGAAATTTCTACCAATCATTTTCTACCAATAATTCATAATATATATTTGTAATTTTATATGATGAAATGTGGTGAAATATTTTTCTATAAAAATTCGCACACTATTAACAAAAAAAAAAAAAAAAAAAAAAAAAAAAACACGTAAATTTACGTGCCTACGCCCGTTTAATTTTACGCTGACGACCGGTTTTTACTTACAAAACGGTCACACCCGTATTTACCGATATGATTTGATATTTTCCGCTATACAACAACGTTCTTAGCAGTTTTTTTTTTTTTTTTAATCACTTTTTTTAATAGTAAATTTCATTAATCGTTTATAGTACATATTTTCAAAGGAATGATACAAAAAATGATTTATATATAAAGTGGTATTCAAAATGATAATTTACGGGCACACATTAATTAATGCGTATTTGGGCGTAACTTTTGCTGACAGGCAAAAAACCGTAAATTTTGCTGTTTTTTTTTTTATTTTATTTTTTTATTCAGTGTACAGGATAGCAGTTTTAAAAACTTTACATTGTTTCCATTGATGGAATTTTAAACGTATTTTTTTTTTTTAAAAAGGTATTTACATTGAAGCTGATAAGAATTTTATAGAATAAATAAAATGTTTGACTTAATGATACTCACCAGATTCTGCATTAAAGTCTACATGCAAATCTGACCTTTGTTGCTCAGCTATTTCTGCTTCAAGCGGTTCGCTTGCCATTTTTGTGACCTCTGACAATGTTGCGGTACACCTGAGCCTCATTTCATTCTTTTTGAAATGTAAGGACTTTACTTCAAATCTTAAACCGAGTACTGTAGCCTGCTCTCCACCGGGAAATACTATTGGAGGTCGAGGCACAAGAAATTCTTGTCTAACCTTTAAATGTAAGAAAACTCATTCTATTACCTACATTCATAATAAAACTTTTTTTAAAAATAATAATAAGTATAAAACGTTACAAATATATAAGAATTTCAGCAATAAATTTTCAAAAAAAGAATGATTATTAAAATTAAATTATTTTACAGAGTATTTTTTTTTTCTTCTTAAAATGCATCCTCGAAAATTCGGTGATATTATTAAAATATATCACAATTACATATTTGCAGACATATTTGCAGAGGTATAATCTATGAAAAGGAACACACACACACACACACACACACACACATATATATATATATATATACTGCCTTCATCTACAATGAATACGTGGCCATTTTCTAAATCCCTGAACTAGAAATATAGATTTTCAAGCGATGCGCATAAGACACGCCAATAAACTGAATAGAAGAAATGATCGAGAATTTCTACTCTATATAATTCTAGATGGGGTAACAATATTCAGAATACTCTTAATATTCTGAATCTTTTGTATGGTGAAAATATCCTCGCTTAATTATCTAGAATTGGGTGATAAATCAAGATTATAGTTGCTGAAACCCATCTCTTGTGTTCGCATTTATTTGGAGATATTTTCAAATAGGTTTGACGTAGATAATATAGAAAACCTCTCTAGAATTCTAATAGGGGTTTCTAGAACTCGCTTTCAAAGGGAAGTAGAATCTATAAGGATGAAATGGAACTATTTTTTTCTAGAGCCACAATTTAGATTCTAGATGTCAGTAAATGAGAACTTAAAGTGCTACGAATATGATATATAATTTTCTTGTTACAAATATTCAAAACTTAGAAAAAAGATTTCAAACTTTAGGCAGTCTTGAAATTCAAGGACATATGGTCACCCTATCTTAAATAAACCTCATTGTGACATTTTTATTTCCACAGCCCATGGTATCAGCGTATTAAATTTAAATAATCCTACTGAGATTAACTTTACAGCTCTTGATTTTGATTTTAATATTATAGTAAATATAATCTTACAAGCAACTCTCACGAACTGTGACTCACCGGATCGTAACCAAACTTTACAACTAGTTAGAGAGTACCAAGATATACAATCTTACCAATTTATATGGGCAGACATTACTTTAGAGCAGAGGTGTTAGAGTTCGCATTTAGAACTTTTTTTTTTCAATATTGTGATGTAATTTAATATATCTAATTAACTTTTCTTTCTCTCTCTATATATATATTTCACCAAACATGCGCTGTTGATTTTTTTTTTTTCATAAATTGTTCATATTCAGTACCATATCTCTCAATAAATTAAAAATGTACATGAAAAGTGGAATATTAATATTAGTATTATCTTTTCCCTCTATTATTAAGTTCTTGACATGCACAATGTCGTCATGTTATATAATAAAATAGAAATAAAAATATCATTGTATCGGCTTGTTACATAATAAAATAGGAATTAAATAAACTATTAAAAATTCTAATGGAAATATTTCTTATACACAATGTTATATATATATATATATATATAAAAGAATTCCAGAGCAAGAAAAATATGCACTTGCAGACGATTTAAAAATACAATTTAAATAAATAAATCAACAGCGCGTGTTTGGTGGGAAAAAAATAGAAAAGTAAAATTGATAAATTAAATGACGTCATAATATAAAAAAAAAAAAAAATAGTTCTACCTTTGAACACCAATACCCTTATTTTGAAGTAACTTTTGCATATATGGTAGGTGTTGATATCTTCATGACTACCAGTAAATTTTGGTTACGATCAGTGTGTCACCGTTCGAGAGTGTTCATTGTTAGTAAGGAGGAGAATAAAAGAAGTATGTTAAACTTTTAACTACTATAAATTATAAATATATAATATAAATGTTAATAGGTTATATTAAAAATTCTAAACAAAATTCATTTCTGTTCTAAATAATTTCTCCCTACAGAATTAAACATTTGCTCTTGTGTCCAGTTTTGAGATGAAGACTTCTCCATTAGTTAATTAATCACCCAGTATTGCAAGTACACTGGCGGTTTATCTAGTCCACAATGACAACAACAGATGACAATAATACGATCTTGTAAAGGGGAAAAATGTAAGTTCCATTAAAATTTATGTTAAATTTTATATTTTAGGGAATGCTAAATTCAAAATTAACTTCTATTTTTGAACATAACGTACGTTTTTTTTTATTTATTTTTGCAAATTAATAGGGATTTACAAATATTAACTTCTTAAATTATCAAACGTATCTACTTGGTAACTGATATAATACAGATTTTTTTTTTTTTTTTTTTTAATGTTTTCGCTATATATATGTACTTAATATCTATAAAATATCTATATATTTATTAAGTAAAATCTTTTTTCAAGTTTCAAAGTAATCTAAGGAAATAACACTGTGAATGCGGAAGACCAGACGGTACGATGAAATGAATGATTAAATATAACCTAACTAAAAATATGTTTAGTTTAAAAACAAATGTGTTCAAGTATTATGAACTCAGAATATAGTATTTAAATTTAATATCGAACTAATTTGAAATTAATATTCCTCTTTAGTAATAGTTTCTGCGTTTAAATCAATTTTAAAGGACTTAAATATAAATAACCGTAAAATTTAAATTTGCACCTATGTACGTTGGCAAACAAGTATTTTAATCAGAAAATTCCAATAAGAATATAAAAATATTTATTTAATATTATGTAAATTCATATTTTGCTTTGCTGCTAAGAAACCTTTTTAGAATTTGTTTTACTGTTAAATTACCATCCTGGAAGCAAAAAAGCATTAAATCATTACCAATTAAAACATAAAGTGTTAAGCGTAACCTGTTAAAGCACTAATATGTAAAATTGATATGATGATCAAAGATAATTTACAAAACAATGCTCTGTAAATAATAATAACAATAATAATTAATTAATTTCTAAACTACATCATTTTAAATTTAATGGCTTTCATAACTTTCAGAATAACTCGATTACGTTTCTCCTATATAATCCTACATTTACACAAAGTAATAAGGCAATATGAACCTAGGATCTTTATATTTAACTTCTATTTACAGTTAAATTATCAATTTCTTTAATTCAAATTTGAATATTAATGAGGAATCCTTGTAAATTTTCAAACGTGTTTACTCGAATACATTTAATACTTGGAATATTTAGATACAGCACGTGTGTATTCCTTTCATTATCCACACGGATCCATCTCTCACAAGGCAATGCATTCCTTCATGTTGCCAAACATAATGCTCAAAATGCAATTCTGTTTCTCAAATTCCCGAACTGCAAATTCGCACCACCTTTCTAATAATATATTTGAGCTAACGCTGAGAAATGAGTGTGGATATAATTGAATTTTCCTGAATTCATGCATACTTGATTTCATCGAATTATATATGGCTATAGTTGCAAGTTTAAACAGGTTCTGCTTTTAGATGTAGAGGAATGTATAACTTTTTCATACAAAAAGGATTAGACAGTTATAAAATATTAACATTTATGCTATTAAAAAGGGTTGTATATCGATATTGATAATTAATGATATTAAAGTTTTATTAAATTGGTATTACTTCATATGTTTTTCAGTCATATTTTAACCCTTCTAGGAAAACATTATTCTCAAGAAAACTGTCATAGAAGTGTGCATTCATTTTCTTTTTAAAATTAAAATAATACATAAAATTAATAATTTATTCAGTTTAAAATAAACTAAATACATCCGTCTAAAAGTTCAATAGATAAATAGTAGCACTTCGTATGTAAGATTAAAGAAAAAAAAAATCGGGGCATGGGATATGAATCGTATATGGTAAAGTTATTAATTATTTTTCAAAGATTCAGACCTTAGACATATAACGAGCACTAGAAATTAAAGCAAAAACTCCCCCCGTGACAGGAATAAAGGGTTAATTACTCTGTTTTATTTATTGACGAAATTATATATTTGTTTAATTCTAATTCTTTCTAAATACATCTCAATGTAATTATAGAAAAAAAATTCTAGCACATTTTTTCACAACACGTTTAAAGCCTTACTGTACTTCTGTTACTAAAAAAAAATTCTCAATATTTTACTTGGAAATTAAATAAAATATTAAAAAGTACTTCCTAGGAAACTGAAAAGTGACCTGCATGGTGTATAGAACCCGCCTTTCTATGATAACTCTTCCATTACTTTTAATTAAGAAGAAAAAATTTTCTAAAGAAACTCCATAAATTTAAGAATTGTCTTGTTATAAAATTTGTGGCGGAAGACTCTCCACAGCAAGGCAGGATCTACGCACTTTTGTACTGTCAGATATAGGAAATTAGCGTAGAACTCATACAACTATTTATGAAAAAAAAAATTATTCTGCTTAAACCCAACGATTTTATAGGTACAGAAATACTGGCATGGATTCTCAGCCAAATTCCCATTCTCGCTACTGTTCAAACAAAAGTCAGTTTCGCTAAAGTTACAAGATATCAAGATCTCAGCTTTTAAGCATCGTTTAAGTTCTTATTTCAGGTGATGAGGGACTCTGAAAATGTTATTTTTCTTATGAATTCTATCACTTCTTAAATCATATACTATCAATATCGGAACAACTATAGTATCTCCCCACAACTGGATTTGGCGATTTATTTTTTGCGATTATGACTAAATCATAAATCTAAAAATCATAAATCATAAATGATAAAATCATAAGCTAAATCATAAATAATAAAAAGATAAATCTAAAATAAACAGCATGCAGGCTACCATATTATATTGCAAAGAATCCAGAACGACCTCGTTATCGTTCAAAACGGCGCCAAAGAAAAATCACCAAATCCAGTTGTGGGGAAATACTATAGTTATACGTCGAAATCTGTCATTTATTTATGCATACATATTTTAAAGGATGAAAAGTATTTTTAGTAAGACGAAAAGGACTCTTTTAAGTAACAAATTATACAAAATAATATGTAATTTGAAAATGCTTCATGTAAATTGTAAGCTATTTAATGTTTGTTTTTTTTTCTTTTTTTTACTTATGTGTTTTCTTGTATGTAACTGAACACATCTCGGTATTTAATTTTTTATATCATCATCATCAATTTCAGCCCTTAGCAATCCACTGCAGGATGAAGACCTCTTCTAATGTGATTCCAAACAGCCCTGTTTTCCGGAATTCTTCTACATTCTGCTCGCCTAAACTTCACAATTTCATCCCTCCAATGTCACAGTGGTCTCTTCCTCCGCCTTTCCTTATCTATTGCTATCCAAAATAAAACTCTGGTGGTCCATCTATCAGCCTTTCCTCTCGCAATGTACCCAGACCAGCTCCATTTTACCTTCTTGACTCTAGAAATAACATCACCAACATTGATTTGTTATCTAATCCAAGTGTTTCGCCTTCTATCTCTTCGGGTTATTCCTAACAAGAATCTCTTCATACTTCTGTTTGTTGTTTGAAGTATTGTGTAGTTATAGTTTTTATATATAATATGCAAAATCAGTTACAAACAAATATTTTAAATTATAAAATTTTTGTGATTTTTTCTCGTGTTATCGAAATTGAAATTTTGTAATAAAGGTAATAATTTCTTAATTTCTGACTAAATACTCATATGCAACAAATGTTAAACAAATGCATTGTTCATACAAAATTTAAAAGGATTGGAAGCAAAAAAAAAAAAAAAAAAATGTGCATAGCATTAAAAATAATTGGTTATATTCCCGAAATTTAGAATTAAGAAAAAAAATAAATAAATAATCAAAGTTCAAATTTTTGTAAAATGTTTTGAATAATGTTTGTGGAACTTTAGAATTATATAATTTTAAAATTGAAAATTAATTCAATGAATAAAGCGTTACTAACGAAATAACAGTTAATAACACCATATTATTTATAGACGAAACTATCAAAGTTATTAAAAATAATATTACCAAAATATATCTTTTTAAATATATATATATATTCTAGTAGAATTATGACACGAAATAGTTAAAAACACTGTATTTCTATTATTAAAAAGCTTCCTTAAATTTTTCTTCAAAATAATAATAATAATAATAATAATAATAATAATAATAATAATTAAAAATAAAATAAAATAAAATAAATAAATAAATTTAACACTGGAATATAAACTTCTGAAAAACTGAAAATGTTTATATATAAATTGAATTTCATTTGTTGATTAAATACTCATAATACTTAAAGAATGGTTAATGACATATTCAAATAAATAAATTATCTACCATTAAAAAGGGAATTATTTATGCTAATGGTAGCAGCTATCAAGACCAGTCTTTTTATGCGTCGTTAAAGTTCTTATTTTAAGTGATATTTTCAAGTGATTGATAGCATCGAATGAGTTTTGAGAACAAAAAAGAATTTCCTTTATTTTTCTCAAAGAAAAAATAATGATAGAAAATTAATTCAATGAATAAAGCGTTAATAACGTAATAAATATTCAATAAAATAATTTGAAATATATTTATATATTTATTTATTTACTTAAAAAGAATTATTTTAAAGTAATCTAAAAAAGAATTATTTCAAAGTAACAGTTTTAGCTACCTTAATTACAGTAGACTCTCGTATAACGCGGGGGATACGTTCCGCGGTATAGAAAATCGCGTTATAGGAGACATAAATTGAGTAGATGATTTCATTCCGCAATGAGACCAAAAGCGTCGGTTGTTGGCATAGTAACGGAGCAATCCTTCCTTGAACAGGTTGAAAGGAGAAAAAATGTCGTCGCGTGCTTCCTTTATTTCACGCGTTATACGAGACTTTTTGTCGCGTTGTATGAGTAACAGTCGCAGATTTTTCGTCGCGTTATACGAAATCGCGTTTTGTGGGGGTGCGTTGTACGAGATTCTACTGTACATATATTTTAAATCTCTCTCTCTCTATATATATAAACAATTTCATTGAATTCGCTTAAAACCTCGTTTCGGGTTCCCGCTACCAGCTTCTTCCCCACTTGCGCTATATCGTTTCCGAGTCCTTACTGCTTGCATTTGCGTCTTAACCGAATATTTCAAATTTAGGTGCTAAATCAAAGATAAGTGGCTCTGCTATTGTTAAAGCAATACGCTTTTCACACAAATATTTTTCAGATGAAGTATCATATTCACTCTATAACGACAGGTAACAGCACTATATTATCTTACATTTGAAAATGTTTAATTAATTAAAAAAATAAATAAATAAATAAGAATTTTGAAAATCGAGATTCGGAGAGCATTAGGAGAGGTCAATATGAAGATCCACGCAGAATCCTGTACTCTGCGATCAGTCGTTTGCCTGAAAAACGAGCAACACACCTCTAAGTTTAACTGTTTTTTTCTTTTTTTAATCACTTTCTCGTTTTCCTTGCGGATAGGATAGTGTGAAGATACTGAAAGATTTTCATTTATAAAACGTCATATTAGTATTAATCATCTGCTAAAAGTAACATATTTGCTCTTGGAGGATCGAACGCACTACGTTCGCGTTGTTGGCCTAACGCTCTAATCATCTAAACTAATGGGCCACGTGTAGGCACTTTACTTTTATATTTCTATGTCTAGAGATAATTATTTAAAAAAATTACAGATTTAATTAATTAAAAAAATAATGAAAATTTCGGAAATAGCCCAGGTAGCACATAACATTCCTATAGCGTTGCAAATAAGTCTGAACAGTGAAAAATTAGTTATAACAACGTTCAAACAACGTTATGTGCTATTGGGGAGGGCTTCGAAGTGCATCAGGAGGGGACATTACGGATCTTCATGCAAAATTCTGTAGCTCTGCGATCAGCCGTTTCTTTTAAAACGACGGATACAGACACACATCTTATTTTGTTATATTTAAAGAGGATTAGAAAACAAAAAGAGTAAAAAATATTTTTCTTACCAAACAACAGTTTATTCTTTTATGAAATGTACCGATATTTGTTGGCAAATTTTTGTTTTTAAATTGAAAGTAATGAAGCAAAGGATAATAAGTAAAAGCTCTTGAAATAACATTTTAACGTTGTGTATACTGTGAAATTTATGCAAGTATTACTGTCTTTCAATTTGTATCCCTTTAAGACAGGGAACATTTTTACCTTAAAGCATTACATTCTTCTGTTTTTGGAAACTGGTGGAATAATATGGACTATAGCCAACATTTGTTGATTGCAAATTGTACTTTACACTTTCTGCTAATTAGCTCGATCGTTTTTTTTTCCTGATTTATTAAATATGACTTCCAGATGCAAAAATGTGAGTGGATGTCGTGGATGTCTAACACGTACAATTGTACGTTTTCGGTCGGAAAGGGATTTATGAACATGTCAGCGATAACGTAATGCAATTCTCATCATTTGAAACTAGGCAAGAATTTACATTTAATTTTTAAAATATTTTTGAAATAGACCAAAGCTGTGTACGTGAAATATTAAACACACATTTTTCAAGCTATATTTATTATTTATGTAGTTTTTATGTAATCTTACAGGAACTCAATTGCATGTCTTCAATTTTAATAAAATCACCTATTTCTAAGTTTATTCCAACTTTAAGAAAATGTAATGTAATAATGAAAATACAATTTGATGCATCTGTCGATATGTTTAGTAGAATCAGATATCAAATGTACAGGGATGTTTTGTCATTTACAATTAGTAACGTGAAACCAGAAAACTTGTTTAAATTTACTTCCCATACAGCACAGAATGTTTTAGTTATGTTGCAAAAAGCTTACAATCATTCAAAAATGTAACACATTTATGTATGCTCTCTGATACCGTTTTGAAACATTCGACCTTTTTCTATTTTCTATGTATTAAGTGATTGTAACGTTTCTGGTATGTATCTGATTTTTTGTTATAAAATTATTACGTGCTGTTGGGGTTTTTATTGCAGTTTACAAAAATCAATCTTAAAAATTACATAAATTATGTCTAGGGTAAAATTCCTGTGTTCGTTTTTTTAATTCAAAGCAACAGCTATAATTAAACTACTTTTTGACGCCAACTGTTTGTAATTTAAGACCCACTTTTCTAGCAAAATTACTTAGAAAGAGAAATTCAGAAAAAAGGAGTTCAACACATAGTATGACACTCTGTTTTTTTATTTTGTTCATTGTTTTTTCATGTATTTTAGTAGAGTAAAAACGGCACATAGTAAAATAGCTTATCACACCTTTCTCATTTAAAAACTGATGATATCAGTGGTAAATATACTTGAGATGGTCCGTTAGAGGATTAAGGATCCATTATATCGAAAATGTTCAAAATCGAATTTCTGAAAAGAGGACAAAGGTACTTATAACGATCGAATGCATGTATAGCTCACTTAATTTTCATTTAATTGCACTGGGCACTCCATAAAGCGGTTTTTGTTTAAAAGGGGTTTAAAAGAATTTTGTTACCGTGCACGTGGATACTTATTTCAAGATCTTGTGTCTTAATTTAACTTTAAATATTTTTTAATAAATTAGATTACATATTAAATGTCTCAAAGACAGGAGTTTTGTGAAAAGGTTGATACTTTGAACAATTTTTCTTTTTTGAAATTGTTGAAATATTTTTAACTTAACTTCCCGAAAGTTCTTTAAAATACTACCTTATTAAAATTTCATTAATTAAAATGACGTTGTGATATGCATATTTTTTATTACTTAGGTCATTATTGTTTTAAAATTATTAGAAAAGGAAATTCAGCCTTTTTGCCTTTTTTGAAATAATGTGTTAAATAAAGGGCTAAAATTACTTGTCAAAAAATATTTTCGTCCAAAATATGTATTGGATTTATTTCAAAATATCAAATGCTGTGTTGTCATAAAAGAAATTCCGATATGTTAGTTCTTATTTGCCTATCAGTAAGGCTTGGCGCTGTTTCGAGTTATCGAGAAATATCGATTTAATGTGTATCTCACTAAATAGATTTAAGTTTACGAGGATTCTTGAAAATATCGTTTCATCTATATATCTAAACCGATGTAAGCTTACATCGATTTTTTCAAACACTAATTTTATATCTAAATCGAATCAACTTTCACTTGTTTTAATATACACTCATTGACATTAGTGCATGCCTGATATCCAAACAAACTTCAATTTATAGGAAAATGGACATTGGTTTAGCTTTGATGTCGATGTTCTAACATGAAATGACTTATCTTTCGATATCATTTGTAGGTGTTCAGTCACGTCATTGTATAGTTGCGGCTTTCGATTTTTTACATTATTTTTAATAATTCTATTTTATGTCCTTTCGGTAAAAATTTTGAAATAAATTTTAAACTTCCGATGAACTAAAGACTTGAAACTTTACGCAAACCTTAGAAATGGATGATAATACAATGTTAAATTCACTTTTTTACACACACATAGATGAAAAGAAGGTCTAACCAGAGTGGAGTCCAGTGTCTCGGAATGTTACAGTCCGATCTCCTTATGTGTAATTTTAAATTTGGAGTCGGCTGGGTATTAGCATTACAAAAAATGCACCCATGGAAGGGGGGGGCGGTCTGCCTGCCTGCCTTATCTTGGAAAATTATGATTAGCTATTTCAAAAATTTTAAATTTGGATTCGTCTGTGTGCTGCATAAAAAAAGACTATCGGAAGGGAAGGGTCTAACACTCCACATGGTTCGCAATATCTACAGTTTGATCTTTAGGAAATTTTAAATTTGTACTCTGTTAAGTGACTGCAGGACTGCATCGTTGGAGACAGAAGGTATTGGTTCCCCTCACGGTGAATTACCTCGGAAAGTACAACGTCTAAAAATTTTTTAATTTAGAACTCGGTTGGTTTACGAAATTTTAATTTTGGACTAAGTTGGGTGTTGGTAGGTAAAAGACTGCATTGTTGGAGAGGGTGGGTCTTACCCTCATAGAGTGAACCGTATCTCGAAATGTTATGGTTTGATACTTACGAAATATTAAATTTGGAGTTAATTAGATGATACATAATGATGATTGTACTATGGTAAAGGTAGGGTTTGATCCACGTGAGGCCCAAAACCTTGGAAATTTATTGTCAGATTGTTATAAAACTTTAAATTTTGACATATTTTGGAGTTGGCATGAGGGAAACTGCAGCGTTTGGAAAGAAGGGAATTGAATAATAGTAGAAAAATAGAGGGAATTAATTAAAATGAAAAACTTGGAACGGATGAAGTAAATCATTGATGCATTATTTGTTTACCTTAGTAACTAAAATTTCTATTGTTCTGGAAATGATGTGTATTCTTGTGTGAGTTTTCTTATTGAGAGCGGCTTGATACACTTCTTACTCTTCTTATACTTATTAAATGCATACGCCCCACGTTTTATGTTTCAATTTTTAGAAGCATGTTCGTAGCTACCTAAAAAAAAATTTCACATTCACACATTTTCAGGGCAATCTTTATGGCGCTAAATGAAATTATTTTATAATTATTTTATACTTTTTAGTCTGTTTTAGAAACGTGGCATATTATTAAATTATTATTATTTATTTAAACAATTATGGATCTTTTAAGTAGTAAGTGAATATCAGAAGTGAAGATTTGTTCCGATTTCGGTATTTTACGGGAACGATTTCTTTCAATAATTTCCAATAATTTTATTGAATCAAAAATACGAGATGTGGCTGTTAAACAACGAGACTATTGCTGCCACAGATTAACTACATATGCGCCAAATCCAAACGACCGACAGCTGTGCAGCATAAAGATTGCAGCGACTCCCGTGTTTGTAGAGAAATCATTCTGGCCGTAACCTTCGTTTGTGTAAGAGGTGTTTGTTTCGTTTTGCCGAAAACATGATAAGTGTAAAAGTAGAGCAACGAATTGTCGTAAAACTTGGTAAAATCGCTAGTGAAACTTGTAGTTTATTAAAGCAAGTTTATGGCAATGAATGTTTATCACGAGCGCAAGTTTTTCAGTGGTTCAAGCATTTCCAAAATGGCCGAGAAGCCGTTGGAGATGATGACCGCCCGGGTTACCCTTCCACGTCCAAAACGGATGAAAATATCGAAAAAATTGCTAATCTGGTTCGATCTGACTATCATTACTATTTTGAGGTGCTTGCTCTACTCCGTGAAAGAGTAAGGAAAAAACGACCCGAATTGTGGTAGAGCAAGACATAGGTTCCCCATCAAGACAACGCGCCGGATCACACTGCATGGTCTGTCAAGACGTTTCTAGCCAAGTACAACATCCCAGTTTTAGACCATCCGCCTTATTCGCCTGACCAGGCCCCGTGTGACTTATCTGTTCCCCAAAGTCAAATCTGAATTAAAAGGAACAAGATTTGAGCCAGTTCAAGCTGTGAAATAAAAAGTGGCACACCTCATGCAGGAGCTCACAGAACAAGACTTCCAGCACTGTTTCGAACAATGGAATGGAGCGTTGTAGGGATAGAGTAGGGGTGTATATTGAAGGTGATAATAACTAAATATGTATAAATTTAAAACAAAATGTTTTACAGCAATAGTCTCATTATTTAATAGCCACACCTCGTATATATATATATAAAACTTTTTACAAAGTATTTTTTTTAATACCACATAACATTATATGTATTAAAGTAAAAACCTTTCTTAAATGTTACTATAAATTATATATATATATTTATTTATTTATAAATATATATCTTTCCATCGTGATAGAAATCTGGTTATATATCGATCGACCTGTAAGATTTTCAACACCACCCACTCTACCGATTAAGTCAACTAATTAAAATAACAATTTAGGTATAGTTATTTAAAAACATGCGCTTAAGATTGTGAAGATTTAAAATAACAGAAGATGTACAATTATTGTTACAGTGACGAATTTCCGAAATTTTCGAATGATAACCCTCATTTTTTAACTGCATAGCAATTTTAAGAATAAAAAAAAAATATGACGTTACCGAAGTGAAAAGCAACGGTTTAAAACACAATGAAAAATTGAGTAATCAGCACGAAAATCTGAGAATGGAAAAATTTACAACAAAATAATTAAAAGAATTAAAAATCGAAATCGAAAACCTACATTTTATCACTGAAACATGGTCCTCACGTTTGAAAAGACCATATTTTTTACAAAGTTTCATTTTGCGCACCCTAAGAATCTATGACATTTTCCATGTGGTAATTCTTGGAGATTCATGTTTTGTCCATAATTACTTCGAGCAACCAAATTTCATTTTCTGAATTTTGCAACTCTCCTATAAAGTCTCCCTACATTATATTATGTATTATATTATATTACGTATCCTTACATTGTATTATGTATTATAATTTATGTTACATTATTTTACACGTGTTATACAATTACATGTAGGCAACACATCATCGCTTCTGAAAGAAACGTTGTTAAAAAAGTAATATCCGATTTTTTTTTTTTTTTTTGTCTACAATTTCTGTGTTCCTTTCTGTTTCATTAAAATTAGGTTTTAGTGTACTGAATCTTAAAATACAGTGATCGAAATACTTAAACTTGATTCGGAGACATACCATTTCAATTTTGATCCTCCACGGAGGGGATGGCTCCCTCACTTTGGTGACAACCAGAGGTAAATCTTAGTAACGATACGAAAGGAAGAAAAATTTAACATTTTAAAACTCTATAAAATTAAAAAAAAATGAAATTGCTTTGCACACATGCATAAGTACTTTCGGGACTTTTTTTAATAAAAAATAAATAAATAAACAAAAATAAAATAAAATAAAATAAATAAATAAATAAAAACCTCGCAATTTTTATATTTTTTAAGCATTTTTTATGATTTAGTAAGAAACAAAAATGTATGCACATTGTAATTATAACTAAATATTATAATCAGCGTCTATAACATAATCTACAGTTAGCATTCATAAACCGATTGCTCAACTTTAGTAGGTGAACGAAACTAGATTTTTTTTTTTTTTTTTTTTGAGAAATAAAAAAAGAGTATTTCAATAAAAGTACACTTTGCATAATAATTTAGCAAATTTGCAGTGGCCAGTACTCTGCAACAAGAAACATGACGCAGTTAAAACGAGTGAGCTGATTGCTGCCAAATTTGTGGAGATACACTTAAATTATTGAATAAAAAATGCTCAAAAATTTGCACTATTTGCCATTTTTCATGGGAAAATGTTTAAGGAAAGTATGTGGAAGTATATTATTTACGTTGAATTTAAAATTAATAAATGTTTAAATCCTTCTTTCATTCCATATGAGTCCTTATTACCAGTACACCAAAATCGTTAAGCTTGGCGGAGACCAGGCAGGTAGGGGGGCTGTCCGAAGTTCGCTGAGTCCTTTATTACATTTATTTACGTTTCTTCTACGAAAAGTGTTCGGCAGTAGACATTTTTAAATTTATTTTTAAATATTTAATTGCCTTTCCTGAATTACCAATTTGGCAACAATCTGCTTACCAGTAACTTTTATACCTGCAGTTTAATTATATAATTATATCAGGCAATTCTAAGAAAATTTAGCGTATGAATTATTATGAAACGCATTTAATTCTTTTGAGAGAAGGCTATATTTTAAATTATTTAATGAAATACTTTGTATTTCAATATCAGGTATCGATTCAATTGATATTAAATTCCATTAAGCAAGTCAAAACACTTCTTCGTAATATATCGCAATCTCATAACTTAAGAGGTAATGGAATTAAACTCAATATTTATCAACAGAATTAAATCAGAAGATGAAAGGGTTTAATATCGGGAAGTGCAAATGCTATTCATTTTCTGATCAGAGGCCAGAGGTTTGTAGCCAGATACGCATGATGATAAAGGTCTCTGCAATCAGCTACTGCAAAGCAGATTTGCACTCTAAATTCTTAATAGAATAATGGATTTATAAAGTATGAAATATTTCGATTGTTTAGAAATGTTTTAAACTCTCTTATGCTTCGAGTGCAAGTTTCAGAATATAAATCTCTTGAAATACAGAGTATATGCTACAAATTATTCTGTTTATTGATATATTAGTCTAGAGATAATTTGTTCACTGTGTGTGAGAGACTATTCTTAATCTCCAAGAATTTTATATGTCTAATATTCAAGCACGTGGACATCTAGATATTTAGAACACTGTAAAAAGATATGCAAAATTACGGATTTTAACCGAATAATTTTACGGGAAATGACCGTTTTGGTAACTAAACCGTCAAAGCTCTTAATCGATGTCATGGAAGTATAATTTTTTACGGGCAAAGCCATTAATCTACGTAATTTGTTTAAATCTGCTACCAAACTGTATTTTTACAGTCAAATCTCTTCAAATGTAAAGTTTTAGCTTTTTAGTGACGTCATATAAGAACTATTTCATATTTGAAATTGAAAATATAATTGTATCTATATTAGTAGAGAGAATTTATTTATATTGGGTTGTTCGATAAATAATGTCGTTTTTTTTTCATGTTTTTCAATGTGAATTTATTTATATTAACAACAAACATTAATCAATGATATATTGAGCATTTTGTTGGATGACCTTTTGCCATCTTTCGGTAAGTTGAAAAATTCCACGTTCGAAGAACTCTTGGTTTCTAGAAGCGAAGGTTTTAAAAAATGACATTATTTATCGAACAACCCAATACATTCATACAAAAATCGATTGATGAGCTATTGTTTTTGCATGCTTGTCACAACGTAAAATTACGGGGGAATTCATCATTTATGATTAAAATGTTCTTTTACTGGCTTTGCTTGGAATCTCTGCTGCCGGCCGTTATCTGCAATCTCGTTGGGATTTTTTGTACTCTGAATAACCATTAAATAAAACATGTTTTAAAGTAATATTAATTAACTTAATATTACTTAACAAATTAATATTAATTAAATTAATTAGCATTTTTGAATAATTTCAAAATAAAACTTTTTAAAACAAAATACTAATTTTGATAAATCAACTGACTTCAATTAAAAAAAAACCTTTTTTATACTCTATCAATGATTTTTTTTTTAATTTTTTTATTATTATAATGTTCCTGTATATTAACTGGCTAATTTAAACTCAATGAAGTTCTTGAAGCAAAATTTAGCTTTTTTTTCACCATTTGTTTTATTTAACCCTTTTAAAATTTGTATATATATTATCACTGTTTATAAATATTAACAGGGAAGTATTCTAAATTACCTCTTTGTCATTTATGTACCACTGAAGCTCAGCTGGCGGTTGTGATTTTGATGCCGTGCAATTTACGTCTACTATTTCACCTACTTGGTATTCTTTTTTACCACCAGATATCACAGGTCCATCGTCCCTAGATTCTGAAAAATTAAAAGAAAAATATATATCTTTATTTTGAAACGTTTATTTATTTATTTATCTATTTATTTATTTTGCCTTAAATTTTAGAAATTTTTTCTGCATAAAATAGTATTTTTAATGCTATGAACTATATAATTTTTAGTTATTGTTAAAAATTATATATCTATAAGAGATTATGTATCTAAAAATTATATATGTATAAATTATATATCTATAATAGAACTGTGAAAATAAAGTATCCTTTGCTGCCAGAAATTTTCTGCAATTTGAGAAAAAAGTCGCAAATTACGGAAACATTACGTTGACAAAACGTCTTTTTCTATCGATATAGAAAATTTCTGGCAGAAAAAAGGATTTTTTTTTTTTTTTTTTTTTTTTTTTTTTTTTTTTTTTACAGTGTATGCTTTTATTTTTTATTTCACAATTTTCGAAATAAAAGCATATAATGAATTGTTACGCCGCTGATAATGTATTACCTTTTAACATATTTACACTACACTGTGAAAAATATGTCCCATTTGCTGCCAAAAATTCTGTGTAATTTGAGGAAATACACGTAATTTACGAAAAAATTACATTGTCAGAACACATTTTCTCAAATTACAGAGAATTTCTGGCAGCAAATAGGACATATTTTTTAAGTATAGAAAAATCTGGTCGTGTCTTATAGATGCAGCGCAATATATAAAATTTCTACCTTAACGAAATGAATATAGATTAATGAAACATTTTTATAGTAAAAGTATATACACTATTAAAAATTTGTTCTAAGTTGAACCAAAATATGACACTGCAGTAACTGCAGCCATGAGATGGTGAAACCATTTACCATGATTTGGTACTTGATTCTACAAGAGCTTGGTACTATAGCTCTTTTAACCATAATATAGGGTATCTTTTACCATGATTTAGTGCTTTTTTCAACAAGATTATCAAATCATTGTAAAAAGTTTCACCATCGCTTGCTTGAAGTACCAAGATTTTGTTCAGTCTAGCATATTGCAGCTACCATAGTATCAAATTTTGGTTCAGCCATGAACTGAAATTTTTAACAGCACTGTTAAAAAAATGCAACTTTGCTTCCTGAAATTCTCTGTAATTACAGAAAAATACGTTTTGTCAACGTAATTTACGACTTTTTTTCTCAAATTACAGAGAATTTTTGGCAGCAAAGTTGCATTTTTTAACAGTGAGTGTAAATCAGTTAAATAGACTCGAATGCTTTGAAAACCAGAATTTTATGCCTTTGTAAGTTAAAACTTCTAAATTGTGATGTCTGCAAAAATAATAAACGTATGGTGTATAAATATTTAACAAAATATGTAATAAATCTTAATGATCTCGAGTTATTATTATTATTTTTTTCATAACGCGTAAGGTTACCTAAATATATTGATGCAGATCAACGTGTTTTATTACCCTATATTCCATATCCTAACCATTTCTTAGTAATATGCTCTGGACAGTGTTTTCCATTTGATATTACCTGGATTTTCTTTTAACTTAAATTTAATTTAAAATGAAGCATACCTTTCATACTTGTAGAATCAGACATTCTTCGCTTCGTTGGCCATTATACATAAATGAATTTATAAAAATTTAATTATTGAAATTCATATCACATAAATATATATACATATATATTTTTTGAAATCGCTGAAAATCTCATTTTGAAAAATTACTTAAAATTTTGAAGTTAAAATTTCCATTACCTATTCCTCTGCCGTCGACTGTATTTTACATCAGACAGTTGGCACTGCTGTAGCTGAATATTTCACTAGCAGGGCATTGTGCCGCTTATTTGTACTCATTTTGGGTTTTAAATTGATATATTTTAAACTAATTTAAATAAGTTAATTTAAATGGTCAAAGCGGAATATCTGTGTAATTTTACTTCTTTTGGTACCTTCTGCGTTATTTTTGTGTTCCAGGTTTTGTGATTAGGTAGTCAGACATGCATATAACCGTATTTTAATGGTATATTACTTAGAAATGGGTTTTTATCAAAGTCAATTGCACTTTTTGTTTTCTATTTTAAAAAAATTGGATAGCATTAAGTTGATCATTCAAAGTTTAAAAAATGTTAACTACGGTTGTGTAAAAGAATACACTCAGAAACACACACAAGTATTTGCTTAATAATAATAATAAAATGTTTGTATAATGTTCAAGTATCAAATAAATCATGTTATTATTTCATCAGAAACTTTTAAATATGACGCCATTATTTCTTTTTCCTTCCAATACCTCTGAACTTCACTGACCAAAAAAACAAGATTAGAGCACAGATGGAGATGTGTGGCAGCTATGATTTGATCTTATCCGCACAATGAAGAGAAAGAGGAATGCATCAGTTTGCGTAAGTGCAAACGATAGCAAACATCGACATCCTGTACAAAGTCGAAACAGTACCACATCTGCACCTCAGGGATATTCTGAAATTCCTAGAATTATTTTCTCTGATTTCCGTTCACCAAATGACCTATGGTTAGTACACAAAGTCACGCGGTGTTGTTTGTTTGCTTAGACCTAAAAACACACCTTTTCTTTGTCGAGAGTTCTACTGAAAAAAAGGATTTTGAAGGCCTCTGGAGGATCTTTGCGACTTCCTTTGTCAGAAAGTGCTCAGCCAGGTTTCCAAGGATTCCACAATAAGCAAGATCTACTAAAAAGAGGAGAAATTGATTTTGATAGATTTCTTCATACAAAAATTCGAATATTATCTGTATATTGTTTATTCACGAGAGATTTTAAAGCAGATGGGAGTCGGATAAGATAAGATCTCTGTGGTAATGAGGATGAGTGGATAGTCAGTCGCTTTAATGTGATGCAAATAGCCTGAATTGTTTCATAATAATGTGTAGAATAAGCCTACAGATGGAAGTGTGAAAAGAAAAAAGCTCACAACCGACTCCGACCTCTCTTCTACATGGTTTTCATCGACAAATATAAAACCGTCTATATTACCATGTAACCATGTATCACTAGTGTATCTGTTTTCAATTACTGATAAACAATGGCCCGAACGCTTTGTCCACTCATACGTCTATCAAGTCCTAAACAGTGCCAGATGACCTTAAAACTCTCTATTATATTAAAGACAAAAAGGCCCACAGATGATTGGAGAATGTGATGAACATCTAAATGAATGGCAGTGGAATGTATATACTGATTAGCCCTATTTATTAAGAACAAATATTACAATGATAAATTGCTAAAAGAAAATGTTTATGGCAGTAAAATTTAAAAATTGTGTTCGTTGGACAGTTACTATTTTTATTATTATTTTACTCTAATTCACTTTTATCGATCTATTTATTTATTTATTAAAAAAAATAATGACTAAAAATTAAAATAAATATATTTTGCCAAGAAATTTAATTTTCTTTCCTAATATGTATATATATATATATATATATAAATTAATTCTTTGTTGTGATTGTATGTTTTATTCATCTTATATAAACAACACTGCATAGTTTTTAAATGAAATTGTAAATTTCGAAATATTTGCCCATAGTTCCCTTTCTGTACTGATAAGTATAAAGGATTTAAGTTCAAAAATGTCGATTTTGAGTTAAGTACATAGTCAGACTCAGAAACAAATTCTTAATCGATTGGTATAAAGGATTTAAGTCCATGCCATTTAGACTTTGAGAAAATTCATTGGAAAAAAAGATTCAAGTCAGAAATTTAGCATTAATGTTTGGTATAAAAGATTAAGTCCTGCAGGCATTTTTTTCAAAACGGTATAAATATGTTAAAAATAAACAAACTTCAAAATTAAATGTATGTATTAGTTCCCCATAATACTATAGGTATGGAGAACTTAGGTAATCGTGAAAAATTTCGACCTCGGTTTTTTGACTTTTTTATACGTTTTCAGGTGTGAGGAATCCGAAAATGACAAAATTTGTATGGTGTCTGTCTGTAGGGTGTCTGTTAGTGGGTCAGTGTGTTAGTACGTTAGTTTGTTAGTCTGTTAACACGATATCTCACGAACAAATGATCGCAGAGAGCTCAGATCAGTTTCAAAATATTACTTTCGATACTGGCAAGAACCCTATTCGTTTGCAACATTCGAACTAAAAAACTTCGTAAGTTATGAGAAATTTACGAATTTCATAACATGGGAGAATAGGACAAAAATTCACTTAAACGTGCATTAAATGGAAATGTTTTACTGTGAAAATGTCAAACCAGTTTTAAAATATCGGTTTTGATGCCGGAATGAACATCAGTAACTATAAATATGCTACTTTGAAAATTTCGCAAGTTACTGGAAATTTACGAATTTCTTAACATGGCAGTATAGGGCAAAATTTCATATAAACGTCAATTTTGAGAGATATTTTCATCGTAAAGATGTGAAACTGCTTTTAAAATATTATTTAGGACACTGGCATTAATATTAAAGACTATGAATTTTCGAATATTAAAATTTCGTAAGTTATTGGAAATTTACGAATTTCTTAACATGGCAGAATAGAGGAAAATCTCACATAAACGTCAATTTTGAGGGATATTTTCATCGTAAAGATGTCAAACCCCTTTCGAAATATTATTTATGATAGTGGCATGAATATTATAGACTATGATTTTTTCAATTTAAAAAATTCGTAAGTTATTTGGAATTTACGCTTTACTTAACATGTCAGAGTATGGCAAAATTAAGCATAAACTTCCATTTTGAGGATCATAAATACATTAGACAACTTCAAAATTACATTTATGATATTTGTTTGAACATGATTGAATACAAATATTCTAATAGGAAATTTTCGTAAATTGTTCGTAATTTACGATTTTATCAACATATCGAAATTGAAAATTTTTCATAAAAATATTAATTTTGAGGATTATTGAATTGGAAACAGTAGCATGGAAAGTAAACAACGGAATCGACCCTGATAAAATAAATTAATAGATTAGAATAAGATAAATATATCGAAGTGAACGGTGGATAGCCTATTAGGCGGGGATTTCGTTCTGTCACTGTATCAAGCTTTGGTCATATTCATTTCTTTTAACATGATTATAATATGTCTCGCACTAGAAATTTATGAGAACATAAATATGATGGGGATCTGAGCAGAGTCCACCTATGCCGACTAGTTTTTTTCACAAAATAGTATATTATGATAATATCCTGGTTAAAACGGTATTGAACGGATAAGTTTTTATACAGCATTTTTTGAACTGTATTTTTCGTCTACCAAAAAATCAAGAATATGGACTTAAATTCTATATACTTATCATTACAGATTTCTTAAGGGGAAACACCACTATAAAGGCCTAGAAAGCGTTTTTATGAGAATTTGTTTTTGGAAGGAAAAGTGGGAGATAGAGAAATAATAGTTATGAGCGTATAATTAAATATATTACAAAAAAAAAAAAAAAAAAAAAAAAGAAAAGAAAAAGAAAAAAAAAAAGACGGATATTTTTTTTTTTTTTTTTTAAGTAATTATAATTTGTAGGAACTTTTTAAAATAAAGCATATTTATTTAAATATATCTTGTATCTCATAACACATGATTTTATTTAGTTACTGTAGGATTTATATGATTTTAAAATATAATTTATTCGTCGGGATAAAACATACGATATTCTCAAGTTTAATTTTATAGTCAAATGAAAAAACATGAAATATATGTTATTCCACCAAACATATGTATTAGTATATGACTATAAAATTGTGAAAGGTGTATATTTACATAAATATACTAATTTCAGTAAACAAAACAAAATATATATATATATATATCGATTTTTAAAATAGGTACAATTATTTTCTTAATATGAATGTTCAAATAAACAATATGTTATTTTCTTAAAATGTTAAATTTCAGAATTGTTATTGAAGGAAAACGAATTGGAAAAATAAGATATTAAAATGCTTTACCAAGAAAGATTTTGAACCTTTAAAAGATTGAACTACTTATCTTTGTTAGAAAACTTAGACACAATTGAAGAAAAAGCATTTATCATTATGGCTTTTAACTTCATAAACACCTGCTTCAGTTAAGGGCGTCGCTTAGTTAAGAGTTTTCGGGTGGGGTATAAACTGTATTAAATGACATCTATATAAATGGTTTAAAAGAAATTGGAGAAAAATGTACAGTATAATAACGAAAGGAAATATTTTCAAAGTTTTATTTATTTATTTATTTTTTTCCAAAATCTTCATTGCACTTTTTGTATATTACACGTAAAAAAGAAAATTACATTTTACACAAGGGGAAAAAATATAAATAAATAAAGGATTAGGTATGGAATGGAATGTTCAATTATTTCATGAAATTTTGAACAAAGTTTGTTTTATAATTCAAATGAATAGTTTCTTATAATCAATTGAGCTTCTATAATTCTTATTTAAATATTCAGTTAAACTTAAAAGGGCCGACTAAAGATAATGAATTTAAGAAACCGAATTAATCATGCAATTTGTAATTTGTAGACGTTCCCTAATTCACAAATTGATTTCACATTTAAAAAGGTAGACACAATAACCTATGGAATGGTATTTATCATATATTTGTACGTCAACTCCTGAAGGAAGAAAAATCCTTAGCCAGAGCGTTAATTTTTTCCTCGAGTACACAGAGAAATTTAAATATATATATATATATATCGCATTAATCTAGATTGGTCATTTAAGTGGACATTTTTAATAGTAATTGGTCATTTTTAATAATAATTTTCTGATAAGTGGTAATTTAAATGATCATTTTCAATAAATGGTCATTTTCTGAATCATCAAACTTGAAATTCAGATTTCCGAGTTATGTGTATACGACAAACAAATAACCTGAATAGACGAATTGATCGAGATTTTCTCGTCTGAAAAAATATTATGAATATGATGAGCAATATTATGAATATATTTTGTACTGAGAGAAATTTTCGCTTGATTTTCTAGAACTGGGTCATAAACCAAGATCATAGCTACTAAAACTCTTGTGTTCGCATTTTTTGCAGAGTTTTTTTAAAAATAAGTTGGACCTCGATAATATAGACAAAAGCTCTAGAATTATAATAATAGTTTCTAGAACTCGTCTTTCAAAGGGGATTAGCATTTACAAGCATGACATGGAAATATATTTTTACTAGAGCCACACTTTAGATTCTAGATGACATTTACAGAATTGTTCTCAGAGTATACATGTAATAGAGGTATATATATATATATATATATATATATATATATATATATATATATATTAAAAAAATCTGGAGTGACTCCACTCGACTTTCCGAACATTGAGTAACTAACAGTTTTGTAGATAAAATAAAGAAAGAGGAATTGCTAAACAAACAAAAGAGAGAAAACCATAATAGAGTGTTTTTTTCTCCATATATCACACGAGGTTTTATTTAACGCTACTGAACTTTGAGCCCTTAGATCATAATGATAAAGAATTTTTCGTTTTGTCCCTGTAAAAATCTATAGAGCTAGATTCACCAAAATGCTTATAGTTAGTGCAACAGTGATTTATAATATTCATACAAATTTTCAGCTCAATTGAATAAGGCGTTTAGATGCTATCGCACTTTTAAAAATTTGGTCTCATAGGCCATAATGATAAAGAATTTTTCTTTGTGTCCCTGTAAAAAAACTGTAGTGCTAGATTCACCAAAATCTATACAGTTGGTGCAAATGCGACCTATAACATGTGTACAATTTTTTTGCTCAGATTAATAAGGCGTTTAGACGCTATCACACTTTTAAAAATTTGGCCCCATTGGCCTTAATGATAAAGAATTTTTCTTTGTGTCCCTGTAAAAAAACTATAAGTGCTAGATTCTCCAAAATCTATACAGATTGAGTATCTGTGACCTATAATATGGGTATAAAATTTTTGCTCAATTGAATAAGGCGTTTAGATGCTATCGCACTTTTAAGATTTTGGTCCCATAGGCCATAATGATAAAGAATTTTTCTTTGTGTCCCTGTAAAAAAACTATAAGTGCTAGATTCACCAAAATCTATAGGGTTCGTACTATGGTGACTTACAATATACGTACCAACTTTCAGGTTAATCGAACAAAGCCTTTAGACGCTAGCGTGTTCACAAACATACACACATACACACATACACACATACACACATACACACACACATACATACATCATCGTAAAAATAGTGAAAACGGACTCAGGGGACCTCAAAACGTATAGAAACATCAAAATCTCGAATTCGGATTTTTGACATGATTACAATACTTTCCTCACTATAGTGTTCGGAAAGTAAAAATAATGATAAATTTTTGAAAATGATTTTAGTCACTATCATTATATACTAAAACGACATTATTACTAACTGTTATCAAAGAAAACATTTAGAAAAAAAAAGGTAAGTATACATAAATCTCAAAAATATATCACTCATATTGAGCTGTTTATATTATAGATCTTCTTACGTGCAAAAAATTTACAGCTTGCAATACGTGCGTATGTTACGTAGATTAAACTGTGCCTTATAACTATACGCACAGAAAATTTACTGTTTTTTTTTTCTAATTTTTTATTTATTTAATTTGCAAACATAGCTTTTGTAATCTCCGTCAAAAAAGGTCAAGTTAATCAGTTTGAAGACAATATTTGTCTCTGTGTCTGTTCGCACCACTGCAACTCCCAAACGAATAGCCCTAATTCTATGCGGTTTTCCTTTTCAGTGCACTGATTTAAACACGATTTTTTTTTAATCTATTTTAAATGAAAATCCATTTGATATATTTTTTATAAGTAATTAAAACGTGTATTTTCCGGTCACTTTCGATAAATATTTGATTTTTTTCGAAATCGGAATATACCAGTTTCCAAATAATGTTAGTTAAATTTCGTGAGTTGCAAATCTTGCAATTTTTAAATAATGTCAAATTATAAATATATATATTTCTTTTTTCTTTTTTTTTTTTTTTTTGTCTTTTTTTTTTGCTTAAAGATATAAAATATATAAGTTTTTTTTTTCTCTTTTATCGTAAATTTTAAACAGATTTTTACAGAAGTTAAAAAGTGGCTGTACATAGTGCTTACATGTTATATTATACTGTGATTTCGAGTAAAAATTATCGATTTTTTACAGATCTTTTTTAATTACGTAAAATTATTATTAGGTATTTATGACCACCTTTTTTTTTTTTTTATTTCTTTTTATTTATTTATTTATTTTTTTTTTTTAAACGAAAATTTTAACGAGCGATTGATGTATTAAATTCAAACTAATATTATACGAGAATTTTATTATTGCATAAAAGATCTTTAATTGTCAAACAGCAGTTTTTTAACCGTTTTCGGAAAGTAATAATAATAATAATAATAATAAAATTTGGCAAAAAAATAGTACTTACCAGTTCATAATAAAACAAATTGCCTAACTTCTATGGAAATAACAGATTTTCAAATTTAAAAAATATTAAACAAATTAAATAATATTAAATTAATTTGAAGATAAACCAAGTGTTGACGTTTTGTAACCAGGCATTTAATGTTTTTACAACTGAAAATTAGGATTGTTATATAAAATTAATATTTAATTAAAATATAGGTCGGGGGATTTTATAAAACTAGATTTACACTTATGTAGTATAAGTCAAATAATATTAAATTTTATATATATTTTTATACAAAATAAAATATATCATGAAGCAAATATACATTTTTCAGTAAAAAAAATAAAAAAAAATTCACCCATATCAGAAGATGTATTCTCATCTGGGTGATGCTTTGTTGTATTGTTGGATATGGTTATCTCCTCGCTTCTTAATGTGTGAGCTTGAGATATTATAGCCTCGCACTGGAGTTTCATTTTACCTTCGAAAAAATGTTCTGGTTGAGCGTAGAATCGTAGTGTTAGCACTGATGTGAACAAACCTTCCGGACTTTCGTTGCTTGAGTGATGAATTAAATAGTGCTCTCGAGCCTGTATATAAAATAAGAATGAATGTATAATTTTTGAGAAAAGAGAGAAAATTATTATTTCATATACTTTCAATATTACATAATACTATTACAAGACATAGTCTAACTCAATACGCTAAAAATTATCGGAGGTAGACGGAATATTGGAGATACATGAATATACACATGATGTTGCCGATTTCGTCCCACTCATTAAATTTAAAACGGTGATAGTGGACGTCAAGAGAATGATACATTACAGTATAACACAATATCACAAACCTCCTTTAGTAGGAGAAAATTGCAAAACTAAAGTGGCTAAGTTAACACGAGAATTAGAATGATTGCGGTCCAGAAAAATAAATATCCTCATACATAATTTTCCGTTTGATTAGGGGAAATAAAAGCATAGAATAAGTATTCATTAGTAAGCATTGCAGAATTCATGAGCATTACAGTTTATTTAAAAGCATCTCAGCTTAGTGGAGTTCGTACGCTGGATGCTTGATGCCATGAAGAATGAATAATAGTTTCCCGTAAATATTTTATTCACAGATTATTTGCGTTACGAGATAGCGCGCGGTCAATAAAAACTAAACGTATATATGGTCATCTTAATATTTCCACAGTACAGTCTCGTCGAATGTGCAGAATAGACTTAGCAATAATGTTTAGGTACGGATTTTCAGAGGTCATCAGTTTAGACTTTACCTTCTGCTCGAACCCTCATTAACGCAAGGTTCCTTGTTTTCCAACAGTACATCCACACAGATTTGCTCCAAGGAAAAACGAACATTGTGTACCAGAGCATGTGACTCAAGTAATGCCCATGAGGCTCATGCACAGCACATTTTTGGACGTAATACCTGCAATATAAAAAATACCTGGAGGTAGATTGGACACGGCGGATCTGTTAGTAGGTCTCTACGCTCCCTGATCCTCAGTCCCTTTGAATTCTTCATCTGGACTCAACTGATATCTCTTGTTTTTCAGATGTGTATATATATATATATGTATATATATATATATATATATATATATATATATATATATATATATATATATATATATATATATATATATACAGAGGTGGACATAATTATAAGACACCTATCTAATTTGACAAATAGTGAAAGAAAATATTCAGAGCTTAAAAATGTTTTATCAAATACGTCAAAAAAAAATTTTTATTCTGTTATCATATATAATTATTTTATAATAATGATATTTTCATAAAATTTAATGAAAAATCTTTAAAACGCAATGGACAAAATTATAAGACACCAACAGTTTTTTCCAAATACAGTGGTCAACATAATTAGCAGATACTAATGGCCTAAAAGAAAATCCTCTAACATGGTTATTCAATATTTGGTGGAGCCGCCATTGTTTTTTATAACATGACAAATGCGATTCGGCATCAAATCTATCAATTCTAACAAAATATCGCAAGACAGTTTTTCCCAAGCACATTTTATAGCATTCTTTAGGTTTTCGACACATATAAACTGCCTCCCATTTCGGTAAACCACACGAGCTAAGATCCCCCACAAGTTTTCAATGGGATTTAAGTCTGGGGAGCGAGAAGGCCACGGGAGAACATTGATACTTTGCTCTGAAAGCCACTTTTTTTGTTTCGTGAGATGCATGAATCGGCGCGTTATCGTGCTGGAAAGTGTAGTTTTCGCCACAAAGAAGTTCACCGTATATGGCTAGTTGATCTTTAAGAACATTCTTATACTTTTCAGAATTCATTCTTGTATGCACAAAAACAATACCCGTATTCCATTGAGCCGAAAAACCAGCCCAAGCCATTACTGAGCTTCCACGCATTTGACGGCTCATTAGTACATGAGTAGACTTCCGTAAATCATGCCAATAATATTGAAACCCGTCAGGACCATCCAGGTTAAACTTTTTTTCATCAGAAAATAACACAGAGTCCCATTTGGAGGTCAGGCCATAGTTTTTTTAGCGAAGTTTAGACGCTCCATTTTGTGCCGGCTTAGAAGCAGTGGTTTTTTCTTCAATTTTTTATATTTCACCTAGGAAGCATTATGCAACACTCTGCGAATGGTTCTCCTTGAACAATTCAGTTTCAAAGCATTTTTAATGCCTGTAGTGGTCATCTTATTCTGTGTAGCGAGCGAAAGCACTTGGCGTCTGTCTCTCGAGGACAAGCAAGGAGTACGTCCAGATATTTTAATCACTGATCTATTAATTCTTCTTTTCAAAACATTTCTAATTGCACATCTAGAGCGTTTAATAACTTTTGAAATATTATTAATTGAAGCATCAGTTCTATTTAATTTCCAAATTTCGCGAATTTCACTTTCTTTTAATTCTGTACTTCGTAACATGCTTGTAAATGCGTGAAGTCGGTTATCGTGTGCTTTAGTTAATTGCTGGCGTCATAACAGCGTGCAGAAATTGTGCATATTGCACATTATTTTCGATAAAAAAGCAGGTGTTTTAATTAAAATGTTGGGGTGTCTTATAATTTTGTCCATGGTATTTTTAACTTTTTTTTTATTAAAGTCTATAAAAATACCCTTTCTGTAAAACAATTACGTGTGATAACAGAATAAATTTATGTTTTTGACGTATCTGATAAAACATTTTTAAGCTCTGAATCTTTTCTTTCACTATTTGTCAAATTAGATAGGTCTCTTATAATTATGTGCACTACTGTATATATATATATATATATGCAATGGAAATTATCACAGCGTCGACAGACGTCTTGAGCACTCTCTGTGTGTTTGAACGTGGCCGAGGGCAATCCGAAGGCAATTTGTAATCAGTCGGTGGTGACTATACAATTTCTTTCACAGGAAACTTGAAACAATTTCTATGAAAATTTCTCATAATTTTTTTTCTGATGTTGCATTGTCTATATCCTGAGTTACAACAATTAAATATCTTTTTACTAATAAATAGAAAACATTCAGCTCTTTTTCAAATTAAAATTTTTTTATCATTCAACGTTACACCCTTCAAAACTATTTTTCGCTTTTATCTCACGAAAAAGGCTATTTATATTATGTTATATGGTACGTTTGCATCCACTTGATGCTTACTATTACGCCTGTGAACCCGCCAATTTGCACGCCTCTCGGTCTAATTTGGCAACATGCTCTATAGATTTAGACTTCTTGAACTTTTGTTACATGAAGCAGTCTAATAAATACTTTCCTGCATGTAATATTTTACTTCGTGTTACATAAATGTAACTTTTAACATATTTTAACTAAATACACTCACAAATCCAGCTTCTCAATTTGCATCTACCTATAAACAGAACATTGCTCATAAATGGCTGGGAAATTTATTAACTTTAAGAGAACTCGGGTAATTATAGTCGGTATTAGAGTGGCGACGATTAAAGTACTAAATATGTCACACTTAATGAAAAAAGGAGCTAAATATTGCAATGATTATTGACATTTCTTTCTAAAATTCATGAAAAGTCTTCATTAAAAATTTCTTTTCATATTACATCATAAATTTAATACTGTATTGTTAACTTTATGATGGAATAGTAAAAAAGGCAATAAAAATACAGATAGAGAACATAACAAAGTTTTAAAAAAAGATATTTTTAGGATATTGTGATTATTATTATAGGGAAACGGCTACAGACCATCGTGACATAACAACATTTATTTAAAACAAAAAGGGGACATCACATAAACACTTAAATTGCTGCATTTTACGAGCGGCAAACACCGTCTGTGTGTTTGACAGAACCACTCCACGTCAACTCAATAATTATACATTGGTTTACATCCAAGCGGGAGCGTCTTTCCCTCGACGACGATTAAACATCATCTGAATAAAACAGGTGCGCTTCTCGGTGCGTGCGCATACATTGAAAGGATGATACAAATAGCGACGTAGTAATATCGTCATAACTACATAGCAGTGACGTCACACAATGGAGATGATAGCCGGGAAATATAATTTCCCATATTATTATTATTTTTTTTTTTTTACGAAAAATTGCTATTTTTGAGCAATATTTATATTATTACATATACTTTCTATCTGTTCTGGAAAAATAATGAAAATAGCATAAAGACGAGAATTAGAAGTAAGATCTCTCTCTCTCTCTCTTTTTTTTTTTTTTTTTTTTTTCTTGATGTGTTGAGGCAAACAAATTTTGGTGTTGCTTTAATAGCAACTGCAAAATGACCGGACTTTTAAGTTGTATTAAAGATTATGTTAATTTTATTCTACTTTATAAGAAAATTCAAGCACTAAAATGCACAAAAAATATTTGGAATCATTAAATCTTGAATTATATTGTAATTAACAGTTTTAGATATACAGGATGTTATTCAACCAGGATATAAAACTTTCTAAAAATATATTAAACTATTACTATAAATACCAAATGAAAAACTGAGAAAAAACTCTTTACAATGCATCAGATATTAATTAATTTAAAATAACTAAATCTATGATTCAATTAGTAATCTACTTTGAACAGAAAAATAATCAAAGAAATCTTTGAAATATATTTTATTAATATCTGAAAAAGGTGCAATGGTAAGTTCACAGTAAAATATCAATACTTCCACTGTATTGTAATGACAGTGGTACATAATTTACAATAAAAATATGCATTATATATACTTCGATATTTATTGTAATTTATTTTGTGAATAATAGAATACGCGTTAAGCATTAATAAATATCTCTTAAAGGGCATCTTTAATCATCTCTTTCTACTCCGTGTATATGTTAAATCTCTACTCTAAATTCAAATTATGTAGAACCACTGATTTATTTAGACAAGTCAGGCAAAAGGTGAATTTAATTTAGTTAATTTCGTTCATCAACTTCTGTCTGCTTACAGAGACAGATTTACGAGTTTTAATGACTCTGATGACGTAATCCAGTCGCTTTTAATACATAGGTCTAAATAATTTTTGCAAAATGTTTTCGAAATAAAAGACTTCAAAATGTATATTTAAGAGTTTTTTTTTAATGTTTTTTCATGATTATGAGATATATACAATAAAAAAACAAAGCAATCTCTAAATTGTTTTACTTTTCTTGCAGAAACAAATGTATTGTGATTTTAAGAAAAGAAAGAATTGTTGTATTTCGCGTACCTTAAGAAAGTTTGGCGGATGAAAGTTGACAGCTTGTATTTGGGATCAATATAACATCTAATTGAGTAAATTTGCAAAATCAATTAAAATAATAATTTATAATAATAATAGGGTTTTTAAAGGAAAATAATATTTAAGTTCAGCTATGCGTTAATATTTAACTTTCGAGCTACTGTTCTTGCAAATGAAAATTACAGAATGTGAGAAAAATAATATTTAATTAAATTCAAGGTCAGTTTATATATATGTATATGTATATATATATATATATATATATATATATATATATATATATATATATATATATATATATATATATATATATATAAATCAATATAATACATGCTTCAGTAAATTTCTAAATTAGGTAAAAATTTAAAAATTTTAAAAGAAAATAATATTTTATAAAATTTAAGTCCAGCCTTGTGTTAACATTTTAAGCTTTCGAGTTTCTGTTTTTTGTAACTGAAAATTACAGATTTTTGTGAAATAATACTTAACACGTTGAGCGCCAATTCAGCCATTCTAGGTTCTAGATATTTTGTCATATGTCTCTGAGTACTGAAGGAATCATCTTGAAACTTTAGGAGTGTCAGAACATGTTATACTTCAAACATTTTAGTGAAAGTTTTACCCCGAAAGTAAAAGCAGTACCAATAAAAAGTTAAAACGTTGAGCACCCTGTCAGGCTTCGGTGGCTAACTGTCTCAAATATGATATAAAGCCGCGTCAACCGTCGGTGGCGGATATAAAATGAAAATATTACATTTAATGATTGAAAATTTATTAACAATTTTCTAAATTTTTATTTATTACAGAAGGAATTATTATAGAATTTTAATGGATTTTAAGAATTTGCGTGGCGTTCGACGTGTTAATTAAATTCAAGGTCAGAAGTTTTTATTTATTTTATTTATTTATTTATTTAATTATTTTTTCAAAATTAAAGAATGCAATTCAAGAAATGTCTTGAATTTCCTAAAACACTAAGGAAAATTAAATTATTATTGTAAATATTAAGGATGAATAAAGACAAAATAGTGCACTAAAAAAAATAATAAAGGAGTAAAAATACTCAAAACTGAGAAAAATTGCGTCACATTTTAGTATGTCACGTACTCAAAATAGCTCCGAAGTAAATGTATTAAAATGTTTAAAGTTCCACGTACTTATTATTGAGTATATTAACAAACTCAAAAGTTGGCATAAACCATCGTAGATTTCAATATCCCAGACATAGATTTTCAATGATGTACTCTTCCTCAAACCAGTATGAATCCGCCACGAATTACAGAAGTGATTAGATGAAATAAATTCTGTGTTTAAACTCTTTCTGTTCAATTTTGTAGAAATCATATTAGAGCTTCTTTTAGGTCAGCATATTTTTACACTGAGAAAAAAAAATGTGCCGCCTTCATCTAAAATGAATAAGTGGTCATTTTCTAAATCCCTTAACTGGAAATATATATTTCCAAGCTAGGCGAATAAGGCACGCTATAAACTGAATAGACGAAATGATTAAGAGTTTCTTGTCTACACATTTCTAGATGGTGAAACAATATTCTGAATATTCTGACTCTTATTTATTGTGAGAAATTCTCGCTTAATTTTCTAGAATTGGGTCATAAACCAAGATTATAGTTGCTGAAACTCGTCTTTTGTATCCACATTTATTTGTAGAGATTTTTAAATAACTTTGCCCTCGATAATATAAGCAAACGCTCTAGAACTCTAATAGGGGTTTCTAGAACACGCTGTCAAAGGGGACTAGAATTTATGGCATGGAACTATCTTATTTAGAGCCACAATTTAGATTCTAGATGTCAGTTACAGAATTTTTTCTCAGTGTAGTAATTACTAAAAGAACATATATAATTATTTAAAAACATGCGCTATAGCATAAATGAGGCACGCATGTTCCCTTTTTTGGAACACAATTACTTATTTCGAAATAATCATGTCCATTTACACTTTTTTAATAACTCGATTACAGTGCAACGGTCGATTACAGTCGGTTACAGTGCCACAAATCTCCATTAACGTAACAATAAATTAATCTGTGAATCAAGTGTTAACTTAAATAGAAAGTGAATTGACGTACATCTTGAAATGTGTCTTAATAATACCAGAAAAAGGTTTTTTATAAATCCGAAATAAGTTGTCAATATTTACAATTTTTTACACAATTACTGTGCATGATTTTTCTCGACAATATGTATTAAATATATTTCGATATTTATTATCATTAATTTTTTGATTTATAACATATGCGATAAACATTAATATCAATCGTTTAAAGAGTATCTTTAATCATCTCTCTCTACTCCGTGTGTATGCTAAATCTCTACTCTAAATTCAAATTATGTATAGAACCACTGATTTATTTAGATGAGTCAGGCAAAAGGTGAATTTAATTTAGTTTATTTCGTACATCAGTTTCTGTCAGCTTAACTTAATGAAATTTACGAGTTATAATGAGTTAGGTAACCGAATTCATTCTCTTTTAATATATAGCTGTAAATAAACTTTACAAAACTTCATAGAAATGAAACACATAAAAATATAGATTTTAACTTCTTTTAATTATTATTATTTAAGGATTTTTTTTTTTTTTTGGATTATTTTCCAAAGATGAAATTTCATATGGATCTTTTTACACATGCCGCGTAATTAACTTGAAAAACCAATTATTTCAAACATTTTGTAAAAGTTCTTTTTTGTGAAAGGTAAATAAACAAAAATATCTTCGAGTTACAAGCTTATAAGATGTTTTTTTTTTTTTTTTTTTTAACAAAAAATAGTTTTGGAGGGTATTTAAAGTAATTGGATCTTGAAATTAATTACGCAGCATGTCAAAAACCGCACATGAAATTTCAACTCTGGGAAATTCCTAAAATATAGCCAGTGTTTTTACCGACAATTTGTTAAATTTTTACTCTATTAAAATGAACTTTTGGCAAAAATTGCGCAATATATCTAGATTTTAATCTATGTAATAAAAAAATTTCTATCTTTCACGCATACGTAATGAACACGTTTTACATAAAAACGTTCATATTTCATGAGGTATTTAGGATTTTTGTATTCTGATTGCAATATATGATTTCAAAGGTGTTTTTTAAGTTATGTAAAAGCCGTAATAATTTTTCGTTAAAACTATATATATATTTTTTTTTCTTGAGTTTTAAAATAAATGGTTATATGTCCGTTATTTAAAATGCTATCGTTACACAAATTCATCCACATATTTTACTGGGTCTACTTCAACATATCCTAACGTTACACATCATTTACTTGATTTAACGATGCAGGGTAATTTCAAACATTATTGATTTTTCTCAATTTGTGCCGGCACCCTAATTATTTTTTTAACTTAATCTTCACTGAAAAACATCAGGAAGAGCCTTTACTTTACACATTGTGTATTTAAAATCAGTTCATCTGGACATAAACCTTTAAATAATAATAATTAAAAAATTATTTTTTTTGTAACCCTTGCTAAACTTTTGAGCAGGAGTGCATTATTTGAAACAGTGAACTATTTTAAATTTCTGTAATTTCTTAATTTAAGAGTAATCCGCAAAATTTACAAATGTTTATATTTTCTAAATATAACATCTACATATATAAACTATTGCAAGAATAACTTAATTTTATTATATTAAAACTGTATAAATATATATATATTTGTAATATCCATTTTTCCTCCTTTTAGTAAGAAAAGGACTCACACAAATTTCTCGAAACTTCCAAAAAATATAAAAACATAAATTGAATACGTAATTGGATTTAAAACAATTACCCTTTTGATAATCGATTGTAAACTTTACAAAATGTATTGAAACGGATGGTTTTGAACAACATTAAAAAGAGAGGACAATTATTGTAAAACTTGCAAAATTTGGACGCCAATTGAGATGGTTGAAATATGTAAAAGAAAATTTATAAAACTCTTATAGATATCAAAGTTATTATATAATCTGAAACGGGGAACATTTTAAATTTCTGCAGTTTCTTAATTTAAAAGTAATCCGTGAATTTTATAAATGTTCATAATTTCTAAATGTAACAGCTACATATATAAACTATTGTAAGAATAAACTAATTTTATTATAATAAAACGGCCCAAATACAGGGTGTTTATAACGTCTCTATACATTTTTGTGAAATTTTTTTAAATTCCAATTTCTTTGCAGGTGATATGAAAGAATACTGTCAATAGAGGAAAGAAACGCCATTGTTTGTGCATGTATTAACGTACCAAAAGGTGCAGGAGGACTTCACCCGCAAATTCAGAAAACAAAGCAGTTATTCAGGCCTTGTTAAACAAATTCAAGTGAACTGGTAACGTTAAAGAATAAGACCGTTCTGGGAGACCTTCGATAACGACACAAGTTGTGCAAAGCGTACAAGAAGCGATTTCGCGTAGCCCCCAGGCATCCACGATCACCAGACTTAACTCCCCTAGTTTTTTTTTTTTTTTTTGGTATGGGGCTTTGTCAAGTCCAAAATGTACCAAGTGAAACTCGCAGCATTGAACAATTAAAACAGTGAATTATGGCTATAGCAGTTGAAATTAAACCAAGAATCTTACAGAAGGTTTTCCGGAGTGTAGTAGAACGGGGGCAATTGTGCTTATACACTAATGGAGGCCACATTGAATTGTACTATTTTAGTGTTCTATTATGTTGCATTTTCATGTAAATAACTTATATTTCTGAATAAAGCCCATTTAAGCAAGAATGTACAGAGACTTTATAAACACCATGTATATATTTTTTCTAATATCATTTTTTCCCCTTTCAGTAAGGAAAGGATTCACACAAAGTTCTCGGAACATCTAGAAAATATGAATTGGAAACACGTATTGGAAATGCAATTGAGTTTGAAACAATTCCTTTTTGGTAACCGATTGCTAAATGTAATCGACTCTAAACATTATGTAATGAAATATATGTTTTTCA
Organism: Salticus scenicus; assembly: GCA_963930645.1. Lineage (NCBI taxonomy): Eukaryota > Metazoa > Arthropoda > Arachnida > Araneae > Salticidae > Salticus > Salticus scenicus. The sequence goes on from OZ005648.1 coordinate 61,052,953, forward strand.
ACAACATTGATAAGTGACGAAAATCATTGTAAAAATTACAAAATATGGACACCAATTGACATCTTTGCATTTGGGGACAAACTATTAAAAGGGGTGATTGTCCTCGAGAAATAGGGACATTTGGTTACCGTTCATATAAAACTTATACATAAACAGTTTTTCGATTTTACAATTTCAATTTTGCCTTTCAGTATATATGAAACTCTTACAACGTATTAAAATTTTGTAGCTTTTTTTCTCAAAGTAATGATTCTAACATTATCATCAAGAAAAAAATATAAATAAATAAATGAAAATATTTTTAAGAATGTTAAAATATTATAATCAAATATCATAAGAATATTATTATTGAGTAATATAGTTTATTATGGCTTATTGTACATTATTACAGATTATTTTAAATTAATAAATTATTATTCAAATATTTTCATAACATATTAAAAAATCTGGAGTGACATCCACTGGACTTTCCGAACATTAAACATTTAACGGTTGTATAAATAAATTAAATTAGGAAAATGCGCTAAATAAACAAAAAAGAAAATTATGTTTGAGTATTTTTCTATATATAACATGTTGTTTACTTTAATGCTATTTAAATTCAAATAATTTGAGCCCATAGATCATAATGATACAGAGGTTTTCGTTCTGTCCCTGTAAAAAAAAAAAAAAAAAAAAAAAAACATAAATACTACATTCTCCAAAATTCACACAGTTCGTGTGACAGTGACTTTTAACATATGCATAAATTTAGAGCTCAATATAGACGTTTAGACACTATAGCACTTTAAAAAATTTGGGCCCACAGACCATTATGATAAAGACACTTTAGTTGTGTCCCTGTAAAAATCTATAAATGCTAGGCTTTATAGAGACTTTATAAACACCCTGTATATATTTTTTCTAATATCATTTTTTCACCTTTTAGTAAGGAAAGGATTCACACAAAGTTCTCGGAACATCTAGAAAATATGAATTGGAAACACGTATTGGAAATGCAATTGAATTTGAAACAATTCCTTTTTGGTAACCGATTGCTAAATGTAATCGACTCTAAACATTATGTAATGAAATATATGTTTTTCAACAACATTGATAAGTGACGAAAATCATTGTAAAAATTACAAAATATGGACACCAATTGACATCTTTGCATTTGGGGACAAACTATTAAAAGGGGTGATTGTCCTCGAGAAATAGGGACATTTGGTTACCGTTCATATAAAACTTATACATAAACAGTTTTTCGATTTTACAATTTCAATTTTGCCTTTCAGTATATATGAAACTCTTACAACGTATTAAAATTTTGTAGCTTTTTTTCTCAAAGTAATGATTCTAACATTATCATCAAGAAAAAAATATAAATAAATAAATGAAAATATTTTTAAGAATGTTAAAATATTATAATCAAATATCATAAGAATATTATTATTGAGTAATATAGTTTATTATGGCATATTGTACATTATTACAGATTATTATAAATTAATAAATTATTATTCAAATATTTTCATAGCATATTAAAAAATCTGGAGTGACATCCACTGGACTTTCCGAACATTAAACATTTAACGGTTGTATAAATAAATTAAATTAGGAAAATGCGCTAAATAAACAAACAAGAAAATTATGTTTGAGTATTTTTCTATATATAACATGTTGTTTACTTTAATGCTATTTAAATTCAAATAATTTGAGCCCATAGATCATAATGATACAGAGGTTTTCGTTCTGTCCCTGTAAAATAAAAAAAAAAAAAAAAAAAAAAAACATAAATACTACATTCTCCAAAATTCACACAGTTCGTGTGACAGTGACTTTTAACATATGCATAAATTTACAGCTCAATATAGACGTTTAGACACTATAGCACTTTAAAAAATTTGGGCCCACAGACCATTATGATAAAGACACTTTAGTTGTGCCCCTGTAAAAATCTATAAATTCTAGGCCCACCAAAATCGATATAGTTCGTGCGACAGTGAAATATAATATGTACATAAATTTTTGGCTCAATTGAATGAGCCATCTAAACGCCATCGCATCAATTGTGTTGGTCCTGTAGTATTTTGAAATTTTATTTTTCCGACTGAGTGAAAATAATGCCTGGACCGGGAGTCGAACCCCGGATCTTTGACTTACAAGGTCAAGGCTCTACCAATTGCGCTATCCAGGCCAACAAACCGGTCGGCATTACTCACTCAGACAACCTTTAGGCAGGAAACATCTGGTCTACCATTTAGATTGCTCAACAGAAATAAGCCGCAGGTAATGGAAAACACCATTAAACAATGGGAAAGATAAAAATAAGGATACAATCGGAAAAATAAAATTTCAAAATATGATTTTCTTCCAATCAGTTGATTGTGTGATTTTAATAAAAATTGGTCCTGTAGTAGCCTATAATATATGTACCAACTTTCAATTCATTTGAACAAAGCGTTTAGACGCTATCGTGTTCATTGATATATATACACACACATGGACATACATGCATCACCGTAAAATTATCAAAATGGACTCAGCGAACCTCAAAACGTGTAGAAAAAAAACGAAAATCTCAAAATTGGATTTTTCACATGATTACAATACTTTCCTTACATGTGTATGTGCGGAAAGTAAAAAAATAAATAAATAAATAAATAAAATAATAATAATAATAATAATAATTACAGTGCTAATATTTACTAAAGCAATACATACACTGGTGAGCAAAATTAAAGCAACAACCAGTTTTCTCGTTCTCTTCCTTTGAACACAATTTTTATACAAAAAAACATATGAACATAAAATTTGAATGGCCTGTTCGTTATCATATTATCAACCGAATTTTATGTAACTTTAGCATTAGTATAATTTTTAAGCTAATAAATATTCGTTTTTCTCTCAAAAGTAATCTTCGAAAAAAATGAAAATATTCAATAATTTTTGGAAAGAACAGTTAATGAAAAAGGGTGCTAGATAGGTAAAGACGCACATGCCTTGAAATGTTAAACTAAATCTCAATTTTTCTTCCTGTATTAACTTTTATTTACTTTTATAATGAACTTTTTAAAAAATATAATTAATAATTTGTAAACTATGAGATTTACCTGAATAATTAAAATGTTAATAAATATTTTTATAATGAACATCTTATTCAATTTTCATGTTTGTATGTATACTTTTTAAAAAGCTATTCACATGCGAAAAAACGAAGAAACAGAAAAGTGATTACAGGTACAAATATTTGGTTGCAATCTAACATGTGGATGCGTGTGCATCTTCACCTATCTGTAAGACATCATTACGACCATTTTTCATTTAGTATTTCCAAAAATTATTGAAATTTTTAATTTTTTCCAAAGCTTAATTTTGAGAGAAATTATTATTTATTAGCTTAAAAATTGTTCTTTTGATAAAGTTACATAAAATTCAGTTAATAATATGATAACAAACAGGCCATCGAAATTTTATGTTCAGATGTTTATTTGTTTAAAAATTATGTGCAAAAGAAGAAAACGAGAAACAGGTTGTTGGTTTAATTTTGTCCACCAGTGTATATTATTTCAAATAGAAAATAAAAATTTTATTGTATGATAAATTACTTACTTCTTGTCCATTTATGAACCATTTTAGGCACGTCTGTGGTCTTGATGGGGCGGACTTGCAAGTGACATTTACTAATTCTCCTAATCCATAATTTGGCTTAATACCTATAATTTCTGGTTTCGTGCTAGGATTAACTGGAAGAAAACAGAATAATTTTTCCTTAAATATATGAGTGTCATTTTATTATCAAAGGAATGCTTTCATAAAAATTTATATCAAATTAAAAATGTAGATGAAAGTTCAAGTTAGCAGAAATTGTTCATTATCACTCCCAAAATTCTGTGAATAACATAGATATCATTCCATAGGCAGAAAAACATTAAAAATTTAGATTTTTATTTTCGTTTAAAAAAAATATTAACAAATACTATCGTTGATATCACAAATCTTTAATTTTTTTTAATGAAAATAATAGCACAAGACAATGTCTGTTAAACGAATTACGTTTTGTCATTAAATCTAAATATTAAGCGAAAGGGGAATTTCAAATTATGTTTTAAAATAAAATTTATTAGTTAAGTTTAAGTTAATTCATAAGCAATCATTTTTTCTAATTGCTTATAGTCCACTAAATATTTTGTCAGTTTTTTATTTATATTGTTTGTATTCATTATTTTTCATTTGAAGGATTAAAAAAGAACATATGGGTTAGATTTACTAAATTAAACTGAATATTCGGAGCATTATAAAGAAAAACTCAAATGAAATTAGCCCCTATTGATTGCTTTATTATATCAGTCAAAAGTATCATTTTACCGTAAAATGATTTCTAAAGCTATATAGCGATAATAAACATATTTATTAAATAAATGAAATACAATTAAATAAATGAAATACATTGTGGATTTGCATGTAGGCCATTCTTAGAATAAAAATTATATTTGGTTACGTTCTTTTCAGTTTTTTTTTTTTTTTTTTAATAGCATTTGAAAAATTATCTATGAAAAAATTATAATACAGTCAGAAAAAAATTATAAACAAATCTATGATCGATGCTGCTTTAATGATAGCTTGTACGGAAACTTTATGTAAAAGAGTTCATTAAAAGTTCCAGGATAAGTATAAATAAATACTTAAAAACAATTTAAGAAATAAGGACCATGAAATAATAAAATGGTTAATCTTGTTCAAAGAAACGAAAATTCTGATGAATGGTTGGTAGCACAGATTATCTAATGAGAAACAGTAGAGATGTATTGTAAAAAAACAAACATGAATTAATTTTTAGTGTTTTCCGATTAAGGCAGTTTAGTGTTTTTGGGATGACTGTACGACGGTCCTAGCCTGTGGTAGTTTGCTCTACGTGGTGATTTTTCTAGGGTGTTCTAGCCCGTGTTTATGCGAGTTTCGGAGAAAACCACTGAAAACTCCGGACGGCTATGTCAACGAGCGCGACCGGGGATCAAACCTGTCACTTCCTGTTTGGTAGCTTTGAGTGCAGAACCGCTTGGTCACTAGGTAATTAACATAATACACCACGCCAATTAATTATAGGAGAATGTATGACTATTACAACACTCTTATGAAACCTCTAAACACACCGATTTATACAGGTTACTAAAAAAGTATTGACTTCAGATTCAATTCTTTGAATATTGATAAAAATTATTAAATGCAAAGTTGTATAAAATAAAATACAGAGTTTTATAAGCAAAAATTCTAAGGTATTAAATTACAAAAAATGTCAAATTTAAATTTTCATACGACCCCCGTAAAAGTAATTCTTGTGAGTGGAAATTCAAAATAAGTTCCACACTCTAATACATTGATGTATGGAATTTTGGCATTGTTTTATAAAATTTAGTGTAGAGATATCTGACAAGACAAACACCCGCCTAAAGCGCTTTTCAGAGTCTCTATATTAGTTATTCGATGGCAAAAGAGTATTGCATACTGCGTTTTAGGGATAATTAATAAATTGCGCCTTTGCGACTTTTGTGCCAACAAATTTGTTAAAAGTGCCAAAAAGTACTTTATATGGCACGGCTTTTAAGAAGCAACAAGATTATTTATTTATTTATTTATTTATTTATTTATTTTTTTATTCTCATGGGATAACTACATTTCCAAATCCCTGTTATTTAACATTGTTACTGTCGCTAAACGCAAAATTATAAAACAGCTGACAGAAGTTGCCCTACATCTTATGTTGCCGCTAGAGGGCAATAGCAGTCGGCAGCAAAATTATTCGAGTGCTAGCAATAATTCCTATATAAAAAAGTACCTTAATACTGTTTTGTTAAATAAATCCCTATAGAATAATGTTCTTAGTCAGTCTAAGAAAAGGATTAGACAAGATTTATTTAACAAAACAATCTTAAGTGTACTTTTTTTTATATAGGAACTATTGCTAGCATTCAAATAATTTTGCTGCCGACTGTACATGAAGGCTGTCGAGCAACATTCTTCTATTTTTTGATTACTTGGTTAAACATATCTCGTAAACATTTTTTCCCAGCAGAAAACTGAAAATTTTTGCATCGCCTTATTAAGGTAAAGCTGAAGCTCATTAAAATAATTTACTCAACATAAATTTACTCATAGTATATCTCTTAAATATTATATTTTATGACGTTGGAAATTAAGTGCTCTGAATTTTTATCGTTTTTCAAAATTCTGAATATATTTTAAGGAGATTTTAAATTTATTGTGTATATCTACGATAAGTATTTAATGTATTAAAATCTAGACCAAACCTTTTCTAACATCTTCTATGTATATTAATATTAATATTATAAATGTAACACATATGCATAGAAATGTACTGTCAAAATTGTGATTTATACCGTTTAATATGTGCAAATTTGCCACAATAAAACTTCTAAAGCTGAAATTTCACAAAACATTACTTGGTCTTTAAACGCATGATGTCCATACTAGAGCAATATCCTATAATATCCTAACAAGATAAGGATTCATATGATAGGAGGTATTGCAAAAGAGATTACTATACGTATTCCAACAAATCAGATAATGCATCACCATTATGGGTAATTCTCTATCATGACAAACTATTACATTCACAAGCGCCAATACGAAGTTTATTTGAGAGCAAATACCAGGGATATTGTAAAATTTAAATATTACAAAAAACAATAGATATAGAAATTTAATTTTAATTTGTTATTCTTAAGATATCTTAACATTGTTATCCTTCAGTTATATACATTTATCCATGCGTTTTTCATTTTATTAAAGCCGTTATTCTAGAATAGGCGGGTGTGGGTTACTCACATCTACGGCTTCCTTAAACCAAATACTTCAAAAATAAGAGCAATAATTTAAAACATTATGAGCATAAGGATTAATACTAAATAATGTTACAGAAATATCCAGTTTATTTGTTAGTAATTAAAACTTCTCGTAGTAATTAAAACTTCACGATAACAATTTTTTTTATGCACTTGACCAGCGAGATAATAACTAACGGCATTTAATTTTATCTAATTACAGCAAAATATATTTTTAAAGTACGTCATTCGTGAAAATGACTTGTCACTTTTCCTTACTCTAAACTTTTTCCTTACCACTGAATTTATTTGTTTAATATCAAAAATTCGTCTGATGTCATAAATAAAACTTCGGAAGTGAAATAAGTAATTTCGTGAAAAAAGAAAAAAAAAAAAAAAAATCATTTTATCTAATTACAGCAGTATTTTTTTGGGGTGGTACAGCAGTATTTTTATTGGCTTCTGGGGGGGTTTTACCCCTCCAGAAGCTAGTCTTTATTTTTATACTTTTGTTTGGCGCAGTATGTCCCATTGTTGACCTTGCGCCATTAAACGGCAACCAACCAACCAACCGCCTGTTGTATTCTCATTTATTTGCAGAGATTTTTTGATAACTTTGCCCTCGATAATATAGGCAAACGCTCTAGAATATTAATAGGAGTTTCTAGAACTCGCTTTCCAAGGGGACTATAATTTATAAGGATGACATGAAACTATTTTTTCTAGAGCCACAATTTATATTCTAGATGTCCGGTACAGAATTTTTTATCAGTGAAGAAGTTAATTGAGTTCTAGGTACTTTATACCAAAGTCGTGTTCATGAATTATCGTATTAAAAAATTTAAAACACTAAACGCTATGGGAAAAAAATCTGGAGTGACTCCACTCAACTTTCCGAACATTGAGTAATTAACAGTTTTGTAGATAAAGTAAAGAAAGAGTAGTTGTTAAACAAACAAAAGAGAGAAAACCATAATAGAGTGTTTGAGTATTTTTCTCCATCTATTACACGTTGTTTTATTTAACGCTACTGAACTTTGAGCCCATAGATCATAATGACAAAGAAATTTTCGTTGTGTCCCTGTAAAAACTTATAAATGCTACATTCACCAAAATGCTTATAGTTAGTGCAACAGTAATTTATAATAATCATATAAATTTTCAGCTCAATTCAATAAGGCGTTTAGATGCTATCGTAATTTTAAAAATTTTGTCCCATAGGCCATAATGATAAAGAATTTTTCTTTGTGTCCCTGTAAAAAAACTGTAAGTGCTAGATTCACCAAAATCTATACAGTTAGTTCAACTGTGATCTATAACATGTGTACAATTTTTTTGCTCGAATTAATAAGGCGTTTAGACACTATCACATTTTTAAAAATTTAGCCCCATAGGCATAATGATAAAGAATTTTTCTTTGTGTCCCTGTAAAAAAACTATAAGTGCTAGATTCTCCAAAATCTATACAGATTGAGTATTTGTGATCTATAATATGTGTATAAAATGTTTGCTCAATTGAATAAGGTGTTTAGATGCTATCGCACTTTTAAGATTTTGCTCCCATAGGCCATAATGATAAAGAATTTTTCTTTGTGTCCCTGTAAAAAAACTATAAGTGCTAGATTCACCAAAATCTATAGGGTTCGTACTATGGTGACTTACAATATGCGTACCAACTTTCAGGTTAATCGAACGAAGCGTTTAGACGCTAGCGTGTTCACCCACAGACATACACACATACACACATACATACACACATACACACACACATACATACATCATCGTAAAAATAGTGAAAACGGACTCAGGGGACCTCAAAACGTATAGAAACATCAAAATCTCGAATTCGGATTTTTGACATGATTACAATACTTTCCTCACTATAGTGTTCGGAAAGTAAATATATATTGTACTTTCTACTGTACCATATTTAACTGAAACTGAAAACAAAATCAGCAAATGAAAAAAAATATATAATAAAAAAAAGTATCTTAATCAGCTGAAAATTAAAGTATTACAAAGGAAACGAAATTTTAAATTGCTATTGGATGAAAAAAAAATCTATTTTGAGAAATATTGTGGAAAATTTAAGCAAGAAAAAAAAAATATTGTGATGTTAATGAAGATTGCAATAAAACAAATATGTTTCAAAAAACCTCTTTGCTTTCTTCTTAGTTTTGTTTTCTTTTAAAGTTTCAGAATGGGATTCGTGGGTTTATATTCGCATTAGAGCTTATAAGCCTGCCATCTAAAGCAGATTATTGAGTAACAGCGAAATGCCATTAAATAATGTACTAAAACTTCCTCTAATACTGTTTCGTTTTACAGCTTTGAAGAAAAAAAAAGTTATTTAATTACAATTTGTAGAAAACAATTCCCCAAACCATAATAATCGTATGTTAATATAATTAGTTTTATCTTATTACACTTTAGTTATGTTGATTACTCATGTATAATGTTCCTATGACAAAACGATGTAATTAATATCTAGTAATCTTAAATCTTAAAGCATAATTAGAATATAAAAAACATGAAAAAAAAAAGTTATGAATAAAAATGCTTTATTTATTTATTTATTTATCCAATTAAGCTGTACTTGCGAGTGGACAACGACAAGAAAATCGCCAAACTGATGGCTATTTCTGAAGAATCACCAGATGGACGACCATCGCTACCCCTGATAGAGACAACATTCATGACTTGTCAGGAATTTTAATTCGGGCACTAACATTTGGGATTGAGGGTGGCTATACACCCAAAATATGTGGGCGGAACAGGTTTATTTATTACTATAATAATATTCAACACGTTGAGCACCACGCGAATTCTAAATAAAATCAATTAAAATTTCTTAATGATATCATCCTGTAATAAATAAAAATTAAGTAAATTTTAGATAATTTTTCAATAATTACTTTAAACAATGTAATATTTTTAATTTTATATCATATTTTACGTCATCAACCACCGATGGTTGACGCTTCTTTTTATCCTATTTGACTCTGTCAGCTACCAATGGCAGACATGGCGCTCAACGTGTTAAATGGGTTGAAGCTAATATTAAAAATTTAAATCTGCCACTTTTTTTTAGAAGATTTGTGCAAAATATTTCATAATAATAATCTTAAGCACATTTATAAATAAAATCTTTGCAAACCTTTGCTGATCAAGTGTAATAATTGCACATTTTTGAAAAAAAAAATGCTGCACTAAAAATATTAAATGATATCTCAACGATTTTGGTATCCTAATATATATATATATATTTTTTTAATTCTGTACTGATAAGTATAAAGGATTTAAGTCCATATTCTTGATTTTTCAGGAGACGAAAAATTAAGTTAAACTAACTAAAAACTAATCAGCAGAATCGATTAGGAAAAAGGGATTAGGTTAATTTATACCCTTTATACTATTCAGTGATTGCCAATCTTCATTTAATAAAGGGAAAAAAAATAATTAAATATTTTATACTAAAGATTAATGCTAAATTTCTAACTTGAAACTTTTTTTACCAATAGATTTTTTCAAAGACTAAATGACATGGATTTAAATCCTTTATACCGATCGATGGAGAATTTCTTTCTGAGTCTGACTATGTACTTAACTCAAAATCGACATTTTTGGACTTAAATCCTTTATACTTATCAGTGCAGAATTAATGTTACTAAAATAGAAATAAAATTTAAAATTCTTTAATATTAAATGTCAACTAAATAATGTCTTAACATTTTGGAAAGCATGTTCATACATTTTATTAAATTTGACCTATTATTACTTGAAGTAATATAGATACAACGAAAAAAAAAAATTATTTTTATAGATTTAAGAACGAAATTCAGCAATAAAAAATAAATAAATAAAATAATACTGAAATAAGATTGTCGATAAACTTTTTTTGAATTACCGTAAAATTTTATGCATGATGTTGTTTGAAACAGACTGCGTAGAACTGTATTAAAAATGTATAGAGATTACAATTAAAATATTTTAAACATTTTTACAACATTTGTTGTTTACTTATGAAGCGCCTGGATGAGCGACATCACTCGTTCTCATTGTAAAAAGCATTCGTAGTGTAGATACAGTGTTTACATTTCATGTAATTCTATTTCTTATTTGTTTCCCCAGGGCGGAGCGCGAGTTACCACTGAAAGCTAATTTTCCTGGAGATAAGTTAAACTCAGATCGAATTATCATATAAAATCTGTAACTGTAATTTCTTATGAAAACCGTTCAAGTAGTTTCCTAAAAGACCCGATTTCTGCTACATATTGTTTCAGGCAAAGACCAGCGATGGTTATTTTATTTATTTTATTTATTTATTTATTTATTTATTTTATTTTTTTTTATTTTTTTTTTTGAAGAAGAAGAAGATAAGTTAAACAGGTTTTTCATCTTAAAAAAAGAATATATATGTAGATAAATATTTAAACTTATTTTTTTCTCTCTCTCTCCTTTTTTTTTTTTTTTTTTTTTAATCGTTCTAACGATTTTCAACAAGACAATTTTTGTACTGTAATCCTCTCGGGGATGTAAGGATTATCAGTGAACGTTAGACGCTAAAAACGACGATATTTCAGATCAGAATTTCATCTGAAAGACATACTAACACTAAATATTTATCTAAATCTTTCGAGCACTTCGACTACATAAAGTTGTTGCGCTGTTGCTTTGTTTACAGCACTCGTGCCAATGTTGTTCGTCTGATGGCGGGTGGTGTTTTCTTTCGACCAGGACCAAATGTTGAGAGTTTATTATTATTATTATTATGCTTTATGTTTGTTATTATTATTACTCAGATCTTTTTATTTAATTATTTAAAAAAAAAATATTTTACAATATCATTACATTTTTTTATTTTAAGTCAAAACTTTATTTAAATTATTGGTAGCTAGTTATTAAAAATAAATACTAATAATTTAATAATTTTTTTTTTTTTTTTTTTTTTTTTTTTTTTTTCCAAATTTCAAATATTAAACATATATAACAAACATAAAAAAAAGTCACAGTAAAGATAATTTAAACTTATTATTGAAATTATTTAGAATTTATTATCTTCTAAAACAAGCTGCTAAGGATATATCAGTACTCACCATATATTCTCATTTCGCCTTCTCCTCTTACTGTTTTAAAAGATGGTGCTTCTGTTGACACTTCACACTTATATCTTCCTTCTGAATTAACATCGGTGTTCGACATATAAATATTTCCTTTACTGCTCTTATTTAACTGAAATTGAAAAACGAAATTTCTTAATACACCTAACATGTAAATAAATCTCCATTTGAAAAGAATAACTTTATATTGTATATAATATTAATATTTTAAAAGTATTACGCATCAATATTATTTTAAAAGAATATTATATTAAAAACGATTCTATAATATATATATATATATATATATATATATATATATATATATATATATATATATAAATGTAGGAATATATAAACAAATGAATGAAATTAAACCCTAAAGAACACTGAGATCTTCATCAGGGATTCTTCATCCCTGATGAAGATCCCAGTGTTTTTTGGGGTTTAATTTCATTCATTTGTTTATATATTCCTACATTTATATATTTCTACATTTATGTTTTGCATTTCCTTTTGCTGCAATTTTGCGCATTGGTATGTAATTCTCCCTTTGGTTTTTCTAGTCTTTATACATATATTTATATATAAATTCATTTCAATAGTTTTCTATATATATATTTATAAAAACATCATTTATAATATTTACACCCATTTTAAGTTAATATTTTTACCCATAACAAATATTTTTTATACATGTTCATCGTTAGCAACGAATACTTATATCATATTAGAAAAACAAATATATCAAAGATTGTTTAAAAAAAGACAAAAACGACAAAAAAAAAAGAAAAGAAAAGAAAAAACTGTTATTCAAACAACTAAAAACGAAATGAAAATTGGTATAAAATAAAATTGTAAATTCCGCCTAAAAGTATAAAACAAATTCCTTCGCCAAACAACATAAACAAATTAATTATAGCTTTTGAAGTCAGTGCAAAATTAAAAAATTAAAAATTCTGTCAAATACAGCATTTACTTTAGTACGGAAAACAAGTAATTTCAACCTGTAAAATTTTAATTTTTAATTTATTTTTTATCTCCATTTATGACTGTAAAACTGGGCCACGTACTTTTTAAAATGACTGAAATGAATTAAAATGAATTGTTTCCACCTAAATTTCATACTTTAGTTAATTTTGAAAAACCTAATTATTGTGTCGAAAAACTGTTTTCACCTCTTGATTAAAAAAGAAAAAAATCGCCCCTTTTATTTTGTACCAGATTTGTAACGACAGGACTGATATTTCTAATTTATGTTGGTGTTACACAAAATTGGCCTATAAAAACTCCAGATTGAGATTAATAGTCCTCTATCCTAAAAATTCTATAATCTTAGGCCATATAAAATTGTCCAATGAATTTGCTGTTTACCTATATATTCACTAGAAAACAAATTATAATATAGATGATAAATAATAATAATAATTTTTTGTATATACTTGCAATATTTCATGAAAGGTAATTTTTTTCACTGATCCAATCAATTTTTTACTCTTTTAGAATAGCATTGGGGGGGGGGGGGTATAATGTCGTTAAAAGCTGCCATTTTTAAAAAGAAAAATATTTGATCTAAAGTATTCAAGTTATTTGCGTTCCATAAAGAATTTGTTTCATTAACAAGTGAATTTAAAATAAAATTTTAAAATCATGTGTAAGCATTTTCATTCTTTTCTTGAGTTATCATCAGCATTATTTTATTCTTAAAGCAATTCTTTTCTCATCTTTGATTTGTTTATATTTGGTAGCCTTTTTTTCGTTAGCCAAAGGATTATTGCGTGATTATGGGTAAATCAGTTGACATTTCTCCCAGAAAACTACTCTCTAAAATTTCTAGAGTGGGAATCTCACTCCTTAAAACAGTGACCATTATTTTGACACGAATTAAAGTGAGAAAATACTATTGTCGCTCTTGAAAATGTGACATTTCTCACTTTTCTCTAAAGAGAGACTTGTAGTCACTCTGTTAGAAAGAGTGAAGTCATCAGCTATTGCAAGATCAGCCTTCTGAAGAGTGAAGAATTGCTGGCGCCATCTACTTTCCATATTCCGAATGAAATATGAAAGTCAATTTCTGGATGATCTGATGCATGTGATTTGTTTAACAGAACTTATTGAAGATATTTGAGTATAAAAAAAGGCAAATAATTACATTAAAAGCTATTTTGGTAAATATAAATTTTTTATACAATTGATAAAATCGAAGTGTTATTAGTAAAGAATCGAAAATCGTAAGAAAGGTATGGAAATTCGTAAATGAAAGCAAGTGGTTTTATTCGGAAACATATAATGTAGAAAAAAATATATTAATGCAAATGCTTAATGCATACCGTCTTAAAATCTATAGGAATTTATATTTTTATTATATTCATTGATACCTAACGCATGTGAAATATTCATAAAGCTGGCTATAATATTTTGCTAAAAATTAAAATCATCAGCAAAATTTATACTCCTAGTATTTCAAGAAACTCTGTAGATGTATGGGTAAATATTTAATTATTTTTTTGAACATGCACACTCAAGAATTTTTCTTTTCCCCCAAGCTACTTGAAAAATAACTATTTGTCTTAGGGAATTTCTTTTCAAGTATATATTTTGATTTAAAAAATAATTCTAATTTTAATAATTTAAAAATAATTATAATTTTAGTAATTTAAAATAATTCTGATTTTAATTTTAAAATGTACATTAGAATTCTGTAATTTTATAGTTTTAATAAACGAAGTAAAAGTTTATAAATGCGATTAATCTCTTATGTGAATGATTTATCACTGTAAATTAAGCGAACTCTGTGTGTCCCCAGTGGTTCAGTGGTAAGACGCTCATCTGCCACGGAGATGGCTTCAGTTCGATTCCCCTCAGGTCCAATTTGCATCCTTTCGATCGTTTAACCAGGGACAATGCTAATAAAAAAGATTCCGTCTAGTGTATCCGAATTTTTTTTTAGGAAAAATAAATGGTCATATTCTTTGAATTACTCGGAATAATCTCACTCTTAATAAAGAGTGAGAAATCTCACTCTTTCGAAAAGAGATTTTTCACTCTTTTGAGATTGGCTCCATTTTGGAATGTTCAAAGAATGATATGCCACTCTTTTAGAGTAAGATCTCACTCTTCATATTTTACAGAGTAGCTGTGGTAAGATGTCTCATAAAAGAAAATTACTATACATAAAAAGAAATCGCTAAAAAAGCGAAAATTTCGCAAACATCTGTGTGTAGAATAAAACGATCTTTGGACTCCAAATGTGACTATCTAAATTCCAGAGTAATGAAATGTGGAAGAAAATACAAATATATTGCAAGAAAAGAAAGAAAATTAATTCAAATTGCTAAAAATAACAAAAATACAAACTAGTCATGAATTAAAAACCACTCTGCTAGCATATGGAGTAAATGTATGTGATTCGTCTATTCGTAGAATGCTCATCTGAGCTGAACTCAGTGCTCGTCGTCCTCGAGTAAAAGCTAAAATCACATATTCTATGGAAAAGAAGAGACTTGCTTCAGCAAAAGTTGTGCAACAACAATTCGGAAATGACTAGAGCAAACTGAGAAATGTTAATTTTCCTTTAATTAATCAGTTGATTTCAAGTTGTTCATTTCTTTTTCTAAAATCATGTTTATTGCATACAGAATAAAGAAACACAACTGTTTATAAATTTGATTAAAAATTTCTTTATAAGAATACTTTTCTACAAATTATATACCTTCAAATATATTTTTTATCTCTTAGGTATGTTTATCTCATGAATCAATGTTTACGATATCAGAAAAAAGCAATCAGTATATCGAGAAAAGTACCAATGAAGACTTTTTCCCAAATTGCTAGCATAAACGCTTAAATATCCTACCAAAGTAATAGTTTGGATCATGATGTCAGCTCTGGGTCTCGTCTATATATGGTAGAAGACATGATGAACCAGTATCGGTATAAAAACGTGCTTGAACAAAGACTAATTCCACAATTAACAGACTGGTTTCCAAATGGAGACTTCATATTCACGCATGATGGAGTTCCGTGCCATAAAGATTTGTGACCAAAAACTGTGACCAAATGTTTGGATGAAAAAATTTAAAAACACTTCCAGGGCCTGGAAACAGTCCCAGAAACAGTCGGCCATTGTAAAGAAGAAATTAAAGAATTTTAACATCATATATAAGAATAGTCTGATGGAAAGACTCAACTAAATTTCGTACCATGACGACGAAATACAAATTAATTGCCAATAACTTATAAAAAGCATGCCAAGACATAACGAAACTTTATAAAAAAGAAGGGATGTACACTAAATATTAAATGTGTCACTATTTTTTTAAATAAATATTATTTCTTTAATGTAAAAATATTTTATTTTAAATTTCACAATTATTCTAATAATTTTCACACCTCTGTGTATATAATAATAAATTGCTGAACCATTTTGAACAAATAACAGAAAATAATTTTTAAGTGCATTTATTCTTTAAAAAATAACACGCAAATTTTGTGCTTATTACTTTTTTATTAATATTTCTTTTCACAGAACCTGGAAATCGCTAATGATGAAATCAGGGATAATAAGTTTCCTGTAATAAAATTTACTTGTACCATCTAGTTGCAAAATCGGCCATCTCCAAAAAGTAAAATTTTGAGAAAAAGCTGAATTTTTGCCACACTAAGCCAAAATATGATAAGAAACAAAATTTTTTAGTTTTATAATCGTTAGGGCAGTATTCCTGAAAACTCGAAATAAGGTGGCAGGGACACGTGATGGTAAGAGATTATTAAAATTTTTATTTTAGATTTGGCTGTTTTCAACAAACCAGAATATAAATTTAGCTAAATTTAATATGAATATTGGATTTTTATTGTTGAAAATACATAAAATGTTTTGTTTGATTAAATTTTATTTATAAAGGACTGATTTATGCTATCTGAGGAAAAAAAATGATAAATAATAACTGATATCCATAACAAAAGATAACATAAAATTATAACTATGTATCCCAAACGGTCCAAAGTTCATTAATCACGACCAATCTCAATCGTCAACCTTGAATATTCGTTTTAGATAAACTAGAGTGTAAGGCTGATTTACATACGAGCTATGTGAAAAACGCCAGAGCTGGGAATCTAACCCGGGCACTCCGTTTAACGTGCGGATGCTCGATCACTGAGCCACATTGGCTGATAATCATCTAGGCATTTCTCACATAATCCCGACGAAGTGACCTTGTCTACAAACGTTGATATAATAGGTGAGAATATTAATCGTGGCGCAACTCTGAATGAAGTCACTTTGCCAATGAATATTACGTGAGAAATGTGGATTGGTTATCAGCCAGAATGGCTCAGTGGTAGGGCATCCCTACAGTTCCCGGGTTCGATTCCCGTCTGTGGCACTTTTAACGTATTTGGCGTTGGCATAAAAATGAGCCATTACATTCCAATTTACAAAAAAATGAATAAATTTTATTATTTAGATTTTTATTTTAGAATATTCTTTATAAAATTATTTCTTCTAAACTTAATCATCATGTTCTTCAAAGATTAGGCTGGGATCCTGTTCCAGCTTCTTGGTTTAACCACCGTTTTCTGGGTCTACCGCGTTCACGCTTGCCCTTTGGAATGTAATAGAAGACAGCTCTCAGCTCTAAACTTCATACAGGAATTATTTACACACAATTTTAATAAAACACTAAACCTATTTAATTTTACACCTGACCAAATTAGAAGGTTGTTATACGTTTAGAAGCTGTGTCTTGGCATGTCTGTCTGTCGCATTGTTGCTCCAAAACGGTTTGACAAATTTCAATGCAGATTTTTCATTATTAAAAATCTGGTTTAATCGAGATAATTACTCACTATTTTTTTTTTAATTTAATTCATTTACTTTTTAAATTGATTAGAGTGGAATTTTTTGAATCTCAATTTGCTCTCATATTTTATTTACAGTTCCTGGTATAATTTTAAATCATCTGTCTTTTGGATTTCCAAAAACAAATGATTGTTTCTAAAAAATGCGCTTTGTTAATTATGTATAATCAGTACGATTTAAATTTTGCTTTTTTTTTCCTGGAATATTAAAATATATCAATTACTTTAATAGAAAATGTTAACTAAGCGTTTGGTGCGCGTACACGAAAAATAGTTCTTTCTTCTTTAGCGACCTTTGCAGTATGTTATATACATACATATATATATATATATATATATATGTGTGTGTGTAAAGTAGTTATTGAGATAAATTTTGTGTACGCAAAAATTAACCGATATGAACAACATAGAACCCAACTGAATCAAAATTAACATAATAGTATAGCTAGAGTACGCCATTTCTTAGTCAGTCTAAGAACATGATTCGACAAGGATTTATTTAACAAAATAGTGTTAAGTGTACTTTTTTGATATCGGAATTATTGGCTAGTGTTCGGATACTTTTGTTACCGACTGTACTTAAGGAAAAAAAAAAAAACTTCTTAAAATATGGAAATGAACTTTCAGATGGTGAGTTTTGGTGATGCTTTACAAAGTTTCTGGACCTTAATCAAAATTTAAAGTGAAATACTTCTATCACGCGACTCACATCGTGTTAGAAAAATATGCTATCAGATTACTACAATTTTGGTGACGGATTAATTTTATAGATTCTTTAAGATTAAGATATGTTCGAAGTTATATTTAATCTAAAGCTACTTTAGCTACTGAAAGTTCATTCATACCCGTTACTTGAAGCTCAAATAAATATTAATTATGTTATTAAATTCGTGATTGTTTGAACTATGGAGACTTTTACAAGCAGTTACGGATATAAGAAATAAGACTGTTTTAACCTAGCTTTTACATCTTTGTAAGAACTTTCGAGGAATTTATTTGATATCAGATGCATGTATACGATTAAATAGAAGTACGTTGATATTGGCTTTTTCTCTCTAAATGTTGATCTTAGACATGTATTAGGATTCGCAATGTTCCTTAAAAATGGTACAATGATTTGCTAAGTGAAATTTCAGAAATGCCAATAGAGCTTAATTAAACGTTACCAAAAAAAAAAAAATGGGGTGGCTCTAATTTGTTTTTCGAATATTTAGTAATTAATAGCTGATTAAGTAATTTAGCTATTTTCTTCATATGTTTTAAACAAGTTTACATTACAAAAATTATTTGACCTAACCGATAAACAAAAAAGTCCTACTTAGTATTCCGATTAAGAAAAAATAAAACTATAAATTCTACATTAATATGCTCATTAATTTATATTTTAATCGAATGTAGAGGTCAGATATTAGACGCTAACATACTTCAAAATTTTCAAGTCTTTAGTCTGTAATGATAAAGCGTCCCTGTAAAATACTCATGAAGTCTATACAGCTCGTTCAACGGTGAACTATAACGTTCCTACGAATTTTTAGTTCAATTGATTAAAACATTGAACGTTATCGTGTTCATTAACACACATGTACAAGCACATATATATACAACAATATACAGACATACATACATTACCGTAAAAAAACTGAATTAAAAAAAATTTAAACTTATAGATACACCAAAATCTGACAGTCAAAATTTTTCATGATTACAATACATTTCTTATATAATATATGCGCGAAAAGTTTGATGTATACTAATAGATCCCGATTTAAAAGCCATGCATAAATTACAAGTGAAAACAGTGAGGAAGTAAGTAAAAAATAACAAATTTTATCGAGACTAATATCTTAAGAAATATGCTTAATATATCTGTAATATTTTCAGTGAGGAAATGTTTATATTTTATGAATTATATCTTTAAAGTACAAGGTACATTTTAATAATTTGAAATTTTTTGAATGGGAAATCATTTAAATTATATATATATATATATATATATATATATATATATATATATATATATCCCTTTTGTAACACTTAAAAAGGCTCAATTTGCGACTGCTTTATAATTTTTTGGGGGGTGGGGAGGGACATATCTATATTTTTTATCTATGCGTAAGATCGATGTTTAAGGAAAATCCATTATATATATATATATTATGTATTAATTAAAAAGCTTTTAGAAAAGTGACATGTTTCAGAATAATTTTACTAAAAAAATTCAGTACAAAGCGGATGTGGTAAGCCTTTCGCATGTACGTGTTTTGAAATTTTGAGTTTAATATTCTTCAAGTAACTACGCTTGCAGCTTCAAAGGAAGACGTTAAATAAGAGCATGATACCGCCAATACATATATATTCATAAAACACTTCATGACATAAAGTAATTTTTTGACAGAGGTTCTGTTAAAAATAATGATAATGAAGTTTTTATTGTATGCTTACTTAATAATAAAATCACGTAATGATTTAAGATTACGGGCACGCCTTTCTTGATTAAGAACAACATATTTAGTACTTTCCTTTTTGAACAAAAATTTTTAATATTCTCAGACTTCAAACTGATTTTTTTCTTTAAATAATAGTGAAGCAATAAACTAATTATTTTGATAAATTATCAAATATTTAATATATCATAAATATTTAAAAAAAAATGGATTTTTCTGTAATATTTAAATGTAAAAAATATTCGTGTTACACGTATTTATAAATATTTGTGTATACACCAAAAGTTCTCATTCACAACTGGTTATAAAATATTATACATTTAAATGTTTGTTAACTAAATAAATGATTTCTGCAAGATTTTTTGTATATAAAAGGAATTCAAATATCGACTACAAAAAAAAAAAAAAAAAAAAAAAAAAAACTTTTAAAAATGAGGCATTAAGACATTTTTATTAATTAAAGAAATGTAATTGGATTAACGAGAAAGTTCTGTATTGTTGAATTTAACGACTGGCACAGGAAATATATCTTGGACAACTTTTATATACATTTTAAGAATTCTACCAAGAAGATTTACCAAGTATCTTCTTAAAAGTTATATAAATCTTGTTCAGGAGAAATTCCCGGAGTCAGTTGTTTAATTCAATACGACAGGACTTTCCGCTAACACAATAGAAACTTACCTGGACACAAAATGATAAATAATTAAATTTTCATTAAAAATTTTTTATTAATTGAATATTATGTTCAGAATAGAATAAATATTTTATTTATTTTTTTATTTTTAATACTGAATATTGTTATAATTTTCTTCCACTGTTTCATTTCATCTAGCCCTTTTTTGGACCGGATAAACGGGGTTGTTAAATTTTACACTGCAACAGCCAATGCATATGCATCATTTTAGATTTCCTCTCCTATTTACATAAAATGATCACATTTCGCATAATAAATCATTTAGCATGAGAAATTTGGTTCTTCTTCCCTTAACCCCTTAACTGTCGCGGGCGTATATATACGCTTTTCCGAATTTAAGATTTTGTTCTGTACTACTATCATTGAAATTACTCACACGACTAGGGAATGCAATAAAACAGAATTGAAAGTGATCTCGACAGTGTTTTTGACAGATTTACTCATTTCAGCTTTGAGAGAAAATGGCGGCACTGAGGAGCGAATCTTGTAAATATTTGTCGGCAGGTAAGGGATTAACAAAAATGGTACCTCTCCACTATCTTCTTAATAATATCTTAATTAAATAATAATATAAACATTACATAATCTTGCAAAGAAATTGAAGTAATTGTTTTCATGAAGGTTATATATGATAATATAAATTCAAACTAACATGGTTTATTAACAATTATATGCGCAATTATGCTGCGCAACTCTATAGATGGCTTTTTTTAATACAATTGTTAACTCTATACTAATTAAACAAAAAACACTTTTCAATAAATTGGGTAAAATCGAGTTTTATGATTTTTTTTTTTTTTTTTTTTTTTTTTTTTTAACTTTGTGGGTTTTATTTGTTTATGGATAACTAAAGTTGTCCATAAATATTGCAGTGGTTAAAAAGAGAACCGTTTTATGAAAGATAAACACGAACCTTATAAACGTGATTATTTACCATCAAGCAGAAATGCTATAGTTTGAAATCCAAAAGTATATTTAAATACGTCTATAAAAAGATCAATGGTATTATTTTTCCATTACAAATAGATTTATAGACCACAGCTTTGAGATATATATAACTTGTACAAAGAGAAAGGAAATAAACTACAAATAATATTATGATAAATAATAGAAAATAGCTTTATTTCACTTTTTCTTCTATTATAAAAAGCAAAATTAACTTTACTATGATCGGTGATTACGTCAATGGTTTTTGGTTACAACACTTTGATTTATCAATAGAAATATATACATAGAGTATCAGTACCCCGTTTCACTATTATGTTTGTCATCCCGACGATTCAGAATCATATAACAATGCATGGTCGGAAATGTTTTCCTAATTCGGTGGTGTACACAGATACATAATAAAAAAAGACATAAATGAATAATAATATTTTTATTAAATATACATACGGAAAAAAACAACGCCAGACTAAGATTGTCTTCAACATTTCATCCACCGACTTATTTGTATTATTTATTACATGTACATTTATTAATAAAAAATCTTCGCTTACGTGGCATGCGTCTTTTCCTTTTTCATTTTTTTGTGCACGTTCTGTGTACGTTTCTATGTACTATGTTTGCGTCAGAAAAGATATTTTGACTCCATTGCTGTATGTTTCTGAACCACCAAGATGCACTCTACCGCTCCTAAAAAACCTGAAATATGCTAGTGAAGCATCCCGCATTTCCGGAGAATAGTCTAAAATATTATATTTTCCCTCCAAATTTTTACTTTTAAAATACAAAACATCTATTTCATTTTCTTTCTTTCTTTATTTTTTGAAATCCGATACGCATACCCTCTAATTTTTTTCTGTTTGACCTTAAATACTTGTTAGCAAAACATGAGCTCCCCGGAATAATGTTAACACGTGTCGAATTGACGGGAAAACCCTAATGCAGATATTATGATATTCTCGCCAATTCGGCACGTGTTAACATTATCCCAAAGAGCTAATATTTTGATTAAAAATGTTTAGCGTCAAATAGAAAAAAATAGAGGGTATTCGAATCGGATTAAAAAAAAGAAAAAAAGGAAGGAAGAAAGAAAAAATCCTACAAATTTAAGGTACACCCTAATATATATGTTTATTATGGCTGCTTAAATGAGTTTTAAATTCTGTTTTTAGACATTTTAAATAAAAAACAATGAAAAATCCACAAGATTTACGCAGGTTTCTGTAGTGGTTGTGCAGGGATAAAGGCCGATTGACTGCTTATGGGTTTAAAGTGAGGCTTCAGCAGATTCTCCTGTACCGGGATTTTTAATAGGGTCCTATCCCGTGTTTACGCGATTTTTGAAGTAAACCAATGAAAGCTCCAAACGGCTAGGCCAAAGTGCGTGAACTAGGATCTAACCTCGCACTTCCTTATATACCAGCTTTAAGTCTACCAACCAATAGTGCAGCCTGCTTAGGTTGCGAAAAACCTTTCAATGGTGACAGTTTAATTGTACATACGAAGTCATGTTTACTCATGTGATAAATTAAAAATTCCACTAAATATTGTTTTTCAACGAATGCACATAAAAGCATTTACACTTGTAGCTTATAGATTCTTTTTTTTCCCAAATATCAACCTTTAATGCTAATCATAATGTATGTGAAAATTCTTTTTTCATTTTAAAGATGTATGTTAATCTCACTATTTTTCTTTATGTAGAATAAATACCTATAAATATACTTTAATAACATAGTTTCCTACAATTTTATGAAAATTAATTTTTTTAAAGGCCCTGTAACCAAACTAGTCTCTCTCTCTCTCTCTCTCTCTCTCTCTATATATATATATATATATATATATATATATATATATATATATATAAAAGACACTTCTAAAACAAATAAGTATATGATATAAAATTAAAAATTATTATAATAAAACGTAAAAATTATTATAATAAAACGTTTTTGGGGGTTTTATTTCATTTCATTCATATGTGAAGTTATTTCTATATTCAAGTTTTGCATTTCCTTTTGCAGCAATTTTGAGCATTGGTTTGTAATTGCCCTGTTGGTGTTTCTAATCTTTAAACTTTTATTTTAATTTTGCATCATATATATATCCGTTTTAAAAGTTTCTTATTTAACAAACATTGTTTAGCTAAGCAGCTTTTAGCGCCAGCTTTCTCTGTTTTACGTTTTATTATGATAATTTTTAATTTTATATCATATACATATTCGTTTTAAAAGTTTCTTAAAAAAAAAAAAAAAAAACATTGTTTGGGTAAGCAGCTTTTAGCGCTAGCTTTCTCCTTTTTACGCATTATTATAATATTTTTTAAGATTGTTTCCCCCCTTTTTTTAAATGGATTTAAACCTTTTGGTAACGACCTTGACTGTAGGATTTCTTTACTGAACTTTGTTCCCTTTCATATGATCACACAGTTTAAAATGATTCGCATTATATGCAATAATGGTAAGGATTTAAAAATAGCTCTTGAAAATCTCAAAAAAAAAAAAAAAAAAAAAAAAAAACTGTTATCCGAAAATTAACTGTTACCCGTCCTAACTTTTAAACGAATGTTTCCAGTGTTTTCCTCTTTCATTTTGTTCTATTTCCTCATTCACGGATTTTTTTCATTCATTCTCTTTTCCTCCTTGTATACATTCTGTAATTCTTTATATTATTGCATTTATTATAGAAATTAGTTTGCAGTATTTTATGTCTTTTTTAGAAGTCTTTACACTATATATGTCAGATTTTTATTCAGTTAAAGGTAGTTTTCTGTTTGGTGAGAAGTTGGGGGCTAGGGATATTTATTAACTAATTACTACTTTCCTTTCAGAAACTTCTCTTTTACCCCTTCACGGAGGGGCCTCCCTGATGAAGACCTCTGTGTTTTTTTTTTTTTTTTTTTTGGGGGGGGGGGGGGGGGTATTTCATTTCATACATTTGTTGAATGATTCCTATATTCTAGTTTTGTATTTCCGTTTGCAGCGATTTTTCGCATTGGTTTGTAGTTTCCCTGTTGGTTTTTCTAATCTTTAAACTTTTAATTTAATTTTATATCATATATCAATATTCGTTTTAAAAGTTTCTTTTATATATATATATATATATATATATATATATATATATATATATCTGTGTGTGAGTGTATGTGTATATGTATATTTTAACAGGAAATCGGGGTTCATATTAAATTTTGTTTACGCATTCTGTCCTAAATATAAAAGCAAATTTGTAACCATAAATTATCGTTAATAGGTTATATTTGAACTTTTCATTAAATATAATAACATTATTCTTCCTAGCTTTAAAAAAAAAAAATAAACAGTAAAATAACTTCAGAGATAAATCATTTAAATTATGATTCATTGTAGAAATTCCTGACCCTCTTTAATTTCAAAGAAATTAAATACTTTTCTTATTATAATTTCACTTTTAAAATGAAAAAAAAAAAAAAAAAAAAAAAAGCTTTAATTCCATTAAATATGAACAATATGGGCGCTGTATTGATCAGAAAAATTAATTCGAAAAACTGTTTTTCCTTACCAGTTTAATATATATATATATATATATATATTGATACCTACTTTGTGTCAACTGTTTTATTTCATGGTTTTTTTAGCAAAACTTAAATTATAATTATTCTTTAAACTGTCAATAATTCTGTGGTGACATTTTTAAACGAATATAGCTCAGTTCTAGTTGTAGAAATTTAGTTCAAGAAAAAAAATGCTTGTTTTAATGTAAAAAGTTTATCCCTTTCTTCATACCTGAGGGTTGGAGAAGGGCGAACTATCGCCATTTCAAAGAATCAGAATCATGATAACACTTCCAAATGTTGTCTACAGAACACCCCTGAGGCTGAGGCTAAATCCCAGACCATGGCCAGTTATCTATTGCGTAGCTCTAGGTGAAATAATACTTACTTAACATCAACTCATTTTTAGTGCTGTTACCGTAATTTTTAGTATCAAAATGCTTTGCAAAATGTTTTCAATTTTTGTTTTATTTAGATTTAGCAATTATTTATAATACTGGGGGATAATAATTAAGGTTACAATTTCAAAACACTATAATATTAAAACTACCTTTCAGAGCGATTTGATATTTTACCAGAGCAATCGTGAGACATTGAAATTTTGTTTGGCAAAAGAAAAAGAAATAGTTCCAAAATATGCCGTTAATTATCCGTAAAGCATTCGTTTCATGAAGCTCCTCTTTTTCTCTTTTCACTATTACTGTTTCCGCTGTAAACACGTATTCTTGTCTTTTTACTAAAAAAACTGTAGTAAACCCTTGAAGTATATTGTTTCTTGCTATTTCATTGTGTTGCTAATAACACTCCTGTGTTTAATGAGCCCATTTAGGCGTTTCCCCTGACATTACCCTGACAGCGCCATCTATAGTAACATGTTGGAACTACTTTTTGCTCCCCCAAACAAAATTTAATTGCCTCACGATTGCTCTTGTAAAATATCAACTAGCTCTGATGGGTAGTTTTAAAATTATAGTGTTTTGAAATCGTAACTTAATCACCCTGAATTAATAAAATTTTACTAGCGATGGATATTAGTACAATGACGTATATTGTTATAGACTTCACGTTATTTTCAAAATTTTTTTAAATAAAAATTAGTCTGCATAGTCGGCAAAAAATTAAAAAGGGTTATAGAGACAACATGAATTTAACCATGTTGTAATTTAGTTTATTGTAAAAAATAATGAAACTAAATACCGTATGCTGATATATAAAACATGTAATAATGTAATTTATCTATACCTGATATAATTGGAAAAACTTACGAAAATAAAATTACCATATGAATTTTAAAATATTGTTAAGACTATGCAGTAACAGACTTACATTTGGTAAAAGATATGAGTCAAATCAATTACATAATATGAAGTCTGTTACTGAACATTTCTGTAACTAATTTCTATATTAATAAAAATTTCTTTCCTTTTATTATTGCCTTTATAAAAGAAGAAACAAAATTAAAATTTTCTTAAAAAAAGATAATATTAAAAATATATATTGAATTTCGCAAGAAGAATTTTATGTATAAATAAGTATACAGACAAAAATTTCAAGTAAAACTGCCTTTCTTTTAAAAAAAATTAAGCATTAATGAATATTTTTAGGTTTTAAACTTAAGGGAGAGAAATTACATCACTATAAGTTTATTTTTTAAACATGAATAAAATTTAAAGATATAAATTCTTATTAATGGTTACACACTTAAAATTTTGTGATACAACTAAACATAGCAATAGAATTTTTCTACTAAATTACGTATAAATGTTCATAAATAATTGCATGTTTGAACTTATTATATAACTCCTATTTACACTTTTAAAAGAAATTTTGAAGTCTTGAAAAGGGGTAAATTCTGAAATATACAAATAGGTGAAAAGGGCACATATAGTAAAACTAAATGAAATATTTCAGTTTCACGCTAATGTAAACATATTCATTAAAATGAGAGTACAAAAAGACATAGATAGACAGAGTAATCGAATTCGCAAACATATTTTAAACTTGTTGAAAATATTTATTAAAATGAGAGTACAAATAGACATATAGATAGACGAAGTAATCGAAAAAGTAAACGTATTTTAAACTTGTTGAAAATAATTGAATAATAATAAAAAAAAATGTTGTAAAAATTTAATTGATTGAAATGTTAAAAAACGATATATCCATGGTAACACTTAACGTTGTTATAGTGTTGCAAATAAGTCTGAACACTAAAAATTGGTTATAACAAAGCTATAACAACGTTAAACAACGTTATGTGCTGTCTGGGATATAAGGAAATTTAAAAGACTTTTTTTTTTTTTTTTTTTTTTTTTTTTTTGAATTTAAGAAAGTTAAAATCTTTGTTATTCAAATACAAGAAAATATTAATAAAAGGTTAAATTGTTAAGTAAAAAATAAAATAAATAAATAAAAACGTGTTCTTTAGGCTAAGTTCAGAGAAAAACATTATTTATATTTTTACTTATAAAAGAGTTATTCTGTAGCGTTATAAGACGTCCATTTCATTAAAAATATAAAAAGTAAAACACTGAATAAAATTTTTCTGCAGATAATTACTTATACTTCATAAAAGAAAATTTATCTTTTGATGCGTAACATATTCCTTCATTTTTATCATAAATTCTTTTAAAGGTCTCTTTTTTTTCAGTAAATAAAATCTTTATGCGTTATAAAGTACTCAGTTTTCTTTATAACGATATTAATGAAACAGATATTAACTCTGGATGCATAAATATTACAACTAATGCAATTGTGTACGCGTTTTATAAAGAATATGTTCAAAGAATTTATATGTTTACTTAATAAATACGTAAATTTATTTAGATGGTGAAAAACTAAAAATAAAATAAAATAATTATTTTTAGTAGTAAAAAGTATACGAAAATTAATTTAATGAAAATATCCCATTGATGTTTTTAAAACTTCGTTTTGCTAAACTATCATTATAACAGTACCATAATATAATCGCAACTGTGCCAAAATATAATCGAATTAAACTAAAATAGAAAAAAAAAGTGCAGAAATCGGACATAACTGATACTTAAAAATGAAAAAAAAAAATAAAATTGTAGAAGTAATTTTTATATGATTGTCAAATTATCAAAATATACAAAAATGTTATAATTTATCTTTTTATAAGCATCATACTGTAGAAACAAATTCACCAAATTATGTATTTATCAAATACGTTCAAATTATTATTATTATTTATAATTCAAACAATATTATAGTTCGAACAATGTCTACCCAAAGTTGTTTTTGTGAAAAGAAAATTAGAAATTTGAGAAACAAAATGACTCATATGAAATAAAGAAAATTGGTCATTCTATATTTTGATTACTTTTATTATGACACAGGACTATTAGTTTCAATAGTTTCAATCTGGAGTTTTTGTAGACTAGTTTTGTGTAACACCAAAATAAATTTTAATTATCTGTCCTACCGTTATAAATTTCATATCAAGTGAAAGGGCGAGTTTTCTAAATCCAGAGGTGCAAACAGTTTTCCGACACGACTATTAGATTTTTTTTTTAATTAACTAAAGTATGAAATTTAGGCAGCAACACTTCATTTTAATTCGTTTCAGTCATTATAAAAAGCACGTTGCCCAGTTTTACGTTCAAAAAAAGAGATAATTAAATAAAAAATAAAAAATAAAAATAAAAATAAAAATTTTACACATTGAAATTAGTAGTCCTCCCTACTAAACTAAATTCTGTCTTTGGCAGAATTTTTACTTTTTACATTTTTAGTTTTTCCATAAAACATTTTGAGTCTTATGTATACAATTTCTCATACGACCTTCTCTGTATCCAAAATTCTGTATCCAACCCACATGTCCAATATCAGTGCAGAATGCTGTATATACTGGATGTTAAACCCGTTTATTTATACAATATTATATTAAAGAACTGATGGTGGTTAAGGTGGAAATCACTGTTTAAATACATTTACGTAAGTTTTGCGCATTATTCTTTTATAGCCTTTAGACAGGCATATTATGTGTCGAGGCAAGTCCCTACTATCTGCTGTAGCATCTTCCTGGGATGTGCGTTGGACGAACGATATTTTATTCTTATTCTTATTCTTATTCATTGCTATTCTTATTCTTATTATTATTTAATTAGAATAAAGCAAATATCGTTTCGAGTCCTCGCTGCATTCGGTAGGGTATTTCGCAGTTAGTCTTGCACATTATAACTTTTAGGACTTTTATACAGTTTCGGATCCGATTTCTCACTGTCTGCGGCAGCGTCTTATGCAGATGAGCTTCGCAAAATAACATTTTTAAACCTGCAAGTTTATACACCACATGGCAAAAACCTTAATTTATTTTTCGAAAGTTTGTTCTAATTGTACTTATCTTATGTAAATAAATCTAACTATTGCCTAAAAAATATAAACGTGTAATCATTTTGTTCAGCATGGTATATTTAAAAATTTTTAAGCGATTGTCAATTTTACTAGACACGTGTGCAACTTAAAGTTTTATTCCAATTTTATTATCCACGGCCAACAGATTCACGTTAAAAGTGCATTTCTTTTTATATAGAAAATAATATCTTAAATATTTTGTATCTATTAACATCACTTTGATAAAATAAATAAATAAATAAATAAATAAATAAAATATAAAAAATAAATAAGTAATTTTAAAGCTATTATGAGATTTTTAGATAACATCTTATAAATTATTTAGACAAACTTATTTAAATGATCAGTCCGAATCATTTGCACTATTTTTCATCTTTTTGTACTTTTTGCGTCTTTCTACATTTAGTAATTCGGGAATGTAGAAATTATTTAGCGGTTCGGGTGTGTTTTGATTCTGATAAACATAAATGCATTCCGAAAATGTAGATTGAAAATAATGTAGTTATAATGTCAGTTTCTAGCGTGTCCCCAGAAAATTACATATAGCATTAATGTACATTCTAAAAAGTTATTATTTGAAATATTTTTTATTATTCTAAATAAATTTTCCATCAAAAAAGAGAAAAAAATTAAAGTGTGAGTATTTGTTTTTTGCATCGACATTTTACCTTTAACAATTTTAATGCTGCTATAACAAAAAAATTACTAGAGTTTTCAATCTGTGTAAGATTAGTTTTTTAGAAAAGTTTATTTTAGTTTTATTACTCACGTGCGAAAAAATACATTTATTTTTTACACCAAAATAGAAACATTAATAATAATGTATACGTAAATATTTTGTTTTAATTTCATGAATTTTATCTTAATTATTTAATAATTAGAAAGCTATTACGAAGTTGGAATCTTTTTTAAACTTATAAAAATAAATTAACATTGATGATGAAATTGGATTCCTTGGAATATTTCCCATTTTCTTTGTACCTTTGTTGTCTTAATCATTCAGCGATTCGTAAGAAGATGTATCTACACTCCAAATTTTTTTTTTCATCGTTGGAATCGTTCAACATGTTATAAGCATCGAATTTAATGAAGCATCTTAATTGAAAATTTTTATGAAGCATCTTAATTCGAGCGGTTGTCGTTTCATGAAAATACATGCACAAAGCTGCCTGACAACTTAATCTATCTTCGATTTTCAGATATAAGTTCTTTTTGATAGATGTCACCACTAACAAAAAAAAAATATATAAATATAAATACAAATAAATAAATAAAAATAACTTGAACAACATTTAAGCTAAAACATGAAGGCAGGGATTTGTTGCGCAATAAAATTATAGCCTTTCAAAATCTAATCTTTTAATAGCTTTGTCCCAACACACTTTGAGCACTAATTTGAGCTAATTTATATTTTTTACAAACAGTATTTAAAAAATAAAAATAAACACTTATGATCAAATTAGATAATGCGAATAATCTTACTTAATATTCCAAGATATCGGTAAAAACGTATAAAAATCATTGTAAAAAACCGTTACATTTTACTGGTTAAAACAGATTTACTAAGTCAAACTTATTTATTATATAACAAGAAAGATTTAACATTTATTAAAAAATAATTATTACTTGCTTCAAATTATTGTAAATTAAATCTTCAAATGGGGACACAAATTATGTTCTCAATCTAATAATTTAGGGTTCAGTGGACCTCTAAGATTTAACATTTTCAAAATTAGTTAAATATTATTATTAAATACTATAAAGTATTAAGTTAATAATTTCTAATAGTAATCAATAGGAAATTATTATAATTTTCTAATATTAAAACATTTATTATTATAAATTAATGAAATACATTATTAAATTTTTTATTAACAATTTGCAAACAAATTATGTTTACTGAAGTCTATATAAAAGGGTTAATTAAGTTAAAAGGGAAGTAGAATAAGGAAAATGAAGAAGATGGAATAAGTAATACTTAAAGGTCAAAGGTTAAAACAATTTGTTTGAATACAGGGGCTTAGTGAACGCCACACTCCCATTTAAAAGTTAGCTTATTTCTATTTAGTATAAAAACCTACAGAATAAAATGCATAAAACCATTTAATTTAATTATAATTGATAAAAATTATTATTACTTACATCTATATGAATTCCATCTAGTTCATATTTTTGTCCTGGCGGATAATCTTCTGGAAGATACCTATAAAACTCAACATTATCTTTATGCCATTTAATGGAGTAAAGTTTTTCTCTCTCTAAATCATACGTACAGTTCAACCATACTCCGTCGCCTTTCATTACAACTGCTGGAACAGATATCTGTCTTAGTTTAAGACAATTTATATCTAAAATAGAAAAAAGAAAAAATGTTTTAAATAACGTATATGCTAAAATATATAGAGATTTATTTAAATAAATAAATACACACACGTACACACACATATACAGGGTGATCAGTTTAAAAAAGTACCCATGGGTTTTTCTTATAACCCTAAAATCTGACTGATGTGGCAACTATTATAATATTGAAATTTGATTGTTTGAACCTTGTTTAAGTTTGTGAGACAATTTCTAACACTGTTGAAGTGTTACAACTTTGTTTGTTAGGAAAACACAGAAATGGAGAAGCATTTTTTTTTTTTAATCCTTTAATAATCTTATTTTTGAAAAACATAATTTAAATCTTTTTTTTTTTTTTTTTTTTTTTTTTTACATTATCATCAGAAAATGTTGAAAATGTTCGCCACCATTTTGAATGCAAACATGAGCACGTCGAACCAGGTTTTTGACACACTTCGCGGCATTGTTGGTGTTATTGACGAGATTTCTTCAGTCATGATCTGTTTTAATTCATGGATGTTTGCAGGACTTCTCTGGAAAAGCCTATGACATGTAATGCAAAAATGATAATGATAATGCAAATGTAATGTAGGATCGATAAAGTAAAAAATTTTAATTAAATTTTGTTTTTCATATATATATAATTATTACAGGATTTAAAAAATTGTGCGTCTCCATTTCCGTCTTCATCACAAATAAAGTTGTAACTGTCCAACAGTGATCGAAAATGTCCCCCACACTTAAACGAGGTTCAAACAATTATAGTTAAGTGTTAGAATAGTTGCCACATCATATATATATATATATATATATATATATATATATATGAATTTTGTGATGCAAAACAGGTGAAACATTTCGTAATTGATCACATCAATAGCAGAATAAAATAATGATTGAAGAATAATTGAAAGTTAAAAGTTATTTTATATCATCATTAAAGGTCGTATTTTACATCTTGAGGGTTTCTTTTCTAACATTTCTTAAAAACAGAATATTTTGCATAGATTTGTATAAAGCTACTTTTTATATTAGACATCAAGTGCAAACATAAATATAACATTGATATCCAATTGCAATAAAGAAAGAAGAAAGCTTAAGAAAGAAATTATGATATAAGAGAAAATTAGTTTTTACGCATGGATATCAATTAAATTGATTTTCTGGATTTCTTATTTTTTTTTATAGATACCTATTACATAATCTATGTCATATATAATCTTAAAAGTACTTTAATGATGGTAATAATTGATGCATATGATTCATATAATTAATTAAGATACTACTTTCAACCCATTATGTTACGGAATTTTGATAGAGCGTTCTAATAATTATTATTTTTTAGATAAAAGTGAAAAGTAATTAAGACAGGATTCGAACTTAATACCTTTGCTTTTGCATCACAGAACTCTTCTTATATAATAGTATTGATCGTCATATGATCCGAACAAATGCTCATATAAAAGTTGAAATTGTTCTGTTTTTATCTATTCTGTAAACAGAGACGCAGTACAACCACGGGAATTTTAGTTATTTAACAACATAAGCCGATATGTGTATTTTAAAAAGCCACATTCAAAGATATATGATTTATTAATTTAATTTTGATAATCCGTGCACGTCTGCTAAGAGACCTTTTAGCAGCAATACCAGTCAAAGATACCAATATAACTTAAAAACTATATGATAAATGTTTTGATCCTCTAGTTAACAAATTTAGTGTGTTACTTCTCTTTACATTTTTTAAAAGTTTATTCTCTAACAGTAATTATATGATGATTAGTTAAGATAAAGTAATTTGTACAACAACTGGTTTCTTGCTCCTCCATAATAGGTGATGACGTGTTTTGTGATAAAGGCTAATTGTTTATACTTGAGTTATAGGTCTAGTTGGAGTGCTCTCCGGCAGGTCATCCTGAGGGGTCTTAACTCACACTAACAGGCGTATTCTCCGCCCTTTGTTCAAGACACTCTCAGAGATAAGAAAGTCCTCTCTTTCTTTTCACCACTAGTTTCACACAGAAATACTTCTGGTATATATATAATAATGTGTCATAACTATACAGTGAGAGATCATTTTATAAAAGTAGTGGTAGAAATAAATTTAAAAATTACTAATTCATGAGAGTGCCCTGAAAAAAGGGCGGACAGTACGACCCCTGCATTTACTCATGTTTGAAGATAACCATAAAAAATTCCGAACAGCTCATTTGATGAGAACAATATCGGTACAAATTCGGAACTTTCCAGATTTGAAGATTTCTAGCTTTGAGAGGTCTGTTCTACCATT
This sequence comes from Salticus scenicus, assembly GCA_963930645.1. Taxonomy (NCBI): domain Eukaryota; kingdom Metazoa; phylum Arthropoda; class Arachnida; order Araneae; family Salticidae; genus Salticus; species Salticus scenicus. The sequence goes on from OZ005648.1 coordinate 61,087,366, forward strand.
GATAGGGAAAGAAAAAAAAATTGAGATGTCTTTTCTACCATTGATAGGGAAAAAAAAATTCCATAATTGATAAAAATTTATATAGAAATATTAATCTTATGTATATTATTTCTATATTACTAACATACATTTGCAAAGAATTTAATGATTAATTACAATAAAATATTTCAAAAACAATTTATTACTGAAACGGGAAGCATAAAACATTTTTTTTTCCCCTTGAAACAACTTCAAATGCAACTTTAATAAAATAACATTTGTTATAATGAGATGAAAGTTAATTTATTAAATAAATTTTATTTAAAAACACGTTTAAAATTTTAGCATGAAGAACATGAACTTAAAGAAACATTATTGGAACAAGCATTTCAAACCTCACGCAACAACATATCCTAACAGATACAAGATCTAAAAATTCAACTTAAATTTTTACAGGTAGGCTTCCAGTTGCAGCACGCGAAACTAGAATAATTTATTCGTGATCAGATTCATTTTTGAGCGTTCTGAAGGCAGAAACATCATTTAAACTTATGCAGTTTATAAACGCAATTCTATGGAATGTGCTTTCCTTCTAACTATTTTCCAAAACTCTTTACAGTATTTGATTTTAAAGAACTAAATACATTTTTGATTTAATCTCGAAACACATTGAAGGGCAAAATTTAAAACAGTTGGATCTGAGTCATTGACTTATTTTAAATTTCATTCCACAAAATTTTCGATTTAATTTAATGTAACTCATTCCGATTTCAAATATCGTTAAGAAATATACTAGATTTAAAGTAAAATAAATAAAAAAAATAATAAATAATAACATTTCTATAAACTTTTTTTTAATCTTTTTTTAACTTTCTGGCATATACAATTAATGAAATTAATTTTTGATATCAATTAATTTATTTTAAAATAAAATAATTAGTTTAATTGAAAAAAGGAAAACATATCATTAATCATGAGGTTTCTTTATTATTATTATTATTAACATATTTTTATATCCTCAGTTACAATATATGAGTTTTTCTGAAATTTAGATTTTAACTTTGTTTCAGTTTCAGTGTTTGTTGTTGTTTCTTCCAATGCATTATTTTAAATTTGCTCATTATTAAAATGATTAGAAATTTTTAATCTATTTTTTTATGAACAAAGAAAAGCGCATTCTTTTAATTATACTTATTTTCAGATAGAAAGAAAACTTCATTTCTTAAATAATGAAACATGATAATAATTTGTTTTGCTTTGCTTTATAATTACAAATTATAATTATTAATATTTGTTATCTTATCCAATAAATTTAAATTTAAATTTTTGATTCTCTGGAAGAGTTTTCTGCTTTAAAGTACATAAATTTGTACTAAACTTAGTTCAAATGTTGGGCTTGTTAAACAGAGATTTTAATATTCAAGTTCCTCTACAATTAGAACCATAAAAAGTATAGAATTTATTATCATCTACAGAACAAGTTAAATACCTCACTTGTTGCAGAGTACACAAGCGTGATTCGTGAAATAAGAAAACACGGATTATGCACGTGAATTGGTCACTGATATCTATTATCTCTACGCTATAAGAAATTATCTTATAAAATATCTTTACTCTAGCGTAACACACTTCATTGCTTTTTTTAAAGAATTTACTATTTTGAGTAGACATAACGAGAAGCAAATGTCACCCTGTTCAAATAGTTAAATAGAGAAAAAATGGCATACAAAGAAACTGTAATGTGGCAGAATATGGCCTTATTTAATGTTTAGATGCGCCTTTTAAATAGGATAAGATAAAAGTAAGCACGATTTAAATCAAGATAATGGTTTAACAATATGCTGAGAAAGTTTGGAATCTTACAAATTCAACATTGAAATTGCTTCACGGATAAATATACATACTTCTATTAATATATATATAATATAATATATATATATATATATATATATATATATATATATAATATAATATAATATATATATATATATATATATATATATATATATACATACATAGATAGGTAGATGTGTATATTGGCGAGAAAATATCGCTAATGTTTTGCTGTTTTGGCAGTGTTTTCGAAATATTTATAGTTTTAATCAACGCACTGCTACCTAAATATTTTCGATTGAGGTTACAAAAAAAAAGTCCAATAAATTATTCTGAACTATTAACAATAGTTTGTACAGGGATTCGTAACCATTTCACTTTAGATTAATACGATTATTCTTTTATTATGAATTTTTAATAAAACTTCATTTTAAATGTTTTTATATTGTTCCTAAATAGTCGTTTGACCGTTGTACAAATAAGTTATATTTTGTTTTTATTTTAAAGTATACGTAATATAAAATCTCGTACCATAAGGTCAACAATTTAAACGAATGATATTTTTGAATACATATTTTGAGGTTAATGTACAATTTCGTGTTCGATGTATAGGTAAATAATAAAACAACTAAACAGAAAGTGATGCCCAAGAATGAACCTGTAAAGTTTAATAGGTGTGCAAGAAAATAGGTGCTCTCCGCATCAGTTTAAAAAAATACAAAGGGGAAATGCTGAGAAGGTCAAGTCCTAGATACTAAGCGCTGTATAGGGTAATATATTCAGTTTACATATACGGCTCACTAAATACTTAGCAATCATCTGTAAATAATAATAATAAAAAGACACAGAAGCATAGGTATCAAGTGTTTTAATTTTATAAGGGTAGTAGACCGCAATATTTAAAGAAAATCTTTTGTGATAGTTTTCGATGTTTAAATAAATTAGAAATTTCCTTTCCCATTTAAAATTACTTTTATTAAAATATAAAGTTACATTTTGAAAATGATAGTGATATATGCTACGAAAACATTCGAAACTATTTTAAACTATGTTTCAGCCTCGTTTAAATTGACAATTAATCTGTACAAATTATGCTTTTTACGGAGTAGAAGAATTACCTGAGATGTCTTTTAATTAGGGAAATTAGTTTTCGCTAATTAGTTCATGTTGTGCATGAGTAAAATATATTTCTAAATGTTACATTTATTGAATAAATTTTTGTTTCGCAAAATTTCTGTGTTTAATACGAATGCAATACGATAAAAAATATCGAAGATCAAATGTCATAAAAATATTCATATTGCAATATTGAAATAATTATAGTTTATATTATCATTTTGATATTGTTCTATTTAACTATTAAAATACAAACATATTTTAAGTTGTTAACCTTTGACGTCGTGCCTAAAATTTCGCTGACGCTACTGATCACTAAAATTTAAAGGATTTTTTCAAACTCTAATTACAGGGGGCCATAATTAAACTAACAGTGTTTACAGTGTTATGTAGAGTGATTTAAAGCGCGAATGGTGCCAAATTTTGTAGGATGATTTAGCAAGACGGGGAACGAAGGACTGCACTAAAAAATATATTAATTCTAAAAGTCACCAATAGGGGAATGTTTGGCACTGTGTAAAATAAATGAGAGTTCTAAAAAGCGCAGAATCATTGCTGAAATAAAATTACCTTTTGTTTAGAACATTCAAATCAAGTTCAATGTGTCCACCGTTTTTGTGGACCACATATTTCATTTTATGCACAAGAGCAGAAACTTTATTATTATGTAATTTTTTCGCTTTTTTAAAAACTATTACAACATTGAACTGGAATTAAATTGTTAAATATTCTAAATAAAAAGAAATTTTATTTCAATATTGATTCTATGCTTTTTAGAATTCTTATTTTATTTACACAGCGCCACATACTCCCCTAGCGGTGACTTTTGGAAGTAATATTATTTTTAGTGCAGTCCTTCGTCCGCTGTCTACTTAAATCATCCTACAAAATTTGGCGCCATTCGCGCAATTAGATCACCTACAGAACACTGTAAACACTGTCAGTTTAATTATGGACACCCTGTATTTTAAAGCATTACATAAATATGTTGCACTATTTAAATCGTTTGTATTGATAGAAAAATATTGAAATTGAATATAACTTCGGGAATTGCCCTTCAAGTACAAAAGTCAATTTCATATCTTCCATAAAATTTGAAAATACAAACTGACAATTGAAATTGTACGGTAGGTTGCAATTGTATAGCTACTGACATGTAACTAACATTCTTAAGGATAATTTAAGGTAATTGTTGCATTAATCATCTTTTAATTAAAATAAAATCTACATACAAAGTAAGCATTTTCTTTGTTAGTGTTCATTAAATATCTTTTATAAGTATTGCAGTATAAGGTAAAGCTTGGAGAGATTGCACACATAGGGGATCGGCAGGTAGGAGTACAATGGGCGTTCTGAATCTCCAGATAGTTCTACAATATCGATAGCGGAGTGTCCACATAAATGTGCATGTTCATTGCTTGAACAGTCTAAGATTAAACATGATTAATTTGTCTCGTTTTCAAAAATGTTTGCTTAAAATTTCAAAACTATGTCTGGGAATTTTTTTAGAATGGTAGCATCACAAAATATTTTTAAATTAAATGATTTCCCTTTGACTAGTTTATAAATTTTACTTGTGACAGGTTGTTGCATGAAAGTTGCATCATTTATAACAAAGAGTGCAACGATTATAGACAACGACAGATTAGGTCAACAAACAAGAAACCATTCAAACTAAAAAGGAACTTTATTAATTTTACGTTAAATATATTATCTAGTGACTAAACGTTACATTTTATTATCTAGTCTTGTTTTTTTTAATCTGCTTCTTTAATTTATTTTTAATCCTTTTTTATTTTATTTTATTTCTATTTTTTTTTTTTTTTCTTTTTCTGTTCTTTAATTAATAAATAGAAATACCTACATGTAATACAAAAATATTTGTTTAGAAAAATCTTATACCAATGTCATTTAAGTGCAATTATCATTGTTAACAAATTAATTGTAATTAAATTTAGCGCAATTTTTTTTACCCAATTGCACAATATCTCCTACCCTATAAGAAAAGATCGCGCAGAATATCTCTCTTGGTTTTATTACAACTGTTGCTTTAAATCATAACATAACAACAAAATAATAATGCAAATGCATAGAATAAGTATCAATTTAAAGCTATGCACCAACAGTTTAGCAAAAAATTAAAGTTAAGATTTTTTATAGCGTTTTATTCAATTGTGAGCAAACTCTCTTAGCTTTACCTTATATATGAGCAATTCTGTAAACTCGGTTGTATAATATAAAATTTAACTTATGCAGTTTTTTATCACATACAGGATTAAAATATTATTCCGTATTTGTAAATGAATGGTTCTGAATATGATAGATTTTTATTGCTTTGGAAAATAAATAAATAAATTATACCTGGAGAAAACAAAAATAATAGCTAATGCTGATTCTTTTGTTGAAACATATTAAACTCATATTTAATACTGATATATATTATTCTATTATATTTTAATGTAAAATTTAATTCATTACATATTTATGAGATTTTGTTTCGTAGTATAAAGCGTTCCTCTTTTAACTTATTTTATTTGAAAATCGTCACTATGTTAAACTTTCACTCAAACAGAATTTGCATTTAATTAAGTCTGCATGCACTTTTGAGCTCAGCGAGAACGAGAAAACCGTTTAAATCCTAAACAAGTTATTCTTGTCTCTTTGATATTCAGCTGTTAGGGGTTTCCATGTCAGAAATACTCTGGAGATGCAATTGTGTTCCTTTTCATTGAAAACTTCATGTGTCAAAAGACTCAAAAGGAAATCTCGTAGCATACTGTTGAGTAAAGCTTTGAAAACTATTCATGCTAATATGCTAGATAAACTGTACTTCAGCGGCAGGCTCAATGAAACAATATAATACAAAAGCTTTGTGTGCAGAAACTTTAAAACGCATTCATGCAATTTTATTTAAATCGGGGTTAAAGATAACTATACAATAATTTGAATCCTTATTCATTCTTAAATCTGCAGTTTAAAGCAAATTATAGTTTTATGTAAATTGTAACTTAATAGTTTTTTATTTTTATTTTTTTTTAATTTTAAGATAAGAAATTTTAATTTAATCACATACATAAATTTAATTTACTTAAGGTTATATTTAAATTAGGTTTTAAATATCTTATTAAGATCATAAATAACAATAAAAATAATATATTGTTTACAAATAAAAATAACTCTATTGATTGATATAGTAGCTTAAAAATGGGCTTATTTTGCAATAATATATTTGTGAAAAATCTCACTTTTGAATTAAAATTTCATATAATTCTTCTATAAGAAAAAAAAAAAAAAGTGTAATCTAATTTCTGTTTATTCCGCAAGTGAGGATATTTAATTAATTATCACAGAGTATAACTGTCTACTCTTTATATATATATATTTTTTTTTTCATTAAATTATATCGAAGCATACTGTTATGAAACAAAATACTAAATAATTGACTTTAACAAATCACGTTTCACAAAACTTTTTTACAACGAACTCTATAATACATGCACTTACGTTTATTCTATATATGACTGCGCAAAACCACACATATGAAGTCCAATTTACTATTAAAAATAATCATAAAACGTAACTTTTTGTGCTAAACAATAAACTTTAAAATGAACCTTAAAAAAAAAAAAAAACTATTCAATAAAAAAAATATAAATTTCTTACACATTCAGCTTTATAAACATTGCATATCATCGCTTCAGTTTACTTTTTAAAATTTCTATGTCTGATGTTCAGCACATACCCACCCAGCCACTGATATGCAAAAGACATCTATAAATACGTATAAAAGTTAAACAAGACCTTCCGGCTTATTCGGAAGGGTAGGTTGATTTCTTTTTCCCTATCAAGTAGCCGTGATTTTGTTTCAAAATGGCGGCTACAAATTATTAATGCACTTGGTAGAAATATTCATGTAGGCTATGCACATATTGATTTTTAAGCAAATCGGTTCATAAATACCTTTTTATGTGAATTTAAAATTTTCAAGTGGCTGGTTCTTGCAAACAAAATGGTAAGTTAAGTTGACAAATATATGAAATGTGTTTGTGAGATAAGTCTACTGTACACATATAGTTCGAATTAATTCAAAATCTCAAAAGTCATCGTGCTGAAAAAATAAGTGGCTGGCACTTCAACCAAAATGGCAGAGAAAGTGGATTAACTTTATTTCATGCATTACGTTAAAATCTTGCATTTAGAAACCTATATTTTTATTAAATGGTATGTACTCGATTTCAATTACTTTACAACTTATTCAATAGTACAATTTCTTTTTTAACTGAATTCCGAATAGAATACGCTATAAAAGAAATATATGAGTAAAGTTAGAGTAATATATATATATAAAAAAAAAAAAAAAAGTAATCATGATCTCATCGGTGAGAAGCAAATATCCTCTAATAATGATACGGGATGATCAATAATAATAAAAAATATATATATCGGAGTTTATAATATTATAAATATTTTTCTATTATTAAAACCCCTCGTTATATTCCAACACTGAAAACAAATTCTTCTGTAACTGACATCTAGAAAGTAAATTGTATCACTAGTAAAAATAGTTCCACTTTATACTTATTAATTCTAGTACCCTTTTCTAACGAGTTTCAAAGACCCCTATTAGAATTCTAGATCGTTTTTGTTATAATATCCTAGGGTCAAACATATTTAGAAATCTCTGCAAATAAATGCGAATTCAATAGACGAGTTTAATTACTATAATATTGGTTTATGACCCAATACTAGGAAATTAAGCGCGAATTCCTCGCAATATAAAGGATTCATATTCTTCATAATAATGTTTCACCATCTAGAATAGCATATACTAGAAATTCTCGATCATTTCGTCTATCAATGTTATTCGTTTACATTTTACGCATAACTCGTAAATTTATATTTCTAGTTTAGGGATTGTGAAAGTGACTACTTATACGTTCTAGATTGAAGCAGTACACACACACACACACACACACACACACACACATATATATATATATATATTCTCAAAGAAACTTCATTTCACATCTGTAACACTACACTCTGAAAAATTTCAATGAAATTCTTAAAGTTGACCGTTTAATGACACAACCATCTCCCTTCTTCGGGAAAAAAAATACCCGTAATTGTAACAAATTGCTGTACAATTCATAATGTTGAGCGATTACTAAAGGTCACTTTTGTCACTTTCTGTGATTAAAAAATCATGAGAGTTTTATTAGCATAACATAATTTTTGTAGTCATCTGAATTGGAACATTTTTCGCCGGTCACTGTCCTGCAAAAAATATTGATATATTTTTGTAGTGTATATATAAAACATACAGTCTACAGTCGGTAACAAAAGTGCCCGAACACTAGCAAAAATTCCTATGAGAAAAGAGTACACTTCGTACGGTTTTATTAAATAAATCCTTGTCGAATCCTATTCTTATTCAGTGTAAGAACATGATTTGATAAGGATTTATTTAACAAAACCGTATGAAGTGAACTTTTTTTACATAGGAATTTTTGCTAGTGTTCGGACACTTTTGTTACCGATTCTACAATTTAATGTAAGTGGCAAAATCATTTTAAAAATCTACGTAAATAATCTTTAGAAAATTATCTGAATTCATTATTCCAAAAGAATATTCTAAAACAGACATATAGTAGATAAAATAAAAGCTGTATTTAAAAACCTTTAAACTTGTGTTCATTGACTTTTATAGTAAAACCTTACGGATTACTAAAACATGCATGTTTTGCTGTAGTTTTATGGGTTAATGCCATTTGTCTACATAAGGGACCTAGGAATAGTTTGGATGACCTTCGCTGGGGTCTGACTGAAAAGCTCTAGCCCGCATTTACTCTAGTTTCGGAAAACAACACGAAAAATTTCGAACGGCTATATCACCGAGCGTGACCTGGGCCAAACCGTGCTTTTAATGACTCGCTGCTTAAATAGATATTTGAGAACCATTTTGCATAACTATCCTAATGATTTTTTATCAAGATACCTCCTAATCCAGATGTACAGATAAAACGAAAGCCACAAAACCTCCAAAACTCACATGATCTTCCACAAAATTCTAAATTTTCCACCTATTACTTTGATCAATATATATATATATATATATATAGACTAAATAAGACTTTGAAAAATCTTGAAATTTCTAATATTTTTTACCACAACTGACTGTGTGATTCCACAACACATTCTACCAATTTTAGTTTCTATTCTTTCTTGTTTCGTTTAAAGAAATATATTTTTCTATTTTTTTTTTTTTTTTTTTTTTAATAATTTAAAAAAAAGTATCTTTAAAATCCTTCTCAGAATCTGTCGAATTAGATTTGTTGCCACAGAAATAGCTACAAATGAAATTTATCTTCAGCGCAAAAGAAAGAAAGCTACCCCAGTCTGTCTCTGTATCGCAGTCTGTCTCTGTACCCTGTCTGTGTCTGTATATATATATATATATATATATATATATATATATATATATACTTTTTTTTTGTAAGGATGCCGTATGTAAATTTCAATTTTGCTTTTCCTTAAGAATTTATTTAACATTTTAAATCGCTTTTACGAAATTCTCTCAATTTTTAAGGCAAATTTGTGATTCTACCATATATGTCTTTGCTTAGCATTCAATGAAATACAGTTATAATTGCATTAAAAATTATTGGTTAAAAATTACAATTTAAATACACTCACACAATATATATATATATATATATATATATATATATATATATATACAGAGAGAGAGAGGGAGAGAGAGAGATATGTAGTATATTTATTTTACTTTATAATTACTACTTTTTTGAAATTTAAAAATTCTAATTTATTTTTTAAAGAAATTCACATTAATAATAATACTAAAATTAAAAAATACGCTTTTAAAATATCTTCGTAAGCTGTCTCATTAGTTTTGATTTCAAGAGACAAATCAAAATTAAAATAAGAAAATAAAATTAAAAGAATATTTTCCCAGTTTTTCTTCTTCTGTTTCTTTTTTTTATTGAATATATATATATATATATATATATATTCCTATGTAAATTCCTATGTAAAAATTCCTAGCGAAAATTCCTATGTAAAAAAAAAAAAAAAAAAATACACTTAAAACTGTTTAGTAAAATAAATCCTTATCGAATTATGTTCTTACACTGACTAAGAACGGGATTCGACAAGGATTTATTTAACAGAACCGTATGAAGCGTACTTTTTTTTTACATAGGAATATTTGCTAGTGTTCGAGCACTTTTGTTACCGATTGTATGTCTTTCATGTAATGTGTAATATGATTGCATGTCTTTCATTCTTTGTATGCAATATTTAATGAATTAAAGTCTTTTTTTTTTTTTTATTCTTTTAAGAAATAATTCAAATTTCTAATAATAACAAAAATAATACCAAAAACATTCTTTTAAATCCTTTTTAAACACTGTCCCATCAGTTTTGACGTCAAGATTAAAAAATAAAAACTAAAAAAAAAAAAAAGAAAAAAGAAACTACAGAAAGCGTATTCATAAAAATGCGATTGATCTCCTACCAGAGTTTATGCCGCCTCCTTCAGTGTCGCACTAATATACATTGTGAGCAGGCAAATTATGTATGCACGATGCAACATACTGGAAATTAATATTCAACTCCCTGAACCCAGAGACTGTCAAAACTGCTTTTGCGCTGCTCATTAAATATGCATTTTTTAAAAGCACTTTTCCAGATAAAGTACAGCAAAGGAAAAAAAGAAAAGAAGTGGAGTTGGAAAGAGAAATTCAGAATTGGATATCTGAGGTTATATTTAAAGAAGATATTCCGGAAATGTTTCATGTTTTTAAATTTAAATATTGTAAAATGTAAAAATAAAAATAAAATTAAAAATAAAGAGTTGAACTCGAACATATTGTTTTAGAATGCATTTTTCTAGAGAAAATTATTTCGATGTAAGATAAAATGTATTTCTTTTTAATACCACAATTTTAAGTTTAAAAGATGTATATTTTTCATGCATCGCAAAGCTTGTAATTATTTGCTCCAAAATGGAAGAATGATTACAAGAAAATAATGATGATATGTTTTAGGTAAATATGCAGTATTTTAGTGTCATGCTGTGTCATTTATGTCATACCATATTAAATGGAAATTTTAAAATAATCCTGAATCTACAGATTAGGAGTCTAAACGTCTCATTTACATTATTTATTACTGACCATTTCATTTATTTATTCCATATTATTTAATATATATGTGTTTGATATTATGGATGCTTTTCACACGTTAGATTTAATTCCAAGCATAATGGCTTTTGATGGATTCATTAGTTTAAAGTGTACAAATTATTCAATTCCATTTTTTTTTAACTAGTATGATGTGGCCACCACAAGACTTTCTTCTATATAATTTTAAACAAAATTCATGCAATACAAAATATTTAGTAAATTATTAAATTATTTTCCATTATAAATGCAGACGATTTTTATCTGGCAGAATTATATTACTAAATGCCGAAAGAAAGTTAATTTTTTGCCAATTCGCTTTAAAGGAATTGACGAGATCTTTCGAATGATACCCATATTGAAAATTTACACCCACGGGTGGTGCAAGCGATGCCTCCATTGTACAAACGTTTTCTCCTAGTTTACTACTACTATTATCAATAATTCATAATAATTTTAAAATCACATATTAAAAATAACTCTCATTATGTACATTTATACGAAATTTTGTATTATAATTCAACGTTAGAAACTTAGAAAAAATGGGATCACAGCGTCACCTGTTGAGCGAATGATCTCCAAATCTAATCGGCCCCAGTTTGTGTCGGGGTTCAACTAAATACCAAGTTTGGTTAAAAGTCGTTTATTGGTTCGTGAGATACAGTGTTTACAAAATTTGTAATACATACAGACAGACGGACAGACAACTTCTAAAAACAGTCAAATCGTGTTCAGGACATCTCAAAACGTGTAAATCCATCGAGTTCGAAAATTTTCAAGAACCCAATACTTTCTCTATATACAGTAATATATAATAAAGTAATAAATAAATTTATTGATTTAAAATAATAATAATGAAATTATTTTAAAATAAATAAATGAATTACTTATCAAAATGTGAGCAATTTGGGATTATTGCTATTAATAAAAATAAAAATAAAATTAATTATCTTCCGTTTACATTAATATAGTGAATATAATATTTAATGAAATTGTTCCATTGTAGAACATTTATCGATTAACAGTTAATAGTCTAGTTATTATTTTCCTTTTAGAATTCTTCTGATGGTAATTTGTTAATTGTCACTCTTTGAGTTTGGTGTCGCATCATATGTGGATAATTTTATATGTTTTCATCTTGATTCATTGCAGATTGTGCTAATAATTCATTGCGTTCCTCTTTAAATTTGGATTTATCGCAAAACTGGAACATGAACTGTATTTTTGGCTTGAATAATCTATACACTTTTCAGAAATCTTGCAATTTCTGTGCTCTTAGAAGTGCATGTTTTCTGAAGATCAAATACTTCGACTTTCGAGCATTTCCTAATCCACTTCTAATTTCCAGTTATCCTTTTTTCATAAGTGTTAATCCAATTCTCATTTCCAGTTATCTTTTTTTCATATTTTTTTTAATAAATTCATTGGTTTAAGTATGATAACTTTCATGAATTTCGTATAAATATCGCGTCTTATTAGTCCTAGTGTTATGGTCCTAGATGTTCACTTTCGCGTAAGTATTTTAAAATGGATTTATCTATTAACTAGTACTGTAAATAAATCATAAAAAATATGTGCTACCATTTAAATTGAATTACGACTACTTTTATAGTGTTATTGGTATTATCATGCATCTATTAATTGCTCAATTTTATAACGGTATTAAATTCTTCAATATCTATATCTATCTATCTATCTATATCTATATACATATAGATATAGAGAGAGAAAGCTATATGGATTAACTCTCTATATAATTAGATGTGTTTCTCATCCTTCCGATGTATCTAATTGTCTTCATCTATCTGTTTAGAAGTGTGTATATATTTCCTTCTAATTCATAATCTTGCGTTAGTTTTCTTTAAATAACACTTAAGTGCTTGTACTATATTTGAAGCGAAATGACTGCAGAAGCTATCGGAAATATTTTGTGTAGCTCCATAAATTAATTACTAAGTCTGAGTGTACCGTTATCTACAAAAAAAAAAAAATAAATAAAAAAAAATACGTGTGGCACTCGAGGACTGCCGCGGTAAAGCTATTGCATAGAATTTTTTATCAACTTATGCAATTATAATTATTTTTTTATTTTATTTATGCAGTATTTTTTTTTCTTTGATATTAATTCAAGTTTTTTCTTTGATATTAATTCATGTTACACTTTTTGAGCGTGGTGACCGATAAGAAAACAAATTTTTTTCTTTTATTGAATAAATGAGAATATATCCGCAATGAGAATATATCAAAAATATCCGCAATCGATTTGTAGGTATCGAAACCTCGATGTACCAAATTTGAATGATCTAACTCTATTTTTTGAGAAAAGGTATTTTAATAGGTTTTTAAAGGCCTGCAAGTCGAATGGGGATATTCAAGTTTTTTCTTTGATATGATTTCAAGTTACACTTTTTGAGCGTGGTGACCGATAAGAAAACAAATTTTAATAGAGAAAAGGTATTTAATAGGTTTTAAAGGCCTGCAAGTCGAATGGGGATATTCAAGTTTTTTCTTTGATATTAATTCAAGTTACACTTTTTGAGCGTGTTGACCGATAAGAAAACAAATTTTAATAGAGAAAAGGTATTTTAATAGGTTTTAAAGGCCTGCAAGTCGTATGGGGATATTCAAGTTTTTTCTTTGATATTAATGAATAAGATAACAATAATGATAAGAAAACAAATTTTAATAGAGAAAAGGTATTTTAATAGGTTTTAAAGGCCTGCAAGTCGAATGGGGATATTCAAGTTTTTTCTTTGATATTAATTCAAGTTACACTTTTTGAGCGTGGTGACCGATAAGAAAACAAATTTTAATAGAGAAAAGGTATTTAATAGGTTTTAAAGGCCTGCAAGTCGAATGGGGATATTCAAGTTTTTTCTTTGATATTAATTCAAGTTACACTTTTTGAGCGTGGTGGCCGATAAGAAAACAAATTTTAATAGAGAAAAGGTATTTAATAGGTTTTAAAGGCCTGCAAGTCGAATGGGGATATTCAAGGATTTTCTTTGATATTAATGAATAAGATAACAATAATGATAAGATAACAATAATGATAAGAAAACAAATTTTAATAGAGAAAAGGTAGTTAATAGGTTTTAAAGGCCTGCAAGTCGAATGGGGATATTCAAGTTTTATCTTTGATATTAATTCAAGTTACACTTTTTGAGCGTGGTGACCGATAAGAAAACAAATTTTAATAGAGAAAAGGTATTTAATAGGTTTTAAAGGCCTGCAAGTCGAATGGGGATATTCAAGCTTTTTCTTTGATATTAATTGAAGTTACATTTTTTGAGCGTGGTGACCGATAAGAAAACAAATTTTAATAGAGAGAAGGTATTTAATAGGTTTTAAAGGCCTGCAAGTCGAATGGGGATATTCAAGTTTTTTCTTTGATATTAATTCAAGTTGCACTTTTTGAACGTGGTGACCGATAAGAAAACAAATTTTAATAGAGAAAAGGTATTTAATAGGTTTTAAAGGCCTGCAAGTCGAATGGGGATATTCAAGCTTTTTCTTTGATATTAATTCAAGTTACACTTTTTGAGCGTGGTGACCGATAAGAAAACAAATTTTAATAGAGAAAAGGTATTTAATAGGTTTTAAAGGCCTGCAAGTCGAATAGGGATATTCAAGTTTTTCCTTTGATATTAATGAATAAGATAACAATAATGATAAGAAAACAAATTTTAATAGAGAAGAGGTATTTTAATAGGTTTTAAAGGCCTGCAAGTCGAATGGGGATATTCAAGTTTTTTCTTTGATATTAATTCAAGTTACACTTTTTGAGCGTGGTGACCGATAAGAAAACAAATTTTAATAGAGAAAAGGTATTTAATAGGTTTTAAAGGCCTACAAGTCGAATGGGGATATTTAAGTTTTTTCTTTGATATTAATGAATAAGATAAAAATAATGATAAGAAAACAATAATGATAAGAAAACAAATTTTAATAGAGAAAAGGTATTTTAATAGGTTTTAAAGGCCTGCAAGTCGAATGGGGACATTCAAGTTTTTTTCTTTGATATTAATTCAAGTTACACTTTTTGAGCGTGGTGACCGATATAAAACAAATTTTAATAGAGAAAATGTATTTAATAGGTTTTAAAGGCCTGCAAGTCGAATGGGGATATTCAAGTTTTATCTTTGATATTAATTCAAGTTACACTTTTTGAGCGTGGTGACCGATAAGAAAACAAATTTTAACAGAGAAAAGGTATTTAATAGGTTTTAAAGGCCTGCAAGTCGAATGGGGATATTCAAGTTTTATCTGATCTACTTTATACACAAATTTTACGCGTACAGCTATTCACTGTTGTACATATATGATAGATACCTATACACCTATATACTTTCTCACAAACAGCTGCTTACGTATTCGTCCGATTTCGGAGCAGCTCGTCTCGATTCGTGCGAGCTTCCTATAGCCGAAGTCTGCCGAACTGTGTTAGGTTTTTTTTTTCGTTACGGAATTTTTCGATTCGGTCTCCGCGCTCAAAGCCCGCGATAAAAGCTATACAATAGCTTAAAAAAAAGTTTCTAAACATTTTAACAATATAAGTTCACTTCATTACACTGAATGGATATAACCATTTCAAAATACCTTTAAATGAAATTCCATCGATCGACAGTAATAGAACAAAATTCTTCTGTGCGTCTTTGTACACGAGACAGAAAAACTACATATGCAAATTAAAACTATGCATCTAATTTCATGTAGCATATTTATATTTATACCAAATATAACTTCATTTGAATGGTTCTATAACGTTATCGGAAATATTTTTATGGTCCTGTAGGTAAATATATATGCACAATTTTTGCAACAAACAACATGCTTAATAATGTATGTTAGTTTTATTACGTTAAATTCAATGTAACTACATTTAGGTATGTTTAAATGAAACTGTATCCATAGTCCGTAATGGCAAGAAATACTTTTGTGTGCCCTGAACACAAATCATCAACAATAAAGATAAAAAAATAAATAAACAAAAATACGGCTATTTCTGTAAAGTGCCTGAACATGAGTACCAATTCCCATGTTAATCGGGTGATTACTGTAGCCGCTATCACGATGCATACAAATTCTGTCTATAGGCCGTAATGATAAAAAAAATTCG
Organism: Salticus scenicus; assembly: GCA_963930645.1. Classification (NCBI taxonomy): domain Eukaryota; kingdom Metazoa; phylum Arthropoda; class Arachnida; order Araneae; family Salticidae; genus Salticus; species Salticus scenicus. The sequence continues at coordinate 61,103,617 of OZ005648.1, forward strand.
GCTTGTCCTTGTACACTAACTACAAATGAACAATTAAAAATATAAACTTATTTTTTCTGTTGTTAATGAACATGTGTTTAAATTTTCAAGTCAATAGGGTGATAATTTGCGGCCGCTATAGCGGTATATACATTCTAGAAGATTCAAAACGTGTAAAGATGTCGATAACCAGAAGTTTTAATTATTGAAGAAGGTAATGAAAAAAATTAAAGCACACTATTTTCATTACTGACAATATTTACGTTTCTTAATACTACTTAATTGACGAGAAATTTGATTCATTGGTTATTTAATCAATTATCATTTAATCTCCTTGATTATTTAATGAATGAGAAATGTTACAAAGAAATGTAAAAGTTTTTTTCTTTTTTTTTTAATCACAAACGAAAGAAAACGTGAGATACAGAGACGATTGTACAAGCGGCGATTCCTCTTTTTCACCCAATTCTTCCTCTGCTGTACTTATATAGAAATTTTTTCCTTACTCATCTTGGAAACATATTATAGAAGGTTACAATATAAATGTAGTGATTGAAGAGTCGGGTGAAAGAGTGACACCGTAATATGTAAGATTATTGTGAGTAAAAAACGATGAGTTTTGTGATATAAATATTATTCGTAATCACTGAAAAGCAAAATGTACAAGACGCGTTTTAATGAAAATATAATTAACACGTGCTTCAAACTATTATCATTCGAAATAAAATTTGTGGCAAAAATAAATACCTTTAATGTCTTTAATAAAATTTATGGAAAATGATGTTTTAACTATTTTAGATTATTTAGAATAGAAATTAAAAAAAAATATTTTACGTAAAGTTAGAAGATGTAGGAAATTATTAAACCAGAATAATAATAATAATAATAAATGTTTTATTTTGTGAAAATGAAAATCTCATTTAATTACCTTGATTAAAAATGTTGTGTTTTGAAATATTTTATCGAAGTACTCTAAATGTTTATTCTACTTTTTTAAAATCACTATATAAATTTTATAGTAATTGTAAATTTTGAGCTCATCACCTTAAGATTAAATATAATAACTACAAAATTTAATATTAGCTTAAGTAAAATATACGATATTTATAACCAAATTATAAATAAGATTAAATAGGTTAGGTATAACAATGTTTTGGCACTGTTTAAGCATAAAGCGCATGCAATTGGTATATATATATATATATATATATATATATCAGGGCGCGAAATTTCCGCTCGCCAGCTCGCCATTGGCGAGTGGAATTTTTACTGTGGCGAGTAAAAATTTGGTCAAGTTATAAAATTCTTACGCGATACGGTGACAGAAAACATTCTTTTTATTGATTTAAATATGGCAAAATCTTGTGATATTATAACCTCTCCCTTTTCTCTTCTCGGAGTGCCGAGTCTGTGTGTGCGCTACCCTTAGGCGCTACCCGACGATCGCCCCAGCCTGGGAAAGGAAAAATGCTTAGTACATGCATAAAAGTTTTAATCTCTTCGGCAGTTTCGTTTCTCCCACTTGATTTCTCCAAGCAGAGTGAGAATAGACGAGCAAAGCAGAGAGTCTCTTTGTCCGTCGCCCACTATCCGAGAGAAGAGAAACACGAAAGTTTGCCTATGCGATACTGTCGTATGAAAATGAGCCCGAGCCCTTTTAAACATACTGCTTATTTTTATTTTGTTGAATAATTACCAAAAAACAGTTTACATACTCCAGTTTTTCACTGAAACGCCAAGGATTTGCACTTGTAATAATTTGTAAGCAACGATTTTATCGAAAAAGTTATTCCGAAATGGTTATTTCAAATGACAACAATGAACAAGCTATACACATCGACCTTCCGTCTGATTACAAAAATAAAACGGACAAAAAAGACATTTCTGATGTAAAAAGTTAAATAAATAAATAGGTAAATAAGGAAGCTTAATGTGTCAAAATAAAAAGATTTTCACAGGATATTGTTTGACAAAGAGTTTTTTCTTCTTTTTTTCTTTAATGAATCTTGGCATTTATGTTATTAGATATTTTAATCTTTTTCAAATCTCAAGTATAATACATTATAATAATTTTTAATTATGGATGATTATGAGACATGAAGATATACGACACACTTTTATATATAATTTTAGGCATATTTGTAAAAGCATTTCAAATAGTTGGGGAAAATAAAAAAAACCCCAAAATGAGTAAAAAAGAAAAAAAAAAAAAAAAAAAAAAATGACAACCCTAATTTATAGCGAGTAAAAAAAAATTTTGGCGAGCGTAATCTGAGATGAAATTTCGGGCCCTGTATATATATATATATAAGTTTTTTATAATTTAACAACGTACCACTTAAAGAAAAAAATTATATGAAAATTTTGTATTTCGAAGCTTTACTGCCCCATGTTTTAGGACAAGAGAAAACAACTGACTACAATAACCATATAAAGTACATTAACACATATTTTATTTGAGTTATCATATAATAAATATTTTCAGAAATCTGGGATTATTTAAATTCTTAATACATGTAACTCGTTATAGAGTTATGAACTTTTCCGTAAGCCTTCAACTGGCAATTCTTATTTTAAACATTTTTATTGTTCAACATACCTTTAAAAATGTTTAGTATATTAGGCTTCAATGAAAACTTAGAGATAAGACTGAAAATCAATGTAAAAAAATAAAAATAAAAATAAAGTACACGTGCTACAGTTAAATTGATTCATACAAGTATAAATATCCTAATTACACGGGTAGGTAAAAGTCAAAAAAGAGAAATTTAAGTAATAGAACAAATGTGAAAATTATATTCAAAATCTACAGCAAAACGTAATTTCGTTGCAAAAAACTGTGAAATTTATTTCACAAATACAACAACTGTAAAGTTTCAAAGTTTTATAGGGGAACATTCTGCTGGAGAGAAAAATATATGCAATTTTTCAAACTTCTAAAACTATCACTGTTTTTTATTATATTTGGTTTCCGAAAGCTAAGAAAAGTAAATAAAATTTAAAACAAACGTATATGATGTCTACTCGATCCAAATGGCATATCATAAAGAGAGGATACACTTAACCTTTTTCACCCTGTACATATATATATTTACATAAACTTTTCAAAAAAAAAAAAAAAAAAAAAAAAAAAAAAAGGAAATTATATACTATCTGACAACTAATGGGCTTGCAGTTAAATAATAATAATAATAATAATGATAATAATAATAGTAATGATTTTTTGTGATAGCAAAAGTCTAAGTATATCAATAGTTTAAGTTTTCGTAGTTCTCAGACTAAAATATCTATTATTACTGCAGTTGTAAACATAACTGTAAACCTTTACGTACCTTGAATATAACCATATTAAAAATGTTTTCATTCTCTTATTTTATTGAAGATTTTTAGTCCTTTACATACTTGCTAACATACTAATTAATATTCCGTAGTATTGCTTGCACCTTCGTTTTCCCACCAGTATCTTTTTAGAATATTTTTCTTCTTATTTAATCGTAAATGCATTTGGAGAACATTATTCTAAATATTTTCTGGTGTGAAAAAAAGGGCGGAACTAACAACACTATGAATTATTAATTAGGATGTTGTAAGTATGCCTTTAAATAAAGCAAAAAAAAATGGTATTCAAAATGCGCAACGACTAGGCATAGCAACCAATATTTATAATGTACTCCGTAGTATTTTTACTACCCACTTTTTTTCCCCTAAACCATTATAATGTAAATTCATTATAGCGTAATTGTCTAGTACAGCGTAGTTTTTTTTAGAGTGTAATTTTCTGCAAGACTAGATTTCAAAAACTTTTGAGATTGAAAGGATCTGTGGCCAATGCCACGCACCTTAATGTACATATTCCCATGAGAAAATAACGTGGTGAGAAAATAACGTGGTGCGAAAATAAAGAATTGTATTGTCCGACAGAAGGGACATATAAAAAATAATGATGTGAAACAACAATACAGATTAAAAAAAAATAGAAAACAATATAACATTAAAATTTTTCAGTTCATAAGAAACTGAAACACAACTTACTAAGAATGAGAACAATTAAGAGCTGTGTTGCAAACTCAACTTTTGCCATGTCCCTACGGACAGTTGAAAATGACCCTACATTGATGGAAAAAGCCCTCACTGTAGTGCTGAGAATGTCCATAGGACATACTTTCTCCCTCAGGATAAACTCAGGATATCTCGATAATGTCCTGAAGAGAAAATGTATCTACAGAATGTCCCTACGCCATCCCTGTATGCTGAAGAAAACTGCTAAAAACTCCCACGCATATGGGCAAAGTCCTACAGTGGACAACACTAACAAAGATATGGGATAGATAGAATGGTTTTGCCTTTTCTAGAAAACATTTTGAGATTTTTTTTTTTAATAGAGTTTATATATATATATATATATAAAAGGCAGCATGGAATGAAAAAAAGAACAAAAGAATAGCAAATAAAAGGTCAAAGAAGGGAGTTGAGTCGTAAGCGATTCTTGGATCTACATCATTTAATAGGATCGTTATAGTTACACTTTCCTAGTGGGACAGGTTTGACAACTGATTTTAAATCCAAAACCAAATAAAAGGTTTTTAGGACTGAGGGCCTATTAGTCTCAATCTGGGATTTTTGCGTTGTCGTTTTTGATAGTTGGACATTTATCGAAATCTAAAATTTATCGAAAATATAA